>OY735202.1:16885487-17082987 GCA_963457665.1 Thysanoteuthis rhombus
TGGATTTTCTCGGTAATTGGGATAATTTGCTCCCACTACTCCATGATGGGTTAACCAAGGCATCTACTAAGATTAGTATATTCTGACAAGACCATCAGTGTGGTATACTTAATGAAAATAGAATATCCTACAGTAATAATGAGCTGCAAGATTAACATGTTGACCATTGCTCCGGTGAAGCAAATATATTGATTAAACTCAACAGCCTGGCACAAGGACATATACACGGGACTTAAAGTGAGGAATAAATTCATTGCTTTGGCATATGTTATGTTTGGCCTAGTCTTATCCCAGGGTTCCTCAACATGGGCGATATGGCCTGCCGGTGGGCGAGTTCAACTCTTGCATGGGCGGTGAGCAATATATTCTCTGTAGGTAGGTACATGGTACATGAGTGATACTCTTGGAAGATTACTAGACATAACAACACAAGGACTGCATTGATGATATCTGAAAATAGGGTGTGCCAAACATACTTCACGTTACTTTCACTAAAGGATCTTGTAACGCAAAAACTGTTGATTTTTATTGTTTTGTAAGTGTTAAAAAATTTACGAGACGTTAAAAACGTGATACATACAGGGTGTTCCAAAACGCAACGTCCGATTAGTACCAACTATAATGTCAGTTCTAAGGGAAGTAATTATATTTAATGCAATGTTCAGAGCATCAGTACGTCAAAAATTGAAAGTAAAATTGCAAACTCCAGCTTATTGATTGGACGTGAAAAAATTTGACATTGCCTATAAAATTGAGGACTCTTGTATCAGTCGAGAGGATTTTCTTCCATTTGATTTGTAGCTTGCTCATACGATTAATCAACAATAGTTTTTCTTACTAGTCATTTTTGGCGTATTGGCGTGCTGAATATTACATTAAGATCGGGCGTTGCTTTTGGGACAACCTCTATATAGGGTGACATTTCAGTGCAATTACGATACTTAAATTTCCATGCAAAGAAACTTTAAACTGTTTCTCCTTCTTCTTTTTCAAGCGATCCTTGGCAGCTGGGAGATTGGGTGACAGTTTGCCTCTGTTTACGATGGGATTTGTATGCATTTTAGCTTCTGCTCCATACTTCTTCCTTGCTGAAACCAGCAACAGACCCATGGAGGACACCTTTGACGACGTTTTCAATCAAAACCCTGAGGAGTCAATATTAAGGTAACAACATTTCTATTATTTCATGAGGTCAGCAGCACTGAAAACAGAATCGGTGACCGAATTCTGATATCGACTGTTCAATTCACAGCACAGTCTTGGCTTTCTGTTTTGGTTCTACTTCTCACCGCAAACAAGAAATATCATTGCTTTTACTAGATGAGTGCCTCATTGGTGAGCCCTGGACATGGTATTCTCCGATAGTAGGTGGAGAAAAAAAGCAGATGAGCAGGAACTTGGGCAAACCACTCTCCCATAACTACCCAACCTTCTTAGAGAGTAGCAACAAAAGGTTGTTACCCTCACGGGCAACCTTGTAGTTAGACCTTAAATATAATCGTGACTATGAGCAGAAATCGTTTCTTGAACTGGATAACTCAATCTTTTAAATTGTAAAATTCAAGGTATTGATAGAATATATATTTACTAAGTTCAGGTTAGTTTGGCATGGGGCCACAGTAATTAGGCATTCTGGGAATGTCGAATTCACTTGACTAACGAATTGTCTGCAAGAACAATTTGCTAATCCCAGTTCTACCTGACAGGTACGAATCTCAATCGCATCTGCTGTTGTTGTTACCATAATCAGTTACGGTCAAATCTCCTCGGACACACCGATTCCCGTAAGCAACGTCGAGCCTGGACATTACCATCCAGAAATACCAAGTACCGTAAGCAGCTTAGGATAATGTTGAGAGCCTCCTGTGGCAATCCCGTTAATCTTCCGAAGGTGGAAACCGATCGAAACATTCATGGACAACCTTGTAGTTAGACTTCAAGTATAATGATGACTGGTATGAACAGAGCTTTCAAACTGGGAAACCGAATCTCGTAAATCGTAAAATTTGAATATGTATGTATGTATGTGTGTGTGTGTGTGTGAGTGTGTGTGTGAGTGTGTGTGTGAGTGTGTGTGTGTGTGTGAGTGTGTGTGTGTGTGTGTGTTGCAGATGGGAAGTGATCCAACAGAATGTTGATGAAAGTCACAATTTGAAGGTGAAAAGAGAAAACTTGAGAGAAAGCAGGCGTTACGTCTCGACAATTTTTGTCATCACGTGGGCATGTTTCGATGCATTTCGACGGGTGCTAGCAATCTTTTTCAGAGAAAAACTTGCATATATATTCATATATATACTCGTTGAGTATACATTCACGAAGTCATATGCAGAAAAAATATTCTATCTTTTTAATCGAGAACTTTGCATGAATGTGTGAGCAAAGAGCACCCCGAAAAAATGATTATGATGTTCATTGGATGGGGTTAGAGCCAGCTTTTACATTGTACACACAAATGCAATCCCAACTTGGACTTATCGCAAATAAGACGGGGCCAAGATTCGGTTTTACTAAACGCCCAATAATTAACTTTAGCTGGAACACCCTCCTTCCCCATCCCTTTCATGGACCCTCTGACTGGCCTGATTGCGAGCATCATTTGATAAATGAATTACCGCAAAGGCTAACACATTCCACGAGGCTTGGGAAGAAAGACGTCAACAGTTTAAAAAAGAATTCTTAGAAGTGATTTTGAATGTCCAATTACTTACGAAGTTTCTTTTTCTCTTCTCCAGTGAAAAGAATGAGTGTCAATCGGAGGCCAAGACCGCGTCGGAGACGTCAGCATGAGGAATTGTCAAAAATATTCGGTAACGAAACATCGAAAACGGGTATCAGTGTGAATATATGAAAATGGTTTGGTAGCTAATATTTCAATAAGCTGCTGAAGACCTTGCTGAACATTGGTTGATGCATCATTTCTTCATTAGTCATAAAAAAAAAAAGTTTATACGAAACGACGAACGTTTGAAATTTCATGCCTGCATCCGCCCCAATTTCATCCGTTCAGATGGAAATTGTCGAACCATTTCCCAACTACGCGTTGCCCACTCACTGTCACGTGAACATTGGACTTGATAAATATCACTTTGCAGTGACCTTTCAACTTCTTTCTCGACACACATCACTTTGTGATGCACTGGTACACAACATCAGTGATGTTTCTTGCCATCTTTCAACAACAGATGGATGCCTTTACCCCTGGCGACCCATCCTGGGTTGGTCAAGCAAGCCCCAGCGTCTGTCCAGATAACGCTAACTCAACCACCGCCCCCCTTCCCCAAACCAATTCTCTTGAAGAAATTAAAAAAAAAGTTTGTCAATTCTGTTTTTAACGCTGTGTTGTTTGGCTCAATTTCTTTCTTTCGGGACGATTTCCCACAATATTCGTCCAGCCATCACGTCCAGTTTCACAAAACTCCGACTTTATTTCACTTTAAAATTTGATTTCAGTCTGGCAGCTCCATTGACCTAGAAAGTAGCACGACCACACTGAGACATATTAATTTATTAGAATAAATTTAAAATTAATTTTCATTTACTTTGCGTATTCTCACGTTTGCACATGCGTGGCGTATGTTTAAATTTGGTTGCCTTATTTTTTAAATTTGATTGCAGTAGTTCTTAATTTGCTTGGCGTATTTTTCATGTTTAGTTGCCGTATTTTTTAAAATTTGGTCGGGAAAAGGCAGAGTTATTTCTGCATGAAAAGATTCACAGATATATTTAAATTTCTAATATATATATATATATATATATATATATATATATATATATATATATATATATATATATATATATATATATATATATATATATATATATATATATGCTCTTCCATCGGAATAGAGCCCTCTGGTGGATGGGGGATTTAAGCAAAAATAGAATATATCGCTTAAATTCAGCCTCACTGACCGTCCAGTTTCGTAGCTCAACGGTAGTATACCGGCCTCCGGGTCTGAAGCAAGGTTTCAATCTTGCCTCGTGGTATTGGATGGGATAATGGATTGTCTATAGCCACACTGAAGAGTTTTAATACAACGAATCAGCTGTCTGTGGATGACACAATTATATATATATATATGTATATATATATATATATATATATATATATATATATATATATGTATATATATATATATATGTATATATATATATATATATATATATATATATATATATATATATATATATATATATATACTCACTGGATGCCGTAATGCATTTAGTAAGATATCTACCCGTGAAATATTTGTGTGATCAGTTTTATTTAAGGTTTTATCAAAAAGTAACTGAATAAGTGGAAGAGTCCATTGATACATTTTAATCCATCGTTGTGAACAGAGACACAGATAAGAATCACACTGTTCATTATATAGATACAGGTACACTTTACTTACTGCTACTAGCCGTTGATATTTTTTCCACCGGCGTAGATATGCAGAAAAATATTTTATCTTTTTAATCAAGAACATTGCATGAATGAGCGAGCAAAGAGTACTCTGAAAAATGATTATGTGGTCCATTGGATGAGGCTAGAGGCAGTTTTCACAAGGTGCACACAAAAGCAATCCCAACTTAGACTGATTGCAAAGAACACGGGGGTCAAGATTTGGCTTTACAAAATTACGTAGAAAAATCAGATATTCACATTTTTAATCGAACATCGAGTGTTACGAAAACGTACTCCAGGTCAGAGTCCAGTTTTACATTTTACGTATATTGTAAATCGATCTCCCATTTTAAAGAATTAAGCATTTCTGGAAAAAAAGAAAATCAGATTCAGACAAAACAGTTCATAATGCATAAGAGAATATTTTTAAAAAATAATATTTTACGTGATTTTGTTAAACCAAACCTTGACTGACAACAGTTTACATGGCAAATTTTTCTTATTTGATTATCTCCTCTATTTTGGATTTTGATCTCCTGATATCTAATCTGTAGTTAATTCACATCAATTATCTATTTTCAATTAACTTTATCAATTATTTCGGTCAGATGTTTCTCACAATAAACAAACAATATAGCATGAATAATCAGATGAAAAAGGAGTAGCAATATGACTTTCAGTTCGTTCTTTCTCGTTAACTTACGTGTTTGAATTCGTGGAAGTGACACCCTTGTAAGACATCCTCCCGGGATATGGGATGCAAATCAAAGTCTTATCGGAAGTTACTTTATTTCACGCTCACTCTGCTCAATTCAACCGCAGGAGAGTGTATCAACCTGAAGTGTTGTGATAGAAAGAACAATAAAATAGCAGAAAAACTAGTCAAAATAATTTATTCAAGAAACCAGATAATAATGAGAAAATAAAGTAAGGCTAGTTGTGAAATAATAATGGTGTAAATTCTTCAATGAAAAAGCAACAATAATAAGACGAAATAAAACTATCATAGAGAAATAATAGTAGTGTAAACGCTTGATCTAAAAGGCAACAATAAAATACATCGTTAACACGTGTCAGGTAAGTGTCAGGTATAGATTTTTTAATCGAAATATTTGATTAATGTGTATCAGGATAGTATCCGGTATGAATAATTTCAATTGAAATTTTTCGTTGACGTGTGTCAGGCAATGGTAGGCAACGACGGGTATAAAATACAGCAGTATTTACGCACAGTTATATAATTATGATCTTTCATATTTTACTGTAATAAGTGTTTTATACTCTTAAATATATGCGCCTGTGATATCAAAATCTTATTTTTTCATTAATAAATACAAATGGTTACATATTTTGGGTTTCACATGTATGCATCGTCATGTAAGCACGACAGAGCTGAAGCAGGGGATGTAGGGGGCCCAAAGATTTTATGAATAGTCGTTTACTAACATTATACAACAAGTAATGATATCGCCACTAAAAGTAACGATGTAGTGCTCCTTCGTTCCCATGCAACTACAACAATGCTAAACCGAGGATTTAATTTCCGCGATTTTTACGAAAATACTGATGAAATGACTGCTTATACGGATTATCTTTCCTTTGATTCGATTTTATTTTGTGAAACACTTGTGAACCCTCGATGGTGTAAGACTTCCAGGTTGGGATCCATCGCGCTAAATGTCGGAGTTCTTTTTTTTTTCCAACTGAGTCACTGCCCTTCTGAGAGTCTTTGTACGTCGCTGGTATTTGGGGATCTCTGATCGAAGAAACTGTCCCCAGGTATGATCCTGAGGAAGAAATAGGTCACTTGCTCAAAGGGAAGCAAATTGCAGCAGGTTACCTTGGTAGTGTCGAAATTATAGGAGTGCATATTAACATGAAAAAAACAAAACAAAAAAACAAACAAACAAACAAAACGAAACAAACAAAGACCAACAAACAACAAAAACAACAAAACAAAACAAAAAATAAAAAGAACAAACAGACCCCCTCCCAGATGTTTCGTATCACGAAGTATATAAGTAAGTGTTCCACGGAGTGATTCCACATCCCGGAACAGAGAACAACCGAAAAAAGCCGAAGGGTACACGAGGGAAACATAATGAAAAAATGAACTACATCGGTAAGAGATGTTGATGAATCATTTTCTCCCATGATTCTGTCAAAGCCTAATTATCTCCTTTGCCCCCCCTCCCTTGTCATTTCTGAGAAAACGAGTTAAGTACAGGAAATACAACTACAATCATTTTTTCACTACCCTAACTATTCTATTGGAAAAAAAAAAAACGTTAAAAATATATTGGAGCTGAACAGTTTCTACAAGGGAAGTTTTAGAAATACGATTTTATCTATGATAATAATACGTGTTGTAATGAAAACAGCACCTGAACTTGGTTTTTAAAAAGAAATCAACTTCATTGAAAATATTTGAAAATTCTCTTGACACTTATGTTTTCATGTTTAAACATATTTGAATGCGATTGAGGCATTGGTCGCACTATTTGAATCCGCACTGACCGGGTGATTGTTTCAATAGGAAAATGATTGGTTTAATTCACATATGGGATTTATTCTTTTCACAGAAATAAAACTGATTACGTAATGTTGTATTAGATGCTAATACAGTATTAGGAGTTAAAATAAAGACAAATTAAATCAGAACTTTTATTCTAAAATGAACTTTTTAAGGATATATTTATCATATGTTGATCGCACGATTTTTTTCCTTCTTTTCTTTCAATAATTCTTGTTAACGAAGAATAAAATTTCCTAAAGCTCAACGGGCATTAGTGATGCGTTCTCCAAAGAGAAATCAGGAAAATTTCTCATATTTTTTTTCTTTGATTGAATGTAATACTAACACCTTAAAACTCATTGTATGAAAACCAGATGCAGAATATGTTACCCGAAGTGACCATGGCCATAATTTTCAGATCATAAATAAAATAACACCCAAAATTGTTTTTAAAATTAGTAGATTGCATTAAATAAGCATTTGTCAAGAAGAAATATCCGCACTAGTGATTGATTCCGTTCTGATTGAATTTTGAGGTGCAAATCATAAACCATGCTATAGTGAATCATGCGCTGATTGAAGCTGGACAATGTTTTTCCTGTAGAAGTCTTTCCAAAAAAAATTGTTTATTCTCAATTACCTCCCTTGGACTCGATAAAGATGTCAAGAGTTACGTCCCTTGAAGTGTCTTGAGTTGAAACAAATGAACAATAATATGAGCACAATCATAGGCTGTCTTAAAAAATGATTTGATGAAGATAATCTGGAAATTTGAAATTCATGCCGTCAACCCTATCAGAACAGGAAAACGAATCTAGTAGTTATGAAATAGGGAAGAGGATCTATCAGATCGTAGACGTGGATGAGCCACCAGAAAAGACAAAAGAAAGCGAAAATAATAGAAAAATATCAGGCTAGCCGTCAAGTGGGAACTGAAGGAGTTATGGGGCGTGAAAGTCAGGGTTGCACCCACAATAACTGGAATAATTGGACCCATGCAAAAATACTAGGGATTTTAATGATTTAAAATTTGATTAATTATTAAGACTATCCAGACTAACGCTGTTCCTCAGCCTGCAACGATAACGAGAAGATTTCTGGAGATTAGATATTAGCTGTTATTCAGTCCCCAGCAGCAACCACCAGACATCTGGTGTGAACATAGAAATAAGAACAAAAAAAAAAAAGTAACTTTACCCACCACTCCTGGAGGGGTAGCTGAACACCCGTCCTTTCAAGTTTTGTGTATTAATCCACCCCACTGAAGCAGTCTATGGAGAGGAGAATATACTGAAATGTAAACCATCGTAATTTAGGTAAATGTAGGAAGCTAGGAAAGACGTAATAATGAATATGTTTTGGGAGAAAACAGTACAATAGGAAAATTCATTTTATCGTAAACTAAGTAAGTATAAGATTAGCCAAGGTGGTAATGAAGAAAGTAACCGAATACTTCACATCAGCAATTTCGTATGGCAAACGGCGAATAAGGGTTCAGCTGAGTATTATAATTACATTGTAAAAAGAACCCCCCTTTATAAAACCTTTTTTTTGTATTTCCTTAAAACTGACAAATTTTTGAAAGGTTCCAAGGCCAAATAGATTAAAAGCACATGGAATGAAGAGAAAAAAATCCCAGGAAACCCAAGCCAAATCTTGACCCTAAATTATTTTGAAGTAGCCTTTTATCAACCCAGCTGTGATGATGACTTTTTAAAGGGATGCCTATGATGGCTTGATAGATTTGGCAACGGAACTCAATAAAAATGAAATAGTAATCGGATTTCAAAAGAAATGCTCAGTACTCATCAATTTATGATTGGATTTATTTATGAAAAAAGTATATTGTAAGAAATACTTGTGGAAATATCTATAAGCCAATCAATTATATGCAATTTATGAAATCTCTACAAAATATCATTTGTTTTGCTCTGTTGTTATATTTGGATTTATATTCCACGGGCAATGCCAGGTATTCCGGCTAGTATTTACAAAGACTAGCTTGGTAACTATCAGGCCCAAAGCAAACGATCTTAGCTCAGTGAGGGACATCGTCACAAGCCTGGGACAGCCAATAAGGATCGTGTCTACTTCAGTAATAATGGTCTGCCAGATTAGCTTGTTAACCAATATTCTACATCAAGGTGCCCAGTGATTGTTTGGATTCTCTTGTGCATTCTAACTAACAAACTTTTACGGGTTTGTGTCAGACTAAGATGAGCTTTGTAAAAATTGATTGCTTTACTTTTGTTATTTTCTAATGTCATCCTCCGAACTGATTATGGTATTCTATAATATTCTATCCCTATCATCATCATCATCATCATCATCATCATCATCACCACCACCACCACCACCACCACCACCACCACCACCACCATCATCATCATCATCATCATCATCATCATCATCATCATCATCATCATCATCAGTCTTTTAGCGTCCGTCGTTGGACATAGACCTTCCCCAGGATTTGCCACACTTCTCTCTCACGAGCGTCACGGAGCCAGTACTTCCTGAACTTGTCTAGCTCGTCTCTCCATCTAACATTTTGCCGGCCTCGGTTGCGCATGTGGTCTCGGGGAATCCATGTTGTGAGTCGTGATGTTCATCGATTGTCAGCCATTCTTGCAACATGGCCAGCCCATCGCCATTTGAGATTTTTTATGGATTCTATGATGTCTCTAACTCTTGTCTTTTCCCGGATGTACTGTGCTGTTTTGTGGTCTCTCCATGTGAGGCCCAGCATTATTCTTTCATGTGCACGTTGCATGGTTCTCAATTTGCGGATCTGTCTCTTGGTTAAGTTCCATGTTTAAGCTCCATTTGCTGATTCCAGTCAAGATTAACAACTTTTTACTACTATCACTGCCTGGTCAGTAAATTATAAAAGAATAGTTTATCCAAATGTTCATTCTTTTCTGTCAACCATTGTAGAATGCCAGAGACAAAATGCTCTTGTCAAAATATCTGGCGGTGTGGGTCCATACCTTTTCAAGGGTATTAGTGAAAATTGAACCTAGGTAGGCTGAGCTGAAATTAAAATTCATTTTGTCCTTTCCGTTTTCCTGACAATGACAGTTATGTTACCATTTGGAATTTGCTAGGGTGACAGAAACGAGATAGAATTTTTCTGATTTTAACAATATCAGTGATAGAATTATGGAATATAAACTTCGTGTTTGATTATAATGCTTCCACTGAATGAAATTATTATTCACATCAACTGGGTATTGCAAATATTACAAGTATTCAGGAAAATTGCATTGGCTCTTATAATGAGTATGTAGGAGTAATGCAATCGTAGTTTTGATAATGTTTTAGGAGTAGTGCAATGGTTGTTATTAGTATCCAGGAGTGATACAGTGGTAATAATAATAAGTATTTAGGAAGAGTGCAATGGTAGTTATGATAAATATTTAGGAGTACAACGGGAGTTATGATAAGTACTCGAAAGTGTTTATCGTAGATGAATCCCAAAAATGATTGCTAGAGAGTTCGATCCGGACTTGGTGCCCAGAATTTTTTACCCTGTGTGAAACTAAACCAAACTGATTAAACTCAGTTATCACCGTGGGACAAGCTAGTCTGGCCGACGATTCCTTTTGTGCTGAATCTAATTCTCACTGGGTACCTAATTCTTGAGTCCGTTCTAAGCTAAATTTACTAAATACTAGAAAATCCTGTAACCAGCAGGACCCCCCTTTGGCAAGAAGGTAATGCAATCTGACGTGACCAGAATGAACATTAACTTGAAAGGTCCGATTGCAATCGGATTTTTACGCATTTGCTGATAAATAAATTATGGAATATACTACTCTATAATTAGTATTTGGTAGTTTATCCCTTAACAAATATATTTTGGGCAATGGGTGCGGAAGCAGACCCCACACTATTATTGTTAAGTTGCGAATCACCCGGATCTTTTACGCATTTTTTCTCGGTGAGTGCATTTGGGGGGGGTATCTCAATTCAATACCTATATCTACAATGCAGCTTTCAATCAGACAAACAGGTAAACAATAAGAATTTTAATATTTTATATATAGGTCAATGGAATTGGTATCTCGTACGGGCACTTACTATGGCGAAATCGTTTGAAAGGTAGTCATGCTATTCAATTCGCTTGTGTAGTTGGTTCGATTCTCCCAAGTACCAACATGGTGGCCTTGTCTCACATTAAATTTTGGTTAGTAAATACATAACCCATATGTGTGCCTGTCATAGCACAATGTTTAGCAAGCTTGTTTAATGTTATGAATCCGATCCCAATGGATGTCTCACTACTGTGACTCTGAGCCAGACTAAACTAACTTTAGTAAATAACTAACGAATGTTTATTGTTACTGACCCATCAAAAACTGTATGAGGGGGTGCTTACCGTAAAGCGACATTTTGCGAGCTGGTTTCACAGATTATTGTTTGAATTCCCATATTTGTCAGACTGTGCAAGACTAATTTCAGATTAGCTATAAAATGTACAAATGGCAAGATTAATTACACTGTGCAACAAATTTTTACTTTTTTTTGTAACTGGGTAAAAAGTATTCTTCTCTGATTAATTATGTATAAAAGAAAGTAAAGAAAATGTCAATTACCCCTTTCAAACTTTGCTTGTGTGACTAGAACAGTGATAATTTAAAATCTACTTATTTCCAATTAGACAACTGGTGAATTTGCACAATTTTTCAATTACATGAAGTACGAAAAACAAACAAACAAACAACTACTAATGTATATTACTATCCCGGTCATAAAAGCTGAGTTTGAAGGGAATAATAATCATTTTCTATAATTTTGACACACAAGCAATTATAAATAATTCTCTCTAGCCAGGAATTCAAATTGCATTGCGCGGTGTTATTAACAGAGATTTAACGAATTGGTCTTTCTGTTGATATGCCAGAAAAAATGAGTTAAAAGGAGGAAAACTAAAATGATCGTGAATACCAACTATTGGTATCCGATGTTACAGATTTTTGTCCTTTTTTTTTTAACTACGAAAGTTAACACATAAGTTTTTATGAAGTCAACACATACGTTTTTATTTACATTTCCTAATCAGCAAAAAGTCACTGGCGATATTTTCTCAATTATATTGGAATCCGGCGGAAGTGAGAATAAACTGTATGTTTGTGTGTCAAGGAAATAAGGTGAAAGAGAGAGGTGGAGGGGTACAGAGGAATATACGGAGTGAGAAAGGAGAAGAGAGGAAATGGAAAAAAAAAAAAAAAAGATCGGAGTGGGTGGAGAAAGAGTCCTGGGTCTGAATTAACCCTGTAAATGTTTTTGACCCCTTACAGCTCACTCTACATTGATTGAACAAAGGAGATATGTTTTTCTTTCTTATCACCGAATACACTTTCGCCGTACCATCCCTGCAGAGCATTATCTTATGGTACCATCCTTGTCCAGTAAATGTTGTTGACCCTCCGGTAGTTTCATAAAACACTTAGAGACTGAAAAGAGATAAAAACCGTCTCCCCTGCGTTAAGGCATACGATAAACAAAAATAAGGACAGAAAGAAAGAAAAAACGGGTCTTGCTAGTTACTTCATAGAAATTGTCATGCAACCTATGTCTTTTGGCAGCATGCTTTGATGGGGTGATCAATTAAAAATAGAAAAAGAGGTGATCAATGATTATGTCACTTCTCTCGTTTTTTTGTTTATTCACGAAAAAGTCCTAAAAACAACCCTGGAAGCAACCGGACACAAGCTAAAGGACCAATTAAGCATAAGCTTACATAATAAATTGAACTTCCTTTAAAAAATCATTATGAGGTAGGAGATTTTGCGAAAAAAACAAAACAAAAAAACAAAATCCAAAACGTTTTTCTAGACATGCTATGAAGTAAATGTTTAAATTTCCAGCCCTTTAGCTCCATTAGTGCAGCATGCAAATCAGTCAGGTAGAATCACTAAAAAACTGAAGAAACGTTGTTTGTGTTGTTTCGGTGACGTGAAAAGAACAGATTCTACACTTTAATTTCGAACTAAAGGCTGCAAAAGGTGCATTCCGATCGGGACCCCAATGTTACGATAGTATCTGATTTGTTTCTCAATGATTGCTCAATGAATTTTGTTAATAAATAATAAATAACTGAATCTGAAATCACGTATATTCTCCTTGTGGAGTAATGGTTACGAAGCCAGCCAAGCAAATCATTTCTACTCAACTGAATTTGATCTTCACTGGGTGTCCATTTGAGCCTTATTTCAGACTGAGCTAAGTTCAAAGAATAACTATTGACAATTTACCGTATTTTTCAATTTACAAGACGCATCTTCTACATCAAAATGATATCCAATATTCTGGTATTATGGATAGGAATTGCATACGAATAAAACAATGATGAGATTGAAAATTTGGACAGCAACTGCTGAGTCATCAGAAACCTATTTATGTTCGGAAACAGAAAACCAATAAAATCTCACAGTATCTGGCTTTACGAATTCTATAAATACGAATTGAACCTCACTAATCCGGCAGGCGTAAGATCAGACAGGTGCCAGAGTAGTGGATTTTCCGAACCAGTG
The DNA here is from genome assembly GCA_963457665.1 of Thysanoteuthis rhombus. NCBI lineage: Eukaryota > Metazoa > Mollusca > Cephalopoda > Oegopsida > Thysanoteuthidae > Thysanoteuthis > Thysanoteuthis major. The sequence continues at coordinate 16,898,932 of OY735202.1, forward strand.
AAGTTGAGGAGGTTAAAATGGCGAAATAATGCATACGCTTATTTAGTAGATTACTGGCAAAGAAAATGGTGTTATGTAAACATTACGCAGAAATTATGAACCAAAAATATTGCAATCATTTATTTACTCCAACCTTTACGGCAATTGCACTTTCAAAATGTATTCATGTTTCTACTTGTAATATAAATTGAAGTTGAGTAATATCAGAGGTCTACGTAGGGAGCATCTTTTATTCAAGTTTTTTTTGTTTTGTTTATGCCTACATGACGGCCTGATTCATATAACTGTCCCAAACCATTGAAGAGATTAGTGAGGCTCACCATGTAGTTTTCTTTGTTTGTTCCATTTTGGGGAAAGAGTCGATCAGGTTTGTTGTTTGATCCACGGGTCCTTCCCCGCATATTGTTAACCCCCTACCCGAAAGATATTTCTTTTGGGAGTAACTGATCATCGGAGTACGAAAGTACCAGACGAAGCCATGTTATTTTGTTGATTACGTGTGTCTCTATTTTTTCACAACTGACAGCATTCAAACAGGGATGTTGTTCTAAAACCAGTGACTAAACAAAAAAGATACCTCAGTGCCAAGTCCGACAGGCGCATTTGAATTACATAATCAGTCAACAGGAATATAATGTGTACTGGATGGGTGGTCGGGTTACAAGAAGAGAGCTGTCCCAGGTTTCGTTGTTTTTGCTTTTTTTTTTGTTTTTTGAATTATTTTTTGACACAGAAAACAAATCTTGCGAATACTTTATCTATCTGTTTATTAACAGGTCATGGAAGCAAAACATAATAAATTATTCTAGACAATTACTAACCGGTTCTCTTGTTTTCGACGACAGTTGAATTTTCTGGGACATTTGCGTCAAGCTCTTGGAAATGCAGAGAAATCTGTGGACTTGAGAAAAAATCAAACAGGAAAAAAAACAATAAAAAAATCTCTGGTTTTAATCATAAGATTTGTTTATAAGATCTCAAACGCTTAGAAATGGGATCAACTAAACGCTTTTTTTCAAAAACATTTATGCTACAACACACCATTATCGTTAAAGATAGCATGACTTTAAACTTGAATGTGAAAATGCATGGATGCCAATGTTATCTGATACCAGACTGATAAAGGTTAAATGTCATGAACAAACGAATGCTGTCACTCAATCTCCATTGATAACCACCAGATATATGGTGTCAACCTGCGAGTAATCCACATGAAACGAAAAGCGATCTATCTATCTATCTATCTATCTATTTACCAATCTATCAATCTCTATCTCAATATATATATATATATATATATATATATATATATATATATATATATATATATATATATATATATACGAAGCTATGCCCTTACCACTGAGCTAAACAGCCGCCGGTAATGCGAAGGCTAAATACCTGCCGTGAACCCAAATTCTCATCTCGTTTTTGGGAGTGTTTTTTTCGTCTTTTTCAACACGATAGTATGTATTTAAGAAATGGACATACTGGTCCGACAGAATGAATTATAAATTGCGTTATATTATACAAAAACTTGTATATACGATGAAATAAGGGATTTGCTACACAAAGACGTTTATTTTTCTACCCTATTTTGGCTTCATCTGGCAAATAATTCGATTTATTTTAGATCCCTATTTAGGACTTTTTTCAGGAGGTCCCTTCTTCTATGGTACAGAACTTTCCTAATATTCTATTTATACATCTTTTTCTTTTCAATTTTCTTTTTCTAATCTAATTGTTGGTCATTACTTGTTATGTTTTTCTGTTTCACTTGGTGGAGATACTTTACTGTTACATAGTCATAAATTATGAATTAACATGAGGTACTGTAAGCCCTTTCTTTATTAGTATGTTGTTAAAACATCAGCTCTCCGCGATATGTTTCCTCTCTGTGAGTATTTTATTTTAACTTATAATTGTTTTTCAGTGTTAGGGTTGACTTTTACATGACCTTAGTTCTTAGTTTAATTATTTTCTCCGATAGGAAGACACCCCCAGAGCAAAAACACTGATTAAAATATTTAACACGATCAAATTGAAAATTAGCTGTAGTTGTACGAGTAATTTTTATAAGTTCGTAACAAAACATAATGATAAAGTAATTAGAAATAATAGTAATGAACAAAGCATAAATGAACCAGATTGCTATAGTACAAATAAGAACGGATGTCCTTTGCAAAACAGATGTCTCAAGTTGAATATTATATACCAAGCTGAAATATCAACCAAAGAGAAAGACTTCAGAAATGAAGTATTATATAGGAATATCTAAAACACCCTTTGAACTAAGATTAGCCAACCATATATCATCATTTACGAACGAAAATACAGAAGCTGTACAACATTGACGATGTACTATTGGAGACTAACCGGTAACAACCTCAAACCCACAGTGAAATGGAAAATATTAAAATGAACGCACGTATGCCAGAATATTGAAACCACATGTTATCAATACCTAATTGAGAAATCTTCACCTTTGCCCATAGAACAACAAAAAAACAAAAAGCAGAATGATCAAAAAAAAAAAAAAATGAAGTAGCGTTAAAATGCCGGCACTGCTCAAAATTTGAATTAAAAGCATAATGTAACATCCCACTTACAGGTATAAAATCAACCACCATAGCTATCTTATTTCCTCGTTATTATCAACACTAGTAGTGGCAGCATTGCTATTGAAATTACCATATCAGACCTCCTGCATCTTTAAGAGCAACTCTTCGTAAATATCTTGGATATGTAGAAACATACCAAACCAAGAATAATTAAACTAACAACCGAGGTTATGTAAAAGTGAATCCTAACAATGGGAAACAGATTTGAGTAAGAATGAAATACTCTCAGAGAGGAATCATACCACAAGGAGCTGATGTTTTAATAACATTTTGACGAGAAAAATTATTCATAACTATTAGACAGTAAAGTATTTCCACTGTGTAAAAAAGAAAAAACATACTAAGCAATGACTAACAACTGAACAAAAAAAAAAAAAGAAAGAAAAGATGTATAAATAGAATAAGAGGAAGGTTTTTCACCCCAGAATAATGGACACACACCCCGAAACGTCCTAATTAGAGATCTAAATCAAACCACTCGCCTGAAGAAGACCCAAAAGGGCAGAAGTATAAACGTGTTTGTGTAGCAAATCAATTATTTCATCATATTTTCTACTCTAAATCAACTTGATGTTTTGTGTTCAACGTATCGAGCATGTTATGAAATAAACCCATCACACATCGAATATTGCATTATATTGTATCAAATTTCTGATTTGTATTGTGTGTGTGTGTGTATATATATATATGTGCGTGTGTGTGTGTGTCTGTAACACGTTTCAATACAACAACCTAATCGTTGGAGGAAGTACCAGGATGCTTCACTTTAATCTTAAACAGATCCTTGGAAGACGAGGAAAATTGTCCGTACCAACTGGATGCAATGATCTTTTTTGTTTATTAATATTCACCGGAGTTAACATTGCTTATATTGAATAAGACAACACTAATCGTCTGCGTAAGTACGTAAATAAAACTTCCTTTGTTGGGGACATCGAGAGTGATGCCAATATCATGTGTGAGAGTTCAAGCAAAGGCCAAAATTGACAAACCGAATTTCCCAACCAACATGCTGTTTCTCTTATCAGAAATGCTGGCGGCATACCGTTTTCCAAAAATGATTGCCAAATTTTGGCCGAGCGAAAAATATCCAAGAACGTCTGAAACAGTTGACAGCTACAGTTGTCCCCCAATCTACGAACATTCTTTTTTACGACGCTTTTCCGCTTCAACGAAAAAAAAAAAAAAAAAAAAGCGAAAAACGTGGGCGTTTTAGAGACAGCGTGCACCCTTTCTCTCCGACATTCCAGTCTCCCATATCTTCCACTACCCTAATCTCTGACGATCCAGCCTGACGCACTGTACTCACCATTCGTAGAGGGCGCTTAAAATCTTTTCTGCATAAATCAATGGTGATTGCTTCTTTGCTATACACCATTTCGGCTTCTGAAAGTATTTTATACGAACGCTCTACTTTCGATTAACGTTGGAAACCTGTTCTTGATAAGAACTAGTTAGAGAGAAAGTTTAGAAGCAGAAATGTTTCAGGTTTGCGATTGAATTCTGTTCTTCTACAAATAGTTTTACGTCATGGGTGGCTATCAATTTTTTTATATAAGTAAAACTTTCCAGTTCCTCCCGCACGACATAACTGTAAACTGTTACTACATACGATCTCTAAATATTTACAGAACTTCTTTCTTTATCGTGGAAAAGAATTCCACTATTTTGTTTGTTATTGTACCTTCGTTTTCATTTGTCTCTTCGCGCATGTGTGCATTCTTTTGCCAAAGCGATCTCATTCGATCACACACCGTTGACTTTGAAAGTAGAAAGTGATGAAAAACGACGAAAAAAATCATGCCAACAATAGCGTTAAAACAAAAACAGACGACAGATATTCAAGAAGAAGCCATCGTGGAGATTTAACCGAGCGCTGGATTTCTTTTTTGCTTTTTAATTATAATAAGAATAACAGCATGAACGTTGTGTGGTATCATATACACACGCACACACCCACATACACACACATATCCAGAGTTGCATGAAGAGTGTATCACTCCAGATAAAAGTTAACAATAAATCTAATGTTTTGGTTCAGCCCTTAGAGAATAGTATTCTAGGTGTCATAAAAAGAGCCAGCTTGGATATCACTTCAAAAAGAAAGGTACAAAATATTAAGGTTAAGCTAGATAAATCTGTTGATTTCGTATTTGGCAAATCAGTCACTTTTGACTCAAAGAAATTTTATGGACTGGCAGCAAAATGGTCTTTCGTCTTGTTTTGTTTTTTGTAAAGAAATCAAAGAAGCGATGAGTAAAAACAGGTTGAAGATAACGAATAATATAAAATATGAGAGGTCACTGTATATTTTCCCAATCATCTCTCTGTCAACATTTGCAATTTTTCTCGAAGGGTCTGCGCACGTAGACATTTACTAAGCTTTGTCTGGTACAAGGTCAATGGAGCAACTAGAGTAGAAGATTGGATCGCATTTGTTTTCCTAGTGCGACCCACGTTAAAAATCAGTATTTCAAATCTTAGTTTCATACCTGGACTCGAATACCAGATACTGGCGCTAGTAGGGAATATGCAACAACCTTAACCGCTAAGCAGGACTAACACACACACACGTAGGTTACCGTTTCTTTTTAAAGATTTGTTCTTGAACTAAAGATTTGCTGTTAGAGCATAGGTCGACTAACTACCACAAATATGGCTTGCAGCTTCATTTCATCTGGCCTGCAGTCTTCGTTGAATACACGATGTTGCACACAAGCATTCTTTGTTTCCCTTAGTCTATCTTTGGTAAGCAAACGATAAAATCCAGCACCGAAGAGAAAATATATAAAAACGTAATTTTTGCAACTGCCTCAAACAAATCAATGTTTTATCGCTAAAATGTTTCTACACAGCACATTCCTGCTGTTTCATCAATATACACAAAATTTGAACCACAATTTGACAGTTTATGTAGGTATATACTCGTATAAGGAAACTATCAAAGTAACTAAAAAGCAAGCTATTTCCAACGTCTTATATGATCATTGTTTTATTCGCCAGCAAGACATAAAAACATTTGTAATTCGGCCCGCCTTCAAAACTTTTGCAGACCCCAGTATTAGAGTCTATTCTATTTCTTTCTTTTTTTAAAAGTATCTGGTATTTGTTTTTTAAGGATTGATTTATCCTTTTTTTGCACTCGTTTTTTCATTGTTCAATGTTATCATTATAGACTTGTTTATATTGGTCTGATCCATGGAAATCTTATCGACCATAAAAGAGAAACTTTTCTGCATCTACAGCACGGAGGCGTATATAATTACACAATAAATAAACTACAACTAACAGAAATAGAAGTTATTCAATGTGGTTTTGGAAGCTTAATTGCAAAAATAAATCCGATTAAATATCCAGTGAGCTTTTCAAAGACTGAAATTCCAGAAGAAGAAACATCTTACATATCAGTCACATAATAGCGTATTTCGTGGAATGAAGAATCATTTGAAGAGCAGGAGAGTTATCAGGGGAACAACAAAGGAGGAGTCACAGAGAAAGGTACAACTCTGTAGCAAGTAATAAAAGAACATATGGTTCACGTTAACTATTCATCTTAGATTGGCAAACTGCCAGCAGAGTAAGCTCACCATTCAAGAATAAAAAGATCGCATCCGTTTTAAAAAGAAGGTTGTACAACAAATGTGTCCTGCTGGTAGTCACTTATGGAGCTAGAAATGGAACCTAACCAAAAGATAAGCTCTCAAACTAAGAACCATGCAATTTTATATTTGGAATTGATGTACTCATTAAAATTCATAGCAGCCATGAATTCATGTTTCCCTTGTTTTCCGAATGTTCGCTTACTGCTATTTTTTCACGAAAGACCTACATTATTAAAGATTTCCCCCAAGGCATTTAATTTAATTCTGTTTACGTTTCCATACTTGTAAACTTGCTTCCAATTAACCGTGCGAATGTATATGCGTGCATATGTATGCGTGTTCATTGGTAAATTGTAGTTACAATTCTGCTCATCTTCGAAACTGGTATCAGCGAAAACTCAACAAGAGAAGAATATGTAAATACCTTACATGGCCGATAGACAAATTTTGCCCATAGAATTTATAACTTGGCTATGTTTGTCAACAATGTGTACAGAAACCATTAACCAAAGAAGAAATTTACAACTTGCGTTTGCAAATGATATTGTAAACTTTGAACGTATGACACTGCTGAGGTCAATAGAGTCTTTCAAGACTAACGTATTGAGGTGCTTAATTATAATGAATGTCACAATGGACTTCTGAAAAGAGATCTACGGGTTGAATAATGAATATGATCTTGTACCGAAATCGATATGGCGTAACCATTACCTAGAAAAATGGATCTTTCATATTAAAAAAAAATCACCTCCGAGAAGAAGAAACAATTAGTACAAATTGAAGAAGAGATTAAGAAAGAAAGACATCGACAAATTTTGAAAATCGATTCGGGTGGGACCGGCGGTTTCTAGTATACCATCACAGATGGATAGCTTGCTATGAAATGTAGAAGAGATAAACCACGTGAATATCAGAAAAAGTCCTTAAAAAGCGAAAACATTTACAACCAACGCTTCAAACCCCAGAGGAAAAAAAGATTGTTCCTGACAGTAAGATTTAAGAATGGAAAAAATGCTTTTAGATAGTTTGGAACGGTGTAATATTAGAGGAACTGAATGGGAAAAGCAGGTCTTCAAATGAACTTCAGTAAAACCGATATCAGGTGCAGCAAATATGCCGAGGACAAAAGCACAAAGATCAAAATGAGAAACGAAAAACGCAGATCTAAAGGAAATAGACCACTGCATTTAATCGGGACAGAGAGTCTGTGGAGTTCTCTAAAAAAGAAATCAAATGACGAATCGCCCGAAGTTGGCAAGCTTTCAGCAGGGCAAGCTTAACATACAAGAACAAAGATATCCTATTAGTTGTGAAAATTAAGGCCTATAACCAATGTGTCCACTCGATAGTCACTTAGGGAGTGGAAACATTGAACTGACCAAAAGATCGGCTCCCGAAGAACCATGCATTGTGCACAAGAAAGGATTATGTTCAACATCATATGGAGAGACAAGACAGTACAGGATAAAATAGTTGCCAGGGATATCATTTAATCAGTACGAAAAATCAAATCAAAATGGGCAGGTCATGTTGAAAGAATATCATACAACTGCAAACATCACGAGTCACAACGTAAATCCCCAGAAATCGCGTGCGAAGTTGTGGACGACAAAAAAAAAGCAAGATGGTATGTCGATTTTGGACAAGTTCAGGAAATATTGGCGCCGTGATGTTAACGACTGAGAGGCCTGGTGGATCTTGGGGAAAGCTTATGTCCAACAACGAATGTTAAAAGGCTTATAATGATGAACATATGGTGTTCAGGAAGATTGGCCCAAACTACTAATTGAATAAAGTTAGGCTACCAAGAAATTCCGCATTCGAAAAATTGGCTTTTATCTTCTCGCTCTAGTGGAAAATATGCAACTAACTCAGCCACCAAGTCGGTCTAAGCACACACACAAACACACACGTACACACACACACACTCATATACATATATATATATATATATATATATATATATATATATATATATATACATTGATTGAAATTTATATATCTAATCGAATTTTTTTTACTCATTTTTCGGATTATGATATACGACTTTTGGTATATATTTCACACAGACACACAAGCACCCCCCCACACACACATATATAAAACTTTAGAGTTTTGAACACTAAATATATAAGAATCTTTTTTTCAAAAGTTCTTGTCATTTTAGTCATCTATTTCCCAATATATATTAGTGTAATTCGTAATTCATGTAATCTTCTCCAGTATTTTTTTTGTTTTAATCTCATGGTACCATGTGTGAATTTTTCTTATTGGGATCATCAGCTGTTTACCCTGTAACCACGTAACCATGTTTCAGGGATTTAAAAATAAAACATTTGGATCAACATGGTTCCCTAGTAGTTGATCGACCCCCACTTCAGCTATGATTTCAATATATAGCTTTTGTCATATTAAATGTGGTGCCTCATTTCATATAGAGTATTATCATGATGTACAGTATATGGATATATGTGTTTGGGGTTAAGTCCGTAGCCTTATGATGATGAAACATGTTCATTTTTACATAACAAATGTTCATCTCACACATTTTTCTCTTTCTCTTTTAATGCATTTATTTCAATAAAACATTATATAGTGAAAAATTCAGATCGAAATTCGACTTATAATTACGTGTCAGGCCACGGATTTATTGAGGCACCCTCATATATATATATATATATATATATATATATATATATATATATATATATATATATATATATATATATTAATTAATGCTCCTCTATTCAGAGTTGAGCACTCTTTAAGTGAGGTAACTCATCCATTGTAAGCTTATGCAATGCTCTTCCATAGGAATAGAGCACTCTGGTGGATGAGGAATTTCCGTGTGAATAAATATATCGCTTAAATTCAGCCTTACTGACCGACTAGTTCCGTAGTCCAGAAGTAGGATATCAGCCTCCAGGTCTGAAGTGAAGGTTTCAATCTTGCCTCGCGGTACTGGATTGGATAAAGGAAAGTCTGTAGCCACACTGAAGAGATGTAATACATCGAAACAGCTGTCTGTGGATGTCTCAATAATATATATCTATATATATATCTCTCTCTCTCTCTCTCTCTCTATATATATATATATATATAATAACCTGTGCGTTTGCATTTTATGCGAATATACTTACATATAACATGGATGAGTACAGATCAGTAGATATATACAGGGCTGCAGCGCTTACTTTTCAGATGTCGAATTTGATAACTCTTGCCAAAGCATTTCGTCTCGTTCATTCATTTTGTCTCTTTATTTTTATAGAAGTGCGGAAGCGGCGCTCAGAGAGCGCTGCACCCCTTTGATTTATGTACATCTAAAATGATTAGAAAGTGAAAGAATTTGCCCGGGAAAAACATTAATTCATTCCATGTATATTCACATGTTTTTACTCAAATGTAGGAATTATGATATATACTTATTACCAGTTCATAGTTTTGTCCACACGGGGGAAAATGTTGAAGAGGTGAATGTTGCACCAAGAATTCTGTTTGCATAAAAGCTGATCATATCTTCCATAAAAAATGGAAAATAAATATAAGCAGCCACCTTTCTCGTTCATTCTCTATCCCTCTCATAAAGCTACAGATTTATCTGTAGGTAGGCATGCATATCAAATTTCCTCTTAAATTATAATTGGTTCCAGAGAGACACCTTTAAAGCATAATAATGATTGATAGGTTTAAACACAGTTTATGTGGCGATCACGGTCTGTAAATTTTATTGCCCCGGAAAGGATATTCTAAGCAGTCCTATTTAATTTCAAAGCGTGTTGAACACTTGGTCTGTGTCCTCAAGAGCTCGAAACTTTGAAGGGCGAAAGTCGAGGACTGTATTTACATACAACTTGACTTCCTGGGGATATCTATGCGTTTGCTATTGGTTATCAATATAATCTATCTATTATATTATTTTACAATGGTTGATTTTCGATTGAAACACTTCCTTTTTGAACTTTTGACTTTACTCAGTGCCTGAAACGGTTATAATAGACCCCTAATAGGCTGCGTATGTGTCCAAAAATTCACATATGGTTTCTCCTATTCATAGGGGGTTAAAGAAATTGCGCAGTTCGATCTTAAATAAGTTGTGTAATTTTTAATTATACCTCAGATAATTTTCTGGAAAATCTAGATTTCTTAGATTTTTTGCCTTAATTTTGAATCAAATAAATTCAAAAATGTTGGCTATCGTGGTCTTGTCCAGTTGTACCATGGAGCAGACAAGAGACATTTAGTTTTTGTTCGTAATTTAATTTAATATAATGTTGCATTTTAATTAGATGTATGGGCTTGGCTTTTTCCAATATTTAACTCAGTACAAGGAACTATTTCAGAGAGACAAGTCCGTATATCATTCTCAATCGACAGTCTTTCACAAAACTTTGCTCGTATTAAAAAAAGAGCAACATTGACTCCATTATGAAATAATATATACGACACCACAAGACCAACTAGTGTCATGGTATACCTCGATCTAAATCTTGTTTTTTTTTCCTCAATGAATTTAAATAGTTTTACTTCATTTCCAACTCAGAGTCACCCCATACAAAGCCCAGGGACCACTCTAGGTATAAGTTTAAAGTATTTTCAGGTTCACAAGATATTTATCGACCCTGGATTTAAAAAGATGGGTATTATAACTAGCGGGGAAGTGCATCCCACAAAACAGCCGTTCGTGGGAAGAATCCGAGTGGAAATTGCAACGGCCAGAAAATGTGGATGGTAATCACTAGAGATAACAAACCACGTTCTGACTGGAAGATCTCTTACTGTTGGAACCAGGTGATAGAGTTCCTCCTAGCACTTTCCATGGAAATACCGATAGAGAAGTGCCAGGCTCGCTACATCACGTCGATGGGAGAGTGATTGGAGAGATGACAGTAGCTCACCACCAACTTATCCATGCATTCGATTCTGCATCCTATCAAGGCTAGATAATATCTGATGGATGGAGCCTGCTCAGATGTGTGTGCAGTATTCAATTTTGGGCTGTACTTGATTCTTGTAGAGACTGACCTGAAACTGAACAGGTAACTACCGTCAATGATGCTATAATCAAGTTTAAATCCCATTGTCTCCTCACGTACGTGCTTTATTTTATATTATACGTGTTGTTGTCCGGTTACGTATGTATTATGTTGTGGAGGAGGTTGTAATATACTGTTTTTGTCGTGAACCGCACACCATTTGTTCTCCGTGACCATATTTGTATCCGATTGATACTACACAAACAAAATCTGGTTACTTGAACCGTAATTCCTGTCTTCCACTATGTGTCACTCATCAAAACTTTGACTAAATTACTTCAATCACTGTGTTAACGTCATTCAACTTTCGACCATTTATATACCTTGGCCTCAGCCGAACATAAGTAGTTGAAGATAACATCACAGAGGTAATTGGAGTAATCTTCAATCAATCATACAAGAAGTAAGTACTTTTTTTCTCATCTTTTTGCATATTACGTAGAACCTTGGTTCATCATCAAAATTATCTAAGCCATTTTGAGACTTCTTCGACTTATGCATCCCGGGGTTTCTATGACTGCTGGGAGATATCTGTTCTGTATATCTCTTTCAGAAGTCTTCCGGGGCGTATGTGTCACAAAAAAATAAAATGAATGAGATTTTCCCGGCTTTTTACCACCACAGACGATATTGTCATCATAACATGGAACTCATGCAGAAATTAGCTTGCATTAAATGATTGAAAAAGAAGGATGTGTAAGCGAACTGATCTCCTATTTCTCTTTAACCATTAGATAAAAATCAGCAAGTCTGGTTAGAAATTCAATAGAAAGCCGTCAAGTACCCCATGTCTTTTGGCAGCAGGCTGAGTTGGGAGTGATCAATCAAAAATTGGAAAAAGAGGCGATCTTGCCTCTTTTTGGACATTCTGAATTTTCAAAAGAAAACAAAAAAAACAAAAAAGTATGATCACAGCTGAACACAAACTAAGGACTAATTCAGCATAAACACACATTGTAAATTAAAGTCTCCACTTAAAATCTATTTGGGGGGCATTTTCCTGCCTTCCAGCCCCATTAGTGCCACTTGGACGCATGATACATTCATACAAAGTCAGCCAAAAAGAGTAGCTTAAAAACTGAAAAAAACCTATGTTGACAGCTTCAGTTGACGGTTTTTAACACATTTTTGGTATTTTCAATACCATTTTGAAAGTTCAGGATGAAGCACCTTGGTAGGTCACTCTTGATAGGTTTTTTTTTAAAAAAGATTATAAACTGAGGTGAATTTGTTCTCCAACAAAACTGCCCACTTTTCATTATCGGTTTAGGTCTTTTAAGCTCAATAAACTGAACCGGCTTCATATCAATGGCCTTTTTCATGCTTTTCACCGTTCAAAGGTATATGTTATCTTTTTTAATTCCTTCATTAGACTGAAAAATACAAACAGATATATCTCTTTTTGAAGTTTTCGTGATCAAGGCTTTAAAAAATACTTAAAGTTTCATTTTATCTCCAGTCAATCAATGGGATATACATTTCGGAAGAAGAAAAGTTATAGATTCCGTTTATTCTTTGTTACTGCTAATTTTTAAAAAGCCTTTTAACTTAAATTTTGGCGCCGTAAGACTGAAAGTATTTCTTCTTTCACCCAAAGATGGCGTTAGTTTTGCTCATTTTCTATTGGCTAATGCCACACACAAGTTCCTTTATTTGAAAAGGAGAAAAATAAAACCTTCTCTCTAATTCTTCCACCATTCAAAAGAAAAAAAAAAGGTGAAATAGAATGAAAAAAGTGGGCAGAGATTTTAGTTTAAATGATTCCACGCAAATAATCCATACGTATGAGTTTTGTTGCAAGAAGTAGAGTAACCAAGCAAAGGTGTTTCTCTTTCATTCCGATATCCAACGACAACTAGAGGTGATTTTATCAAGTTTTTGAATAATTGCAACTAGTTATCCTCATATTATTGTTGCTTTTCATGACATTATAGATCGGAAAGCTGCTCGTCTTCTTTGAACAAATGCACTTGGGTAAAGAAGCAGGGAAAACTGGACTTCCAAGCTTTGGGAGAAGGACAACAGAACTCACAAACAGGGATTATAGTTCCCAAGATGATCCAACGTTGTTTTCAGCGTCCTCATAGCGAAGACACAGGTGCCATATTGTATTGACCTTTGTCCATCCTTTGGACAACATCGGTGCATAGATATGGGAGACTTTCAACACGGGCAACCGCCGGTCTTCTACACAGCCTTGCCCAGGCCTACGCCCTCGAGAGACTGGAAGCAAGACTTTTCGGGTGTAGATCTATATTTGTGCGAGACTGATGGATACCACTGCTAGGTAGGATGCTCTCCGATCATCAAAGAAAGCAGTGTGAAATCAGAATAATGAAGTAGCCTCCGACGAGATTTGAACTTTATGAACTTATTATTGTTGCCATCTCGACCCAGAAAATAATTATTTCAAGGAACTTTAAAACTTATAAAAAAAATAAAAGTAACGGAAAAAAATCGACATGACCATCTTTTCAGCCACTGTTTAAACCTGTTTCTTCATACGTCCTTATTCTTAAAGAGTTTTGATTACAATCTCAAGGCGTCAATGATTTGGGTTTGAAAGACATTTCTAATAGATGTGGAATGCGTTTGTTTATTTTGTTGTAACACACTCCCTCGCTGCCTTGGAATAAATCAGTACCGATTTAGATTTGCAATTCAATCCCTGGAGAAAACCACAGTCTGTCCACTTGAAGATTGGCAGGAACAATTGAAAACGGTAATTTTCTTACAGTAGTCATTTACACTAAGACTACAGCGCAACCCACACATATTGGTGAAGAATCAGCGCATCACTGAAAGCGAACCATATCAACGCAATCCCACAGTTCTCAGTCATTTTGTCAAATGCCATGTCGCTGACACACAATCAGTTGACTGTCGTTTGGTCATGCAGACGTTTCGTAGACAATCTATTTTTGACGAAGTGATGTCTTGCCGACTTGGTTTTTTCGCCGACAGCCGTTTCGCTGGATTTTTTTTTTGGTACCATTTAAAAGTTAAAATAACGATAAAAAATGTGCAATTTCTGAGAAATAATTTCTTTTTGCATCTTCAATGACAACTTTCGAAGAACGGTGTGATAAAACACATGAAATGAATTTTTGTGAATGATCAGAGAGATAATCCAGCAGACACCGACTCCTTGTATTGAAGACGTAATTAAGATTGAAAAATATATAGTTCGTGAGTTTTTTCTTGGCTTGGCTAGGGAGAAAAAGAAGTCTACATTTCAGTCAAAAGGAACGAAAACATTTTTTATTAATCATCAAGAACATCGCAATATTTCGAAGTCGTTTTTCCGGTTTATTTCTTATTATCAGCGACAATATATATATACACTGTAGCTGGTTATTCGATAAGTTAACTAGTAAAACCCATATATGCAAGTTTTTTTCTGATCAGAAGTCGATTTTCTGTCAAAAAAGAAAAAATAAATAATTCATATAGGCTATATGAGCATCGGATAGAGGTCCATTTTTGGTTGCGTTTTAGCTTGTTCGCCTCTTTGAGCAATTTCTGCATCGAAACTCAAATAGCTACGTATATGCCTTTTTGCCAGAGGTCGGTGTACGAACTCAAACGAAAAGCTAGAATTCTAAATGCTGATTTCCAAGAGATTTATCTTAACATTTGAAATGTTACCATAATACAATGTGGATCAATCATAGAATCCGCACCAAAATTGATTCTGGTCAAAAGCACAAATTTTCTGATCACACTGTTATCAAAATTTGATATAATCTAATCTAAAATCTAAAATTCAGACCCTTCTAACTACAAGAAAGAATAATGTGAAAAATAGATTCACATTTCCTCCTTGGTTGGATCAAATCAAATTTAATTTTGATTGCTGCGAATTCTGAAAATTTTCGCTTTTCGCTTAAATCAATTTTTGGGTCCAGTTTTTTTACACTTGATCCAAAAATCTTTCTCACTTCATTCATTCCCATTTGACAGAGTGCAATGCTAAACTAAGTTGGGTAAATATCGAGAAACGCAGAGGTATTCATTTATATAGAAATCCATTAATACACAGACGTTCGTATACATGGATTTTATAACGTGATAAGGTCTTTATTCTTTATTTTTTCGTACTTCGCATTTGACAAACTTGGAACGTAAGTCCATAAAAGTTATTGTGTCTGTTTTGTACACCACTCTAATCCCAGAGATCTTTTCCTCATTGTAATGAACCCGTTTCCGCAGTAAAACAAGACTGTTGATGGCTGATTTATCAACGCCCAAAGTTATGCAACTCAAGTTGAACGTATTGATCTCTACCTCACTTCTGGTTCCCATTTAAATTTTCACCATTGATAAAGAAATGGTTTCCTCCTTGCAGAGACTTATTTCCTTTTCGATTACATCAGAACTGTTCTCGGCAAAGCCCAAGTTTTGTTCTCATCTTGCTAACACCTGACAAGTCCTTCCCAAGATAATTTGATGATGTATTAATGCTAGTACATTGGAACGGAGACTGTGACAGAGCATGTGGTTCAAATCAACGGGAGCTTAGGATTTTTCTCTACTATTAGGAATCGAAAGAAAATGTAGCGAACTTCACTTACGGACCATCCTTTGAGGAAAACCGAGAATCCGTACCCGTGAATAACTTGTTATGCGAAGTCTATCCGGAAAAACATAAACCATTTTGAATATCCCGTGAGCTGGTTGCATGGCTTCGAAGTTACTCGGCAACCAATCAGAAGGTATCACGATGCACATGCGTGAACATGTTACTTTCGGCAACTCCGTCGGCAGTGAAACGCCATTGAGTGAGTTTGTGTATTGTGTGACCATCGCATTCACAACGTCAATCCATCACGTCCAGTGCTTTTTTTTTGTATAACACTGCATTACCCACGCGTGTTATCCCCCTCCCTCAAGTCCAGATTTGGCTCCATGTGACTTCTGATTTTTTCCAAAACTGAAATCACAGTTGAAAGGGAGATTTCAGACCATGATCGAGATTTAAAAAAAAACATGACGAGTCGGTTGATGATGACCCCAAGAAAGGTCATTGCAGACTGTTCTCCAAAGTGGAAGGGCGATGGGATAAACGGGTGAGGCCATGAAAAGTACTTTGAAGAGGACTAAGGAGTCATTGCTCTACGTGGGCTATTTTTTTTTTAATATTAAAAGGTTGGATACTTTCCTGACAAACCTAACAAATCCATGCACTAGAAACTAAATTCGATTGTAGTAACTGATTGACGTTTTGTATCTGCAAACCCCAAACTTTCATAATTATCACCTCCCGAGGCGTCTGACGTAGAGTGATGATTAACAAGTCAACTCCGCATGCCAAGATGATTGTACTGAACTCCACATGAAAGATATTATAATATTTGAATTCTGTGACAATTTCCTAATCGAAATAGTTCTATTTCTGTATGTGATCTGAACTTTTATGTGATCGCAATTGCAAAATTACTCCAATATTCCATCATTATTTGACGACAAGGGTATTATAGTTGTGTATATCTTTTGAAATAGACTTATAATCAGTTAACTGAACTACTGGGATGACATTATATATTTAGTTTTGCTAACAAAACTCAAGTAATGTACTGCAAAACTTAAAAAAAGAGAAGAAAAGTGTTTCGCCGATGCAAGAAGTTTGTAGAGCTACTCGGTGCGACACTATGGTTGTAAAGAGCCTTGACAACATTAAATTTTGTGAGTGTATACTGTTCCAGATTTCCAAGACAGAGTTCGATTTCGCCTTACGTCATTTGAGATATCATCTTCTGGATGGTCGTAATTCAAGGAAACAACATTTTCAGTTGCTTTACTCATTGGTTCTTCGAAATTTTCGCTCTCGTGATACCCACAAAGTGAATTATCACAAGTCAAATCAAAGTCATGCCATACCTGATCCAAGACCAATCCATTGTCCACTAAATTATTCGAGGAGTTAAATCTGATCAGCATAAAATACATTGTCCATTAAATTTTGATTTAGAAATAATGTTGGTGCCTCACCTTGTCGAAGAATGGCTGACAATTCGTGTCCTCTCTCAATCAGGTGTATTATGGACAGTTCCTGAAGCTTGGTCAGATGAAGTTTGAAAAAAAAAAGAAGGTCAATCGGGTCAATTGCAGAAATATTTGTTTGAACGTTTTTGCTCATCTAACACATGCCTAGTTCTGGTGTATTAAATTGGAGTCTTGAGTCATTATCCATCAGTATTATCGCAGTTGGGTCGCTTCCAAATCGTAACTTACTCAAGGTTGAATTTGGTACTTTGCAGAAGGATTCATCTCGATAAGACATTTTACCTAATTGATACACTCTGTTACGTCATATCAATTTGAAAAAGCAGGATTTTCGGCTCATTAAAGAGAAAATCCATTTGTATTTAATTTAAGTATATGTTTGCAGTTATAGAAACGTGCAAATATCCCTAGAAGTGTATATGCTACAAAAACAAATATATCTCGATATACACATTCATATTTACACATGTTTACAAAAATCTTTGCTTATATGAATATAAAAGCACTTGTTATTCCAACAGTTTCACACACACACATGTGTATGTGTGTGAATTAACGTATAATCGATACACATATAAACGTGTAATCTATAAATACAAATGATACGTAGATTCACATATAAGCATGATCCATGTATGCGTATGTACCAACATTGATCATCTTATATTTTAATGTTTTATATATACATGCTCTGTATGAACATATTTGATGAATACTGATTATGTACGCATAAATATATTTGTTCATGATCACTATATAACATCTGTAAATATATCATACATACATAATCCAGAATCTTATTTGTACGTATTTACAGATATGATTTATGCTCGGTTGCCTGCGGTAGAGTGATGGTTAAATACTATTCTCTTAGGCCATCGATTTCTAATGATGTGTTACTCATTATGAGTCAATATTTAAAGAAATACAAATTGAATGTTATGTAACGATTCGTTATTATTGAATTTGGTAGCAGTTGTCTTAGCAAAGAGGGATATGGAGAAGCGTAAAAGGTTATCAGCACAGAAAACACAATCGGCACATCAAGTTCGAATTCTGGTTGAAACTATTTCATTTATCTCAAAAGCCCCTGAGAAAAGTATGAATTCACCTCCCCTTGGCTCTGTCTACCGACAAATATCTTGACAAAAATATATCTCAACTTGCATGCTGAGAAGTTTGACAGAGAAGAGATTGAGTTAAAGACTGGTTTGGGAAAACCACTCTCTTATAACTATTTTACTACTTGGGATATATCAAGAGTAAAAGCAAAAAGTATTACTCTTATCACATACAAACTTTCTGTAATACTTACAGCTGTTATCATACACTCATCTCATGTGTTGCAATAATCAACCAAATCCCTGCCATATTCAGCGATTCCTCATATATTCTCTAGTCTTTTACCCTGGGGTCCGTTGTCGTAGTTTTACCCTGATATTGAAAATGGCAAGATGTATGATTGAAAACGCTAGACCATAAACGTTCGGACAATATATTCATTGGATCCAGACATACGTCCTCTCGTACGTAAACTAGAAAAGATAATTAACCTATATAATAAGCAAACAAATCTCTCTCGTCAATGGTATTCAATCAAACTTCAAACTAGTAATAATGAAGAACAGTTGCCTGAAACACAATTCCAACTCTACTCTGAAACAACTTGACTTTCATAGTATAAAGTTGAACGTATCGAGTACTCTATGAAATCATATATCAGACGTTGCTGTATATTATTATATCATGCTATATTGCTAACCTGATCTGTACCATATATATATCGCTAACCAGTTTTTGTTTTTGTGTTCTGTTAGCCTCAGAACTACTTATTTAATACGCATTTCAACGTATATTTATTGTTTCCATGTCGAAAGTATGATGAGTAAAGGATATCAGTATCTGACATAGGAAATAAGGAATGCAAATTTGAGAAATTTTGCTCGAGCCAAATTACTTACAGTACTGAGCCGTCGTTTTGCAATCGGAGAAGGGAAGAATGATTTAAGAGTGTTTTTTCGACCTCAGCACACTGTAAGGACATCAAGCAGTTAGAGCAGGCCTAGGCTACATAGGCACTTTCATGAAAAAAGTTGTGGGCTCGAATTCCACCTGAGGCTCATTACTTTATTTTCTGATCATCGCCGTTTCGCTCACTAACGTGAGTAATTTGACCCGAGCAAAAATTTAGTTCCCAAATTGTCATTTTTTTGGACGTTGGCGTAATTCCGGCGGAATGTATCAAGCCTATCTGTGTAATAATAAACATTTTTGAGATGTAACACACTTGTTTCCACAAGTGTTTCACTTCCACGTGGTCAAATTATGACCAGTCACACCCACACCCACACACCCACAAACACACTAACATACACACACACACACACACACACATATATATATATATATATATATAAGTGCTGTAGATACACCGAAGAACAAACATAACTAAAGCAATTTAAGACATCCCTTAACAAAAATCAAAGTAAGTTATACTTGGTATATTTGACCCAACCTCAGTAGTTTAAATAAAGGTGACAGGAGATAAATTACGTTACGTTAACTATCCTAATCTATAAACTGAAAATAGATGATAAATTCCAGATAATTTGAGTTTTTGTACGTTAATAGGATACAACAGGTCAAATAGGCTTTTCCAACGACATTGGAAGTATCTTTGCAGTTGCCTGATGAAGTGACGACATTTAGTTTGTAAGATGTGGATGGGAATTTAATGGCAAATGTATACGTTTATTGTATTGATCCCCCCAGGAGTTGAATGGTGTGACATATTTAATAAATAGTGCGAAAGGTGTGAATTGACGCTTGGGATAAACTAAATAAGCTATGAAAGAAATTCGTTGTGGCTGAAGTTGAAAAAGTGTTTCAGCGCATGCGTCGTTTTCCTTTCCGTTTTTGTTTTGTCTATGAATTAAGGTTAAACAAGTCCAGAAAAGTCACGCAAGCGAAAAAAATGTATGAAGGGTGGAAAATAAATAGTTCAAAGACAAAAACTGGGTCAGGGTAGATTTTAAAGATTCCGCGTTGAAACGATGACATATTTCATATTCTCAAGGTCACAGAAAAAAACCCAAAACAATTGATACTGAATTCTCGTTAAAAAGGAGCTTATGATATCATTATCATAAAATAATGCTTACTGTTTAAAATCATGATAAAAACAACACTTCCTATAATGATCAATAATGTCAATAGTATTATCGGTCTTTTTCCCTCATAAAAGCTTTTGTCAGTCACTCAACCCAAACAATATTACATGATATCATCGTGATATCATCATTGAGATTTGCAACCTCAGACTTTCACTTCTTGTCTCTTCTGGTTTTAGAATTAAAAAAAAATGAAAACATTCTGAATATTTCAGGAATGGGACTGTGAAGGGTTTATTAGGCGCTAAATGAGTCTTCAAACATGCTATCCTTTTTAATATTGGTACAATTTTGATGTTACAAATCATTAATTATAAATTGTCTAGTAATACAGAGTAATTAGAGTATGCAAGGTATTTTTCAGAAAGTATTTAGTCCTTTTGAATATTTTGAAGAGCAGTTGGTGAGTTGGCGAACAATCTGAGAGGGCCTTACTTCATACCCATGAAGATACACTCTCACACGGGGTCGCTCAGTGGGCAGTGAGATGCCATTCAGTGAGCTTGTGTACCGTGCAACCGTCGCACCCGCCTACACATTGTTGACGTTTACTGCAAGATTATTTCACAAAAGATCGCATTAACTAGGTTTGTCAGCCTCCCTTACCCCATTACTGTGTCCAGATTTGGCTCCCTGTGACTCCTGGCTTTTCCCTGGCAGGAAGGAGAGAGATTCCAGATCGTGAACGATATTAAACGGAATCCAACGAATTAGCTGATGGTGATCTCGACAGAGAACTTTGTAGACTGTTTGGAAAAGTAGACAGGACCCTGAAATTAGTGTCTGAAGTGTTAAGGGGATTACTTTCAAGGGGACTTTTTTTGAGAATGGGAAGACTCATATTTTTTCCCATATAAATTTATAGTAAGTGTTTCCTTGCTTCACGCCATTTCGGCTAACTAAAGTTTTCAAAGGATCTGATTTTAGATTGCGGGGAAAACCTGTAAACCAAATTATTTTTTAGAAACGAGAAACCATCATTCAACATGAAGGTGGGGGCTGCAGGATTATGGGAGAGGAGTTATGTCTAGACACTTGGAAATGAAGAGACTGGACGCTGATAGGCGGGGTCATTCGCTGGTTATAAAACAAGCACTTCATCAAGTTCATTTCTATGTTTGTTTAACAGGAAAAGGCAATTTTACGAAATCTAGATTAACTGCAACGTGTAAGGGACCTTTGGTCTGTCCCCTAAACCGTGTTTTCTTTTCTGAGGCTAATTTGAAGTTTCAAATCCAATTCAAATTTTGTGCTGAACTAAAGACTATTGGGTTTCGGCCTTCTTTATCATCCGAGTAAATCTGCAAGATTCGTTCTTTGAAAATTTTCTACTTTTGATGAAGCACGTTTGGCTCAAAAGCGGAACTGTATGTTTGAGAGGTTATAATGTCAAATAAATGTGTTTGCTTGATATAAAGAAAACTGGTAATTTAACTTCTGAGCAACGCCCAGCTCTGCATTTGTTAAAAAGAAATTTTTCAACTGGAAGTTTTTTTTTCTCGTTATTTTTCAGCAAATTGAATCTTATGGAACGAACGAGTGCACTCGCGCACTCTCACGTATTGGAGCAAAATAAATACAATAAACAGCTTTATCGCAGCTCTGGCAGCATTCATTATCAACCAAAGGATGGCATTACTGTGTTTTCGGGAATATTTCCTGTGACACTCGTACAACCGCCCCTTTACGCTCAACTCAGAGTGAAAGGTATACATTCACTACACACACACACACACACACACACACACACACACACACATACACGCGTGCGTTCGCAGGTACATACATTCTCACACATTAGTGGTTACATCATCAAGTCCGTTAAAAAAATCATTTCTTGCACACCCGACAAAAAAAAGAAAAAAAGACAAACATTTCTTTTACAAAACAATTTTTCATTTTTCTATGTAATCTCTGTCCTTATCAATGTATTTAATCTAGTGGTGAATATTTATCACGTAGATCGAACTTAATGATATTTCAAATTAAGAATCCAGTTATCCACATGTCAGGCAACAGACTCACTGATCCAATCACGTACACATAATCCTGATTACTCCTTGGTTTTATAAAATGCTTCTAAAATATCCTCTAGGTCAGCGTTGGAATTCATTCTGAAAGATTATTCAATTATCGCAAAAGGACCAATGTATTCATGAAGAGAAACAACATTTTCAGGATTCGTGGGCAGGTAAAAAAACAAAAACAAAACAGAACCCCCACCTAAAAAAATAAGATCTGCTGACGAGGACCTTCAAAGTTTACAAATAGCCATATTCAAATAATTAATCTTTCAGGTTCGGGTTAGATTTTCTTCTCCAGTTCGATCGGAGCCACATTTGTTAAATGTGGCAGAGCTGTAAGATGAGGAGATGTTGTGGCTACGAGAACTCGAACAATTGGGAGGCATGTGATGCTGCCTCCCCTGCCAACCTTCGAACATCCGGATCAGATAGTTTGCGCACTACACCACGTGCCATTTC
Source organism: Thysanoteuthis rhombus (assembly GCA_963457665.1). Classification (NCBI taxonomy): domain Eukaryota; kingdom Metazoa; phylum Mollusca; class Cephalopoda; order Oegopsida; family Thysanoteuthidae; genus Thysanoteuthis; species Thysanoteuthis major. Next base: position 16,921,850 of record OY735202.1, read on the forward strand.
CGCCCAGCTTCAATGATTTAGTGTGAATAGCGAGAAAGAAGGGAAGTATCTGTTTCTGAAGAAGAAGAAGAAGAAGAAGAAGAAGAAGAAGAAGAAGAAGAAAGGGGGGGATAACGAAGAGTACGAAGAGAAATAAGGAGACAAATAACGAAGCACAATGATCAAAGTTGGAACTACCGTACTTGAATTCGAACCTGAAATATTCAATATACAAATAATATGACGGCAGTTATCTCTATACATTTCATATTTGATGAGTCAAGGTTCCTACGGATGGTAGGTGATTTTACAAGCATTTAAATTAAGCGTCATCACCGAGCAAGAAATATCTATCCCTGGCCACATGAAACAGAAATCAAAACCCAGAATCACATTATATCTCCTAAGTAGTTGTCTTGAAACTTATGAACATTCCGTTTTTCCAAAGAAACCAACATGCCTGCCTCTTTATTTTACGAAATTTCAATTTATTTTTGTGGAAACAGAGAAGAATCAGGCATGTTATGTGTAGCAATGGTTCAGCTATACTAACCCTAACGATCACTTCAAAGTATTGTTCAGCCTTACATGGCTATATGTGACAAAATTATCACCAAATATTTCATAATTCCTTTCTCATAAATGAAAATACTCTTGTGATTTGGGAAGCCGCATCCAGTATAAATTTTGTTGGTCATTTTTTCTAAACACACTTATAAGTATTTACTTAGATTGGCTCATTGCAACGTGCTTGGGAGGCACCGAATGAGGTTTGAACTCACTACACAGTAGTATTTGTCTGCTAGACTATTTCACTAGTCTGGTATAAGGTCAAAATTATGGCGTGTTCGTACAATATACATATAAAAGATAATACAAAATAATAATAACCTTCAATATAGAGTTACTTCCGTTTAATAGTTCTACCCAGAAATCATTGTTTTGCTGTTGTTGTAGCAGCCATTTTGGATTAATTAGAGGTGAAACAGGGGGCATCGAACAAAATTGAACTCTCAACACAGTAGAAATTGTTTGGTGGAGACGCTTGTTAACCATTACCACACAGTGAGGCGTCCTGAACACTATCCTAATGGGAAAATGAATAGAGTAGATACCGGAAGATCTAACCGGATGTGGTTGCAGGTGCTGTACTGAATATTCCGGCGTTGCCAAATTTGATCCGCGTGCCAATTGATGATGAACGACTTTGTTAAAACCTTACAAATAAGAATCACTGCGTGGAGTGATTTTTTTTGTTAATGGCTTCACCATGTCAGTTTCATTGATAAGAATGATATATGATCAAAATTAGGGAGCAGCTGTCCAAGGTTTCAGTTGGTATTTTAGCCACGGGTAATTTTCTTTATAAATTCTACGATGCTAAAATGGGACAAAGCCAATAATTACTATTCGAATAATGATAATCCAGGAGTTGATCCAAAATGCAGGGAGTTGGGTCCATTTTTTGAGATTCTATGTGTCTGATAAGACAATAAGTATAATAATTTTCTGTTTTAAAGGGAAATTTTGGTTACTTGAGATCATTATTTTTTTTCAATTCATGAATTTTTTTTTCTAAAAAATAATTTATTTTCGAAAGAAACTGTACTTTCCGCAGAGAAGGCAAAGCAGAGATTTGAAAAAAATTAATATCTAGATATCTCTTTTAAATATGGGGCTAAGTTAGCCCATATCAGTAAAAATATGGCATTGGATTAAATGAAATTACTAACAAGTACTAATGATCTGTTTCATTCATTCTACCAGAAAGGACCTAGGTTGCCAACAATTTTTAATTTTTTCTATCCAACATAGAGGCATAAAATATAATGAGTATAAATATAAGAATCTGAAAACATACTCAACGTATTTAAAATCCAAGAACGCAATGTCTTAAACCCCTAAAAACAGAGGAACACATTTGTGAATCTCGCACAGACATGCATACTATTCATGGCTAATCGGAACCGTTTTAGGCACCTGGTAAACTAAAACTTGAAAAAAGAAGCGCTTCAACCAAAAATCGACCTCTGTGAAATGATATACTAGATAGATATCAATGGTGGATGTCAAATAGGCACAAGTGAAGCGTCGTTGATATAAAAAGTCTCAAAGGAAGTTATATTAAAAAAACAAAAACGATTTCAGTGATTAGTTATATTTTTTCTGGAAATACATAAGCTCAATCAACAGGAAACATGATTATCCAAGAGGTTTCTGGTATGGCTCACATAAACACAAAAATGCATTCATCAATGGTAATGTAAAACTTATAGCTCATTCTAGGGTTGTATCAGTAAGTTGTTATCTGAGAGACACGAGTGGCGTGAAACATTTGGTAGAGGTATTTAATCTCTTATCACTAATACTAATAACAGGTTTAGTTTTAGAAATGGCCTTGGACTAATTAGTATTACTAGCGTGGCACAAACTGCAGCAGATTACACAGCTTTTAAAAGTCTACGTGAAAGGGTGGGATAAGCGTGATGTCTTGGGCAAAACTCCTTCAGAGGCGTGAAAAAACATATCCTAAGGATGAAAGGCAGGTATCAAATTTTGATCCAAAACACTTTTGGCAGATCATCATCATCATCAAGCAGCGAAGAATTATTCTTGGCCAAAAAATAATTTTCAAAGTTTTTGATCGAAACAAAATAACACTAACAAAAAGGTTTCTATTTCAAGTATGAGGATTTCTCAGCATTGTATAGCTATTACTATTTTTTTTATCGACGGTTGCTCTTCTCATCCAACCTACAGCTGCTCCCTACCAGACCACTTAGAATGGCAAGCAATGTTACAAGATAAAGGCGTTGGATGGAATGCTAATGCTGGGGAATTCCTTCTCATTATGTCTTCTGATTAATGGTAAGCAAAATTAAGACTGACAGAAAAAAGATAAGGGAATCCTATTTATTCGGGCAGACCATCCAAGAAAGGATAGAGGAGAGACCTAACGGAGAGGAAGAAAGAGTCGTAGCCTCTCCCCTCTCTTTCTTTGTCCTCATCAAGTTGTATCAGGTGTTAATTTAGGTGAAAATGAATGGCGGAAAAGCAGCATGCAGGCAGATTAGGTTCATGCCGGAAATTATATTGAAAGTCGGTAATAGTAATGTAAAAAATTTTTTCTGTTTTGCCATTTTATATTTCCCGTTCTGAACAATTTATCCACTAGGTATCTGTCGCGAAAAAAAAAATCTTGACTCGGTTAGAACTTTCTTTATGGGGTTTAATCTGTACATATGAAGACCATAGTCACCAAGCCTTTTTGTACGTATGTTTGATTGCTTATTCACGACACGGTGAAGACACATAAGTTTTCCTCTTTTCGCTCCCTAAAAGTTGATTGAAGAGCGGAAGAGGAGAAAACATGCTGCCAGCAGCTAAAGTGTGACTGACTGCTGGAGCTGACACTGCAACACAGTTTGCCGTAAGTTTGATCATGAAAAATTTAACTCTCTACCTAAAGCTGATTAAAGTGAGGAAGACTTATGTGCCTTGCAGCCAAAGTGTGACTGACTACTGTAGCTGACACACAGACACAATGTACTGTGTCTTCCTCTCTTAAAGCTAATAAAAAAGAGGAAGAAAGGAAAACTTATATGGCCAGCAGCTAGAGTTCAATAGACTGCTGCAGCTGACACACAAACACATTCTGCTGTGTCTGTGAGTAAGTTTGATAGGAAAAGTTTTACTCTTTACCTTCAAATCTGTGAGGGAGAAAATGAGACTGAAAACGATGTTTGAAAATAGAAATATTCTAAAATATTAATCTATCCATAGATAACTTGAAGAAATCTTGTCATTTCTGGCGGGTACTAAGCTAGTTCTTGAATAAAGAGGAAGAAAAAATCGCCCATGCCCTAAACCGTAGCTTTGGGGGCCTTAAGTGTCAGTACTTACAGCACCCTCAAGATGAAAGCATAACGTAAGTGGAGAGCAAAACGAATCGAATAAAGGTGGAGCTGTGCACGCGCGATAGAAAGATGGATTAAAACAGCTCAAGTGTTGGAAAAAAGGTCAAAGGCTGAAGATATATATTATTGGATTGAATCGCTGACCTCTTACAGTAGGACCCATTCGAGATCAATTTAATGTAAAATCAACTTAGCATCTTAAAAAGGAGATGAAGAAAAACAGATGATCGCTTATAATTTCTGAATTCCACTCATCGTCATCTTGGGAACGACTTCCAACATCCAACGTCAGAAGTATTTCAATTGCCATTAACATTTAGTTAATCCTTCTGTACCTGAATACACACCCCATTTCTCGATTTCTTCCTGTACTTATTCGCTTATATATGTTATCAGATGATACGGTGCTCTTCCTTCCCTTACAGCTGTTAACTTTTAGAATGAAGTGTTGATGGAAAACATCACTCAACAGCACCGTTAAACATGTGTAAGGTTTAGATTTAAGTATTTGACGGAGCATTCGTGTATCTTCTAACATTTTTCTTATTCGCTCAATTGTAAAACCCAAATAACTTCGAACAACCTTTGCCATGTCGATTACAGAACGTTTTCGTGTTCAATTAGACAGCACCCAAGAGCGCATGCCTCTGCCAACGCCATATGTAATTTAATGATTTCTTCCTTATCCCATGGTCCACCTCTTCATAAAATTTAATTGGAATTCATGGTGAATTTTTGTCAATAAAAAAGAAAAATATCTCTCAATCAAAAACAAAGTCCTCGACGTGTCCCCAAATTCAACCACTTCTTCCTCACTCCATTGCCAACACTTCGACAAAATTATATTGAAATTCACTGAGAACTATTAGAGACACCGAAAGACAGACAGAAAGACGCGACGGATACATATTCCTCAATTTTCGTTGGCAGAGGTACAAATCATATTGCTACCTCCATCTCCTTGTAAATTTGGGCCTGCGTTATGGCTGAGGTAGTAGTGTGTCTCCAACCGGTTACTCAGGTAGGAAAAGAAGCTTTAAAATGCCGCTTTTCAAGGCACACTTTTGCCATTTGGAGCTGAGCGCGGATCACTCTTCCTCTTTGCTGGGAAATATTCTGGTAGACACCTATTTCTAGCCTTCAATTTTTAGACTGTAATCAATGAACTACGATAATTAATGCTGATACCTTTAAAAATCATGTTTATTATAAATTGATTACATTTATTTGAATTAATGTAGTAGAATTCAAATAAACGTACAGGTCTGCATATAATAATAAAGTCTTTTTTTTGCTGTGCGATGGATAATATTGTTTCTCTGCCACAAGATTCGCAATGTCAGGTTTCGAAAAAACACTGTTGTGGACCCCGGAGCATTATTTGTTGGATCCCATCAGGGCCAAAGGACCACAGTTTCGAAACCACTGACATAAAGCGAAAAGTTTTCATCACTCAGATTCCATTCTCAATGCTATATTAAAACTTTTAAAACTCAATAAAAGAACACAGGGAATGTCTTTTTATATACCTACATACCACAGAGGATAATGCTAAAAATTAAAAATTTACAAATGTAATTGCATTTTTGTAGATTCAATGTAAATAAAGATATGATTCGTTATTATTATTATTATTATTATTATTGACAGTTTCTGAGCTTCCAACGGTAATGGTGTCTATCCAAGAAGTTACATTGATTTTTGAATACGATTTCAAATCAGGATATAATGCAGCTTAAGCTACTGATAACGTCAACAAAACTTTTGGGACAGAGACCGCTAATGAGCGAACTGTTCAGCATGGGTTCAATACATCCAGTTCAGGAATAGCAAAAATAAACTTTGAGGAAAGCCTGAACAGGTTCTTAATGATGGAGAGACAGGGTTCAGTACTTCATTGGGACTTTAGGACTCCAACAGCAACCATGTCACGTAATCTCATGGTAACGAGAAAAGTGAAAAAAAAATGGGTTCCATATGAATTGAATACAAGACTCTATGATAGAGACAGACCCAACAACTCTCAGTTAACTGTGTCTAGAGAATATGGGTATGAAGTCTTACAGGATCATTCATATTCACCTGACATTTCTCCTGTGGATAATCATCTTTAAAGCATTTTGAACTTCAGGTGGGCAATGATTCGCACTCTTATTGAAACTGTGTCTTCTAAACTTAGATAATTTCATAGCAATGGCACATTATCATTGGAGAATACTGGAAAAAGACTATTGTTTCAAACGGTTCAAATTCTGAGTAAATATTTACCGTTTTCTACTGTTTATATCATCTTTCATCTCATTATTCGACACTTCATTTGTTACAACTGACTTTTCAATGAAAACAAAAAAAAACTAACTATGATGTTTGCAACCAGGTAGGTAAGAAGATCCCATAAATCCTAGAAAGTAGTGTGTATAACCAATTCATCCTCCCAATGGTCAATTATGGAGCTGAAACATGGAACCTAACCAAGAGACAAATCCGCAAATCGCGAACCATGCAACGTGCACATGAAAGAATTAGGCTGGACCTCATATGGAGAGACCACGAGACAGCATAGTACATGCGGGAAAAGACAAGAGTCAGGGGCATGATAGAATCCATTGAAAATCTCAAATGGCAGTGGGCTGGCCATGTTGCAAGAATTGCAGACTACTGCTGGACATCGCGACTCGCGATATGGATCCCCCGAGATCACATGCGCAACCGAATATTAGATTGAGAGACGAGCAAGACGAGTTCAGAAAGTTCTGGCTCCGCGACGCCCACGATAGAGAAGTTTGGCGATTCCTGGGGAAGGTCTGTGTCCAACGACGGACGTTGAAAGACTGATGATGATGATGATAATGATGATGTATCTTCGCTTTGGTGGAGGGGTTCGCTAGAGCCCTTCACTAAAGATAGTAGATCCGTGATGTAGAAAAATCTACTACGAAGCACTATATGTCTTCAACAAGTCTTAATAACAAGGACAATGGTGCTCCTTGCATTGCTTTGGAGAGGGGTAAAAAGAGGAATTATATTCAGAGTGTCTGAAAGAATGCAAACCATCCAGGTAACGAAAAGATGAAAAAAAGAAAAGGAGAATATTTGTTCTATCTCGTCCATTCCTATTTTTGAATAATACAGGTATTCTATTATTGCAGGTGACAAAAGAAAGGAGAAATGATTATGCAGACATCAAGTCGGTAAATTGGAATAGCAATAAAAATAAATTGGAAATATGATATAAAAAACCATTACTTGATAATAAAATAACGTTGTAATGAAGGATGCGAACACCTCATGAACATTTGGTAACTGACATATTTCTGATTAAAAATTAAATAAGTGACATTCCAGACATCTTGTCATCAAGAACGAAAAGGATTATTAATGCTAAAAAGCTCTGTCATTTAATGAACGAATCGTAAGCGAATAAAATATAAAGCGAAAAATGAATATTTTGTATGTGAATAACCTCGGTTATTCAGACTGAAACTAGAACTATCATTTGGCAAAAGTATCCAGATAACTATAAAGAAACTTGTGCAAAATAATATTCTTCTATAATCGGATAAAATCTCTTCCTGTTGATTCGCACTGAAACATTGTAATAGCCGGCTGAATTATGTTCCATCAATATATATCTGTTTCAGTCTTTTTGCATCAGCGTCCCAGAAAAATGCGTATCGGGAATTCTGCCCATCAAGGGACCAGACCCTTGAAAAGTGCCTATCCGGAAATCTGACCATCATGAATTCATCAAGGGAGGAAACCTGCCAATCAAAACATAATTTGCCCACCATTCTCTGGTTTCTTTCCATTTTTGATAATTAAATATTTCACCTGAGTCTTGATTTTTTTCTTCACACACTGGCCGTCTTAAATTTATTGAGAGAGGAAGAGTGCCCATTTCATTAGGTTTTATTTAAAGACTTCTGACCCAGCTTAGCCACGGTGGCCCTAATTGGAATTCCAAGTGTGAAATAAAAAGAAATAAGCAAGGCAAAACAATTTATTCAAAGCAATAATAATACAATGTTTTTCTTCCATTAATTCTTTCATTTATTTTCATTTTCAATTGATATTTTTTTTGATTGTGGGGGCGGGGATTCACTCACTGGTCGTCTCGTATTTATCGAGGGAGGAAAGTACCATTCTAAACATAACTTGCCACAGTTTTTCTTTCAGGAATTTTCTCATTTCTCTTCGTTGTTAGTAATTAAAATTTGAAACAAAATGAAAACCTGTTTGTTTGATTTTTCCTTTTTTCAAATTAAAAGAGAAAATGAACTGGGATGAAATGAACTGAAATAAAACTAAACTGCAAGTCATCATTAATTTTTCTTGTTTTTGTTTGAGAGTAAAAAAAGTCCAAATTCTTGAGGAAAAAAAATCATCAATGGAAAGAAATAAGAAAATTCATGAAAAAGAAGCAAAAGTAAATTGATACATAGTATTATTATTGCTTTGAATAAATTGTTTTTTTCTTTTTAAATTGTTTTGTTTAGCTTATTTTTTTCATTTCACACCCAGAATTCCAATCGGGACCATCGTAGTTAAGTTATGCCAAAAGTTCTTAAAAAAAACTCATGAAATGGGCACTTTTCTTCTCTCAGAAAATTCAAGACTGGCAGTATGCGAAAAAGAAAAAAACAAACCAAAAAGATTTTTTTAATTAAAAATAACAAGAAATAAGAGAGCTAATGAAAGGAAAACAGCCGTAAGTTATGTTTAAAATGCACTTTTCCTCCCTCAATAAACTTGAAACGGCCAGTGTGAGAAAAAAAAAACCCCAAAACAAATCTTATTAATTAAAAATGGAAAGATAAAAGAGAATGATAGGCAAATTATGTTTTGATGGGCAGTTTTCCTCCCTTAATAGATTCGTGATGGGCAGATCTCCTGATGGGAGGTACTTTTCCAGTGTCCGATTTCTTGATGGGCGGATTTCCTGATGGGCACTTTTATGGTTACCGTTGGCATCTACACATATACCCATCTTGCAACTCAAATCTATCTATCTCAGTCCATATCAATATCAATCTTCACCTCTGTCCATATAAGATAAAATGTTGCTGCTATCTGTTTAAAATTCCGTATTCGAAATACCAAGTCTACCCGGAATGTATCTCTCCATAAATTATTAACGAAAAAATTGCCCAGCTATACCAATGGCGCTTTACCCCTTGCAAAGTACTCCCTTAGAGACCTTAAACACCTATTCCAGTGTCCCTTTCATATTTCAAGAGTGTGCATAGCTATCTTTCGGAATCACTATCAACTGTTCAATTGGAAAAAGCCAGAAGTCAGGGGGGAGTGCAAATCTGGAATATTAGAGGGGGTGAGGACCTGGATGATGCAATGTTTCGTCAAAAAAAAAATATGCCCGACACATGAGGAATGGGCAGGCTTGGTCATCATGAATGCAACGGTTACCCAGAGCACAATCTCACTCAAAGGCGTCTCACCATCGTCCGAGTAAACCCACAGGGCAGTGTCCATGCAAACGTAGTAATGTTCCTTGACAAATCCACGCAACCGGTTCTTGTGATATTCAAAGTGACTGAATACTTTCCAGACCCTATACTCTGTGAATGAAACTAAAGGGGTGAAAAATAAATTTTTGTAAATAAAAATATGCCGTTTTCTTTTGAATGCCAGCATTATGTGGTGACGAAGTTAAAAGGCAACAAATGATAGAAGAATATACGGACAAACGTGTTTTCATGTTTATATCGTAATGGATTTTTAATTGCTGTTCCACATTTTTCTTTTATATTAATCATTATCTTTCAAACTGAATCCTTTGTTGAGTCACAATTGTTTAATTATCTCATGCGCGTGAATGTTGTTGGCATTTCGCGGATAATGAATCACTTCAAAAAAAAATATTTCAGCAATTACACAAACGTAGGTAACAGAGATTGCATCCTCACCCAGTTTTATGTACTTGTGTGTGAGTGTGCGTGTGTGTGTGTGTGTGTGTGAGAGAGAGAGAGAGAGAGAGAGAGACAGACAGACAGACAGACAGAGACAGAGAGAGACAGAGAGAGGAGGAAGGGGTCGTGGAATATATATTGAATTATATAAGTAGGTTGATTTAGTGCTTTAGAAAGTTATGCGAGCTACAGATAAATCTTTTATTATTTACTTATCCTCTGACAAACTGGACCCCTTTTAATACCACTGTGCATTGTGAAAGAAAAATAATTGTTCTTGCGGGTCTTGGCATTAGGGTTCATTTGAAAGTTATTAGTGTAAAGAATTCCCCGAGTTTCGTATTTTAGTAATCTGAGCTCGAATCACAACGCATTCGAAATTCATATAACCTGAATCTTTAGAAACCGTAAATGTTTGGTAAATTATAATTTTCTGTTCATTATTTGGCAACCATTACGAATATTGAATGAGCTACGTTGACCCAATTTGCGTATTTTTGTGGTAGTTTCTGAGAGGGTAGATGGCAAGCTAGTTGGATATAGTGTTCAGGAGATTCTTTTCACAAATCTCAACAGATTGTTATTAAACCAAAAAACAAAAACAAGCAAACACACAAACAAACAAACAAACAAAAAAGTCCAGATTTTGTTTCAAAGCTTCCAGAGGATAAGAGGATTATATTATCTACTTGAATACTTCGGAAACGTTGACAGCACATCAATGAAAATTCCATCGAATGAAGAATTAGTATTGTGTTCACTTACTTGTAGTAAAGAGAGAAACAATTAAAGAAATAATTGAGAGTGATTTCAATCTGCCACATGTTCTCCGAAAAGTAACAGGTGTCTAATATTTTTATTTCTAAAATATTTGGGTCTACAGATCACCCAACCCACCGCTATCCATAAGTAAAGCGTTCCTATAAAACCTTTTTGTGAACTGAAACGGATTAAAGCGAAGAAAAGATCACCATTATTTTATACTGGAAAATGTTACGATGTCATGATCACTTGTTGAGCAAAAACATCCACATCGTGATAACCGTAACTAAAAATATAACTCATCGGGCAGAACACACTCTGTTGAAAAATAAACACCTCGCTTTTTTGTACTTCATTTCTTGCGTTAGAGGAACTTTTTGTCGATAAAACACGAGACGGGCAGTGGGGCGAAGCAAGAATTGAAAGATGCTAAATACGTGCGCGACTAACTTAGTTCCCCGAAGGAATTTCTCTGTTCCAAGTTTCTGCTACATTCTCTGCTTTAATGTCTTAGAACCCTTTGTCTGACCTAATATCCTTTAGATATCTACGACCGGAATCTCCCTGTCCTGTCATGGCCAATAAAGTCCAAATTCACCATTCTCATCCACTTGATCCACTTAACGGCCACTTTGGAATCCAGGTTCGTTCAATTGAGACTCTATCGACCACCCAGAACCACCCGATACCTTATTCATGCGACCATGTGACCTAATTGCGCTGGTCTGTTGTATTATTCGATGCCGAACATCTGCTTGCATTATCCAATGCCACCTTCTGTTTCGTTTAAGAATTCAAGCGTTCCCAGATTTGCAAAATGGTGATGATGGCACATTAGGCTGAGTCGTCTGAGGTTGGTGCAGTGGATGGCACAGGAGACATGGGTGTTGCAGAGAGAGGAAAAACGGTACGAGCTGCTTCTCCAACGACTCGCTGTTAAACAAACGCTGTGAGGTATTTCCGCTTTTCGCCTTACATGAAGGCAGGTCTGATTAGTCATTCAATAGAAACCACCGGGTAACTAACGCCTTTTAGAAGCTTGTCGTGTTGAGGGGGGGGGGTCAATTAAAAAAATAGGAAGAGGATCTTATCAATGAATAAGTTACTTCTCTTGCCTTCTCAATAAAAGTCTGATTAAAAAAAAAGCAAAAAACAATAAACAAACAAAAAAGCAAAAACAAACAAAACAAGTGGGCACAAAAACGGGATCAATTTAGTATGAAATTTCCTTGCCAACTGACACCCTACCATTCCAAAAGGTATTTGAAGGGGGAAAGGGGATTTAGGAAACAAAATGTTTCAGCCTACTTCCTCTACTGATGCGATCAGAGCATGTGATATATACATATCAACCCGAAAACTGAGGGAACCTATGGTGACAGTTTTGGTTGACGGTTTGTAACATGAAATGTTTTGAGTGTGCAAGTCAATCACCAAGCTGGTTCGGTATTTTTGCGCGGTAGATTGAGCATATTGAAACATAAATGAATAAACACTAAACAAAAACCAGACAACTTAATCCTTACTTCTTTTGTTGCAAGGTTAGTTTTTATTTATTCATCGTCGCTTTTTTGTTCTATGATAAATTATCTAAAACCTAAAATCCATCGATATCTGCAACTCAATAGTACTGGACTGGCCCAGTCATTCATTTGCACAATAAAATAGTTCTATGCCTTGTTTCTGATAAATAATCTCTTTTTCCCCTAGCGATTCCATAAAATAGTTTTGTCGGTAGAGCAAGCTCAACATTTGAGAATAAAAATATCCAAATAGTTTTGAAGAGAAAGGTCAATAACCAATGCATCCTCCTGATAGTAACTTGTAGAGCTGCAACATAGAACCAAACCAAAAGAATGACCCTTGCAGCGTACACAGGAGTGAATCAAACTCAACATCACCAGGATAGATCACAAGGAAGCACAGTATATTAGTGAAAAGCAGGTGTCAGAGATATAATAAAACACATTAGAAAACTTAAATAGCAATAAGCAGGCCATTCTGCAAGAATATCAGACAATCGCTGGATATCACAATTCCCAACATGGAACCCCAAAGATCATATGCGAAATTGTGACCGCCAGATAATAAGATAGTGTGACGATTAAGACAAGTTCCAGATATATTCGCGTCGCAGCGCTCACGATAAAGAGCTCAGGTGAATCTTGGAAAGGTCTATGCCAAACGACAGACATCAAAAGGCTACCGCAGCTGCTAATGATGATGATGATGATGATTTTTCTCCTGGCCGTATCTTCGACTCAGAGTCAATGGCTCACTCATATTCCCTCAACTGGGCCGTCTTATCGCATGGGCACACTGAGCAGTGACTCGGAGTCCTACAATGTTTCAAAAAAAATAAAATTGATCCATATTCTAAGATAACTGACATAAAGGAATTTTCCTGAACCTGTGTTCACATTACGTATTGAAACCAAATTTTGACTCTGTGTTATATCCATGTATTAAATCAGGGTCGGCATTACCGTCTGTGGACCAAATCCAATACAACAATTTGTCAGGTGGCCTCAAACATTCTTTAGACAGATTTGTCCCCCAATGTAATTGTCAATCCTCTCTCTTTTCCATTATAAGTCAAGGTATGTATCTGTTTCTCACTCGCTAATTTTAATCATGTTAATGCAAAAAACAAACGTTTTCAATCAGCTTAACCGAGTGCAAGTCAAGAAATACGCAAAAATGTCTTGATATGTTGAGATAATTGTATTAAAAAAATATGCTAATAACTAGAGTGCTGGTCATCGTTTATAATGGGTGTCTATTACCTGTTAACTCAGTTCAAAAGTCAAGCAGATTTTAAGTTATTTCCCCAAACCCATAAATTATGAAAGCCCGCTCAAATTGATGAGTGTTTCATGGACCAGTTGAACATGAATGACCAAAAATGATAAAACCTGATATTACCCACAAAGTATATTTCAAATTTTGACACTTGAACAAATGTTTTTCACGATATTTTGAGCAAGAAGTAAGTAAATTTTTTCAAATTCAGTCAAGTAATCTTTAAATTTACTAATTTTCGTCGAATCCTATTTTATTTCATAATGGAGACGTTATTTCTGGGAAATTTTAAATGACGGTTTAAATATTTCTGTTGACAAACATCAACGATGGCGTAATAGATGGTGATTTTAGATAACCAAAATTAACAAGAAAAATCCTGAAACTTGCTGTGAGTACACAAGAGTAACAAGCTTGCCTGTGCTATGGTCAAACTTCCTCGCTTCATTAAAATCCAATAAGTGAACAAAACAGTATTCATTTCTCCATACAATATTATTCCAAAACCACTTGTTTCATTATAACTTCTTTAGTAATAGTTCCTGTAGATAGGATTCGCAAACATTAGCAGAACAAGTCAACCAAGTTAGGCTTTAGTTGTGAGAGTTAATTCATCAGATTTCTGCGCACGTCACTGTGTCACTGCTTTTTGAGCATAACGTCACTCGTTTTTCTTCCAGCCATTGCCATCTGTCGTTATAACATACGAAAATTAAATCAAAACTCAATGGCAAGAATTAGACAGAAGAAAGAAAGAAAGGGCCTACCTAACGTATTGGTTAACCCATCACTAGCGTCGAAAGCAAGAAAGAAAGGAAAGGCCTACTCATCCTAATGGTTAACCCAACACTGACCTCAAAAGCAACGAAAAAATAAAAAAAATGTTTTGCTCCCAGTGTGATTCGATCCCAAAATCTACTGCATCACAGTAACATTAACAAAAATTGTAATTTATCTGTAATTATGAATAACACAGACGGGCAAATTCCTCAAAATCACCGACGGATATCAACAACCTTTTTAAAATTCTCATGTTTTTAAATTGTTTAATGTTCCCATTATTATATTAACTGTTTTAATGACATTCAGTAGCGAGGTAATTTTCACTGAAAAAAAATAGAATGTATATACTTTTTATTATATATAAATGATATTTTTCCTAGCAGAAATGAAATGTTTACAAAAAAAAAAAAAAAAATACCAAGAACGCGGAAATGTGAGTTGACACGACATGACGTCACGGAGTCACTCTTTCTTTCCCACTCTCTCTGTTATTCATGTCTGAAATACACACTTAAAAGTTAACTTCCAGATCTGACTAATTGCTATGATAAATTCAACAATGAGATTTTGACAATATTTTTTTGCGACAGAATCTATGCTATTTTCTTGCAATTAAAACCGAATTCAAGAACCCATAAAAGATATATAGATTATTGAAATTCATTATAAAACGTGAATAAAATGTCTGCAATAATTGTTGTAATTTGTAATGTTTTTGTACCTACCAAGTTCAAGTGACCGACATACAAATTTTACTATGTTATGCTGACATTTTGGGTCATGCACGCAAAATATGAAAGGTGTATCTGGTCGACTCTACTACTTATGAATAAGAACATAGTGTAACAGGTTTTGTGCCACTCGAATGAGCGGACACTAGCTTTTATATATAATAGATAGATCAATAAGACTTGCCTTAATTCTTGACTACTGACAATTCGTTTTATGTCGTGATTTTGAATTCACAAACAGCTGACAGAAATTTTAGGTAAAAAATTGCAAAATACAACGCTTAATCATGATCCCCCGCTTTCAGCAAGAAATATTTAGTCTTATGTTGCAGGAAATGACCAAAGCTAAACGGGTAGTTAGAGTGATGATGTAGCAATGAGAAAATCTCCAACCTTGCCCATGTATAGCAGGTTCAGATGCAATCGGAACTTATATTCGACCGTGACAATTGTTTCATTTCTACCAACAACCCAAATAAGCGTTTTGCACCTTTAGTGGAAACATGAAAAAGAATGAGAGGTTTTGTCTCAATTTTGTTGGACGAAATGTTTTCTTCACCGAATGTAGGTTGGTTCGCATAAGTTTCCCCGTCTTCGTGATTTTCTTTTTTCTTTTCTTTTTCTAACTACGTTTCGGCTGTGTATCTTCTTCGGGCATCGATTGCGTTCTGGTTTGTCGTCGTAACGAAAAGGAAATTAGTCTGAAACAACCAACAATGATTTTGAAGTATTTATCCGATAGATCCTCCCCGTGGTATCACAGATGACGTAAACATTCATTATTATAAAGAAAGGAAAAATTGACACCTTAATGAAGTTGGATACAACATGCAGTTTCATCAAAGTAAAACAATAACAAAAAACAAAAACCAAAAAACCCCAAGATTTTAAATGCTAATTATAAAATCAGGTCTATTCCCATTTGACCCTATGGCAGAAGAAGCTAAGCCCATTTTCCCTGATTGCCTATTATATTTTCGCTGTCTAGGCCAAAAGATTCATTAACCGTGTAATAACGGTCGGTAATTTCAAATACAGTTTCAAAATGATGTAAAGCATTATTTCCGTCAGATTATCCATCCATTTCTTAATCATATATGTATATACACACACATACACACACATTATATATACACACATATACACACATATATAGACACACATATAGACAGACACAGACACAGACATACACACACACACACACACACACACACACACACACACATATATATATATATATATATATATATATATATATATATATATATAATTCACACACACATATATGTATATGATTGATAATTGTGGCAACCACAGACAGCTGTTTCGTTGTATTACATTTCTTCAGTATGGCTATAGACTCGATATCCCTTCCAGTACCGCCAGGTAGGGTCGAAACCGTCGCTCTACCTCAGCCCTCCGCAGAACTGGACGATCAGTAGGACCGAATTAAGCGATATATTTACTTATGTATAATTCCCCATGCACCAGAGTGCTCCATTCCAAAGTTGGAAGAGTATTGCACAATAACCTATTGTAAATGGATGCCCCACTTAAAAGTGCTCAATATGCATATACGCTCTTTAATACCTGGCCAGAGATCTTAATGAACGCTCAATAGACACTTAAATGATATAATATCAAAACAACGGAAAGTAAAATCCATAATTTTTATGTGAAAAAGGTTTACAGATATATTTAAATTTCTATGAGATAATTTTATTTTGGAAAGTAAGCTGTACCAGGGCAATTGTCACAAAAATAAGTTTAGTAAACAATTGCCAGTGTAGTCAATATGACCCGTACCTAATCCCCAACGACTGTGGCCTTGAGCCAGACTGAACTAAACTTGGTAACCCTCTCTCCCCCTCACGCATGTGTATTAGTGATTCTTCTTGCCCCCCCCCATTCTGTCTTTATCTCTGTCAGAATTGTACCTTTATGAAGAGCATGTACCATTCAATATCTCAGTACCCTTCCTCCCTTCCTTTGTCTTCCTTTACATCAACTTCGTCATTATTTTCTCATAAACCTTTTTCAGTTTATCTCATTGTTCTCTGTCTTGGGTTTTTCTCTCAGTTGATCCTTTCAAAATCCCTCAATGACTTGGTGTATTTCATATTTACCATTCACCTCGCATTTCCTGTACTGGCCGCTTCATATCCACGTCTATCGACGACTCGCACCAATGAACTTGACATTATATCCTCTTTCTATTGTCACAAGTATAAAACACAACAATTCCCTGTCCACTTTTTTTTTTCTTAGAAAAGTCTATTCGCCATCTTGTCTTTCCTAGTCAATACACTGGAAACCCCCCTTATCTTTTCAAATGACCTCTCTATTGTTGGGACCGGAAATCACCAAAATATATCTCGTTCGTTTGCTATCAATCAAGCCTGCCCACTACCATTTTGAAGCAGACACAGGGGCCTTAATATGTCACCCAATGCAGGGCTGATGTACACTTATTCGTGATTTTTTTTGTTACGTCGTTGCTAAGAAAGTAGATATAGTGCAGGTGATAGGAAATAGTATGTTTTTTTTTCATGACAACTCCATTTTTACTTTTTGTTGTTGGATTTAGGTGAGGATTATGCTTGTGATAATATTCCCTGGCAATCATTGTTGAGGAAAAAAGTGAGAGAGAGAGAGAGAGAGAGAGAGAGAGAGAGAGAGAGAGAGAGAGAGAGAGAGAGAGAGAGAGAAGGAGGAGGAGGAGGAGGAATTGTAGTTATACTGTACCGAGAGAGTAAGAATTATACATTTTGTAACCGTTAACTTGCACAGTAGTCTCCAACCTTTTTTCATGAAACTGATACGAACCCTAAACATTAATGAGAGACTTAAAAAAAAAGAAGCGTTAAACTTGATAATAGAAATAATATACATGCATATCTTTTCATTTTTCCTCATTAAAAATCTATACCCTTCTATGAGAGAATTACAGATCACAATAGAATCCCTTCAAATTTCAAGACGAATCGGACTTTATATCACTCAAAGAACAAGTGTCTGGAGATTTTTGAAATTCTGAAATTTTGATATCAAAATATTTTACCTGATATTAATTTTAATCAAGCTTCTCTGATGACCACTGAATTAAAATATAGTTTTGGAAGAGAGGAGAAAGAAAGAGTGAATTTGTGTGAAGAAGAATTGAAAAATCTGTGATAAAGAGAAATAAAGGGATTTCATATAGGAAAATAGAAGTGATTCCAACAATAGAGCAGCTATTTACGACAAGATGGTGAAAATGTGACGAAATTCACGGCTGACAACGGGCATCGTACGAAATCGATGTGAATACTGAGGCTACTATTAACACTACCACCATAACTACGACTGGGTTGTTGATAATATTCAAACCGAACTTGCTTTCAAAAGCATATCAGTACGATAATTGCAGACGGAATAATTTTCAACTTCGAGTCATTTAAGGTCACTCGAGTCATCAGGGATCTCTTGTGAATGCACTTACTCAGTCGCAGATCCCCCAAGATAAAAATAACGTCAACGGTCAACAAACGGGTCACTGTGTTCCTTTAGGATAATGCATGTTTAATGATTGTTAGCTCATCTTCAGGCACTTCAGGTCACTAGCAGTGAAGGGGAGGAGCGAGGAGTCAGTTTTGTGGTCAGTGCAAGAGGCAATTATCATCCAGTTTTCATTCAGTTCTTGGTACCATCCCATCTGCTTCCTACCAGCATCTCCTGCCTGCAACTTGAGAGTCTGAATTTCTGGATTGAGTTTCTTTCCTTCCTACTCTGTCACTAATCGCCAACTTATGTAATTATATCGTCATTGTTATTACAGAAGAGCTCTAATAAAGGGCGTTAACCGTAAAATACTTGAATTTTTTCAAGTTGAGGAAATTTTTTTAATTGTATGCAACGGATAAATATACGATATTGTTTAAGGACTTGTTGAACTTTCTGAAAAGTTGATATTTGCGCTGAATATTCATGATAAAATTAGTGAGAACTTTTGCGTTGGTCCCCTTCAATTTCAATTTCAATTTCATTCTATAATGCTCAATCGATGTGATTAGAATTCACCACCGAATTAAGTGCATAGACAAGGGAGTGGATTACGTTGGAAAAATATTTGTGTAAAATAAACGCTTCTTTTCCATCATTAGGCCACATAATTTGATGTACCTACTTATATGCATATATATTCCTATATACAAATATAATGAATAAAAACATAGGGAACCTTACGTGATTGTAAACCAATAATTGATTTACAATCAAGAAAGTCTACGATACTTATTTAAAGTGTGAGTAAATTCATTTCTGTGTTGCTTACGTAATACATAAATACCTGTATAGTAAAAAATATTACGCATTTAAAAAACCAGGTTATATATTCATATGAGGTTTGATATAAGTCTTATGTAGATTTAAGCCCTATTTATATACATATGCATATGAGTATTTGCGGTTTGCGTTCGCATGCTATACTATCTACCCTCAAATATGAGTGCATGCCACAAGGTTGTTCTGCACCCTTGGTGCAAAGGTTAACTAAGCCTCCAAAAAATGCACACATCAAGTTTGGAAAAAATATCTGTTGTGAATATGTTATTTATGGATTCTATTTATTATAATGCACGGTACTCAGAGGGTTTTCATAAAACTGTATCAAATTAAAGTATATATATATGTGTTTAAATGAGTTACAAATATACAAGGTATATCTAAAAGAGGATCTAGAACTACTCAGCAACGATTCACTTTATATACCTCTTTTCATGCAATGTATAATGATGCAAATGTCTGTAATTAAACTTTGATAAGGATATACAGAAGGAAATAGTTTAATCAGCACCTGGATAACAGATAGAGCAGCCCAAGGTTTTCGGGCGTAAATTCTTCTCCCATATTTCCATAAAAATAAAGCGTTACTCTACTTGGACAAATATCTTCATCTTGGCTGTTATAATCACACTGTTTTGGCCGTTCTACCATTCGCCCTTTTTAGGTGCATGCCGGGTTTGGTAACATTTTGGGAATTTCGAACCAAACTCTCCATCCAATCCGCGTGGGACAGATTGTTCTTATTGTGCTGTCCATTTTAAGGGATATGTCGTATAAGTTAATTCTTCGTACATGCCTAACGATGAAATAAACCATTTATTTAACACAACAAATATTTATTTTAAATAATCTCCGTCCGGATCAATGTTCGTAAACCTGTGGTGAATATCAATCACGTAGATCAAACGTTATACTGTGAACATTCCAAATCGAAGTTCAGCTAATATCTGTGTAAGGATACAGACTTAGTGAACACACACACACACACACACACAAACATATATATATATATATGTATATGTACTGAGGGAAGAAAGAAATATTTTTGCTTCACTGTTGGTACGGAAGACCACATGTTGAGCAAAAATGGCGCATATTTCCCTATCTAGGATGAAATCCAGATAATTGACATGAAGCACCTCCGGAGAGCGAAAGAGTTGAAAGAGGCGGCAAATATTGGCTTGTCGGTCAGGTGTATGTCAGACTAGTATGAATTTCAGAACCGCGTAGTTTTCTTCGCTTGGCAAAGGAAGCGCTTGAGGAAACCCTTGCGTATAGATCGAATCGTCTGGTTATTCTGGTGGCGGTATGATTTCGTGTAGCTTTGTTGAAATTTACTGATCCGGTTGGTTCATTAGAGATCATTTTTCTCTGGCTATTTTCTGAAGAAATAATGCTTTATTCTCCCCTTACGGATTTTGCACTTGACGAAGGCTGAAAAATGCATCGACGGAAACGTTGTGGTAACATCAAAAACACAAACAAGGGGTTCAGTTTTTTTTACTAAAATCTGGAATGTCAATGACTCTTCATGAAGACAATGTGTTTTTTCCTAATTCTGTCCTAAGTCTTGCTGTTTTCCAGTCAAAACATTCTAGGATTCAACATGCATTTTGACCTAGAATATAAAAGAAAAAAAAAACAATAATAAAACATCATATTGCATATCATATAAATTATATTTCTATTTCAACCGTAATTTATGATAGTTAATGTCAGCATATATACCAAATTCTGTTTCCTGCGTCTACAAATTTCTACTTTAGATGGCAAGCTGCACGCATGCGCATACACACTTACTTCCAACGGCTTAAGCTGATACACTTATGCAAGCAATTATATGTATCCATTTATACCATGCAACGCACAATAATACATTTTAGACAAATATCCGTTTGAATGAAGAAACAAACTAAAAATAAGAGATAAAAAAAGGCAAATGTAATAAGAATGTCGAGATAGAGAAATGATCGGATGACAATCTTTGGACGCCATGTGACGTACTGACTAACGACAATGACGCCACACAGGAAGTATAAATCTCGACAAAGGGCGATAAGCCATGTCAATCTTATCACATTTAATGGATCAGGCGGCGCGAACCGTGCGTACAGGCAAATCGCAGCGGAAGGCATAAATATCATTACTTAATAGATTGTTCAAGAAAGACATGCTGACGCCACAGATGGTATAATTGATTCGAATATTTGAATTATAGAAAGGGCTACCAAAACAAAAATGAGGTTGATGAAGTCATCATCATCATCACCATCATCAGCCTTTTATCGTCCGTTATTGGACATGGACTTCAGATTGTTTTGAGGGGTTCTATTTACAACATGACTATAATGATGAACTGGACCCCCAGTTTCTGTTTCAAATTTGAAAACACTGTTATGTCATTTTATAACACTTATTCCGTTCTCATCTACACTTGGAAATATTCTTTAACTTATTCAGACGACATTTTTTACACTTAGGGATCTAATTCGGGGATATTCTTTTTTTAATTATTGGGTTTATAATCGAGGGGATTTTTTTTCAACAAATTTGGTGTGAGTCGAGGGAGGGGTCTTTTTTTCACTCTCTTACTGGTAAAAAGCTGAAGGGTATTTCTTTCATTTTCTAGTTTCAAAATCGTTTTTTTTTTTCACTTTTAGGTGTAAAAATCGAGAGGAAGATGTTTTTCGATTTTATGAATCAATATCTGCTGGGAACATTTTCTTTCACTTTTTAGGGTCAAATCAAAGGGAAAGATAATTTTCACTTTTTGGGGTCAAGATATAAGGGATTTTCTTATGAAAGGCAGAAGACAATAACGCGTTAAATCTTCATGCTTTTGCATGTTGTACAATCACTATGTATCCTCGATTGATAAAAGGACTTTTTATTGGAAATTACTACTTGTGCTTTTAATATGTGTAAAATTTCGGGCTAATCGAGCCCCGTGTCACCCTTATCCAAAGAGCTATATAAAAAAATGTAAAATTTATTTTAGCAAGTTTCGGCACCCAGTCTGTATGTTGTGCATTGAAAATGTGAAAAAGGGTTAGTCGGTGATCAGTATAAGAACTACTGACAGATTTATATGAGAATTGTCCTATTAGCAGCAATTCCAGCTCGTTTCAGTGGGAAGCATAAATGGAGCCTTTCGCTCTAATAAGAGGTCAAACTATTTTTTTTAGAGATACCTTAATGACGCATCCCCGGCTAGAATGCACCATTTCAGCAACATAGGAGACGTATATAGATACACAGAAATACAATTTTAGTATTATATAGATAGATGTATGGGAATTCGATCACCATTATCGTGGAAAGCGCTAACGCAGTGCCCACACTATCATTTCATTTTCAAACTTTCGAAGTTCAAAATGCAAAATATATGTCCTGAGTCTCATAAGTAAATGCAGAAAAAAATTGGTTGCCATAGCTGAAGCCTTCATTAAATTATGCTTACACAGACGGACAGATGATGAATTGATCTAATGGTTAATTTTTAGCTAAGAGACCAATATAGCATAATACTTGTATCGTGAATCAAACACCTAACTAAACACTTAGAATCTTTTTTAACTTTCAAAAATTGTCTAGCTAAAACAGAAAATTTAAGGGGCTTATGTCATGTGGTTACCGAGTCACCCTGTCACATACCGACAGACGGACATTTTGGGAAGTATGGTAAGATTTTTCACTATCAAACCTTCGAGGGGAAAAGAAAACTTCCCCCTCGCTTTTAACCCTAAAAAGGAAAAAAAGTTGCCGCTCACATTAGACCTCTTGAAGGGAAGAAAAATTCCCTACATTTTTCTCCTTAAGTGAAATTACTTTTTTCATCACGGCGAGCGTTCTTTTATGCACCGTGGCAACCAACAGCCAGGCACCAAATATCCCCCAGTGTCCCATTGATAACCAAAGAAAGTTTGGTTACCATAGCCTTAGCCATTCTTGAATTATGCAATGACAGACGGATGGACATTAAGTGAATTATAGTAAGATAATGTTAG
This sequence comes from Thysanoteuthis rhombus, assembly GCA_963457665.1. Classification (NCBI taxonomy): domain Eukaryota; kingdom Metazoa; phylum Mollusca; class Cephalopoda; order Oegopsida; family Thysanoteuthidae; genus Thysanoteuthis; species Thysanoteuthis major. Next base: position 16,945,081 of record OY735202.1, read on the forward strand.
TAAATTGCCAACAATTTTGCGATAGAAAAGTATTTTATGTAATTTTACCAAGAGAATGCATTGGAAATTAGAAAAAAAAAGGTTCAGGAATTAATGCAAATGATACCAACAGAATATATATATATTGTGTAATCCACAGACAACTGTTTCGTTGTATTACAACTCTCCAGCGTGGCTATAGACTATCCATTATCCCATCCAGTACTACGAGGCGGGATCGAAACCTTAGCTTCAGACTCGGAGGCTGGTATCCTCTCACTACTCCACGGAACCGGACAGTCAGTGAAGTTGATTTTAGGCGATACATTTATTTATCGTATATATTCCTCATCCACCAGAATGCTCCATTCCATGTTGGATATATATATATATATATATATATATATATATATATATATATATATATATACTGAAGAGTTGCAATACAAGGAAACAGCTGCCTGTGGATGACACAATAATATATATATATATATATATATATATATATATATATATATATATATTTATATATACAAACACACACACACATATATATATATATATATATATACATATATATATATATATATACACACACACATATATATATATATATATATATATATATATATATATATATATATATATATATATATATATATGTATATATTATTGATACTTTAACCATTCCATTGAGCTTTACAGCCAGAAATTTGAAATGGTAGCGAGATAAGAATAATTTGTTTTTATTTCAATGCAACCAACATAATAGATACCGAATTGGTACAAACCCAGGGATTACTTATTTAAATCAAAAACACTGCTATCGTGCTTCCTCTAAATAAAAACGTCCAGAGTGTTTTTTCAGCATGTTAACTTCATTTCTCGGAGTGAAAGATTGAAATCTACGATATACAAGCAATAAACATATATATATATATATATATATATATATATATATATATATATATATATATATATATATATATATATATATATATATATATATATATATTCAGCAGGACGTCATCCTGAGAAAGTGAGATCGCTATGAAACACAACCAAGTTTATAGCACTCCTAGCGTCCTTCTTAGCGGCTAGATGGTATAATATAACACTTGCCCTATGGTACTCATTTATTTACCCTGATAAGAGTTTCGCTTGAAACCGTTGAACTAAACTCTCACCAAGACAATCAACATAGATTTCTTCAGTTTTTAAGTGAGTCTGGCTGACTAAGCGGCTATCTATCTATCTATCTATCTATCTATCTATCTATCTATCTATCTATATGTCACCCCTGTAAATCTAAAGAGCCGAAAAATCAAATATTTACACATTAAAATGTCTAGAATAAAAAGTATTTTTTTTGTTTTTGCAAAGTTTTTCTGAGGGGCGGGGGTAAATTTACAACGTGGATCTACACTAAATTGATTCCTTATTTTGAGTCCGGCTGCGTTCACGTCAGATTTTTCCGATTTCGAACTCTTGCGATGCAACAAAAGACGGAAGAAGTAACTCATTCATTGATCATCCCTTTTTTCTATTTTTTTAATTGAACCCCAACCCGAACGAGACATACTGCCAAAAACATTGGGAGCACGACAGTTTCTATCGAGTGACTAACTAGACTTGTTGGTAGATTTCATTTATACAGATGGAAAACAGAATCAAGAATCGAGTTTGAGTTTCGGCGGAGAACATTTGGGTTCACTTCGTCGTTGGGAAAAGTATAAATTCACTCCCCCCTCTCTTGGAGTAAATAGCAGAACTGTTAGAGCCCTTTAGTTTCGTAAAGCAGCCCATCTAAAAAAAAGATTAGTCCTGACAGTTTTCTCGGCTGGTGCTAAACCCTTTGCTAGAGTTCATTTCTCAAGAGACACTCGTGAATGTGGCCTTATGCCAAACTTGGCCAAGTCCACAGAATATCTGATGCGATTTGAGTATCTTTTATGAGGAACCAACAAATAATTATATGCGTGTAGAATCGTTATGTTTCAAAAACGGACGTCTCTGTGATTGTGAATAAAGATTTCAGGGAACCGATTCACGCTTTTGTAGCTTCTTACCGTTGTCTCCCTTAGTCAAAGTTGACAATAGATATAGTATTCTGTCCTTATTTCCTCAAAATGTAGTCATGTGAGAGCGGATTGTCAACGTAATTATTCATCCAATCTTTTCTCTGTCTACCAACATTTAACACTAATGAAAAAATTAATAAATAATAACACAGCATGATTACTTCATGGGCTTTGTCATTAGCAGATGGCGCGAAAAAATAGCAATCGTACGGGACTCCATTTTTCTTTCTGCAATGTCTGATTCGCATCTTGACACTTAAAGAAAAAAATGTTTCCATAGTTGATCACTGACCCAATTGATTAATAGGCTGGGTTGGGCTAACATTTCGGTCCTGCAAAATACATTGCCCAGTATACCTTGCTGCATTAGATGACCTACTGAACAACCGTAGCCATCAAAGATGGTAAAGGGTTCTATCCATTTTTATACGTGAAAATATTTGTCCGTTTGTTTGTTTGTTTGTTCCAGCACTCCTGTCCATACTGTTTTGTGTGAAGCCTTGAATTTTGGCATCAGTACTCTGCTACTTCTAAAAATGCTTTTTTTGACCTTTTTAGAGGCCTTATTCTGACGGATTTATCTGTTATAACTAGATTCCCCAGAATCTTTTTTACTCTATTTTACATGTTCTCTAGAGATATCATAGATGATTTATACTGATCATGTATCTTCTTCGAAGGAATTTTTTTACATGACTTCAAATCTTGACACTACGGCTTTTCAATTATTGACTATGAGGGCTAGTTACTACTACTACTATTATTATTATCATTATCATTATTATTATTACTATATTGTAACGCCTGAGTATCAAATTTGAAAAAATGACTAACTGTTCTGTTCCTGTTCTTCGAAAAGGAAACTCTTTTCTCGCAAGCCTCTTAGCATCTCATCAGACTCGTCATCTTAATTTGTTGATGACACAAACGCGAAACCTCTTCACCATTTCCTTCCAATTTTTTTTACCTCTTTATTCTGTAACAATTAGCGACGTACACAAACACACACACACACACAACATATATATATATATATATATATATATATATATATATATATATATATATATATATATGTAATCAGAAACACTCCTGGTATTGTATAGTTATCAGGCTTTCTTTTGGCATCGTAATTATTACATACTAATGATGTAACCGCTGACGTGCGCGTAGTTTCGACTTGTTACGCATAACACAGAAACCCCCCATCGTGTATCTGTGAACCGGATGGTCATTCTTGAAAATTTGATGGGGCAGAGATACTCTTGAAGGAATTTTGTAGGGTTGGGTTGGGTTGGCATTAGCGTGCAAGTTAAACACATTCAAGATTGTAATTATATGTATTTAAAGTTTTACGCAAACTCCAGTCAAAGAACAGTGGTTAGCGAGTCAGTCTTGCAAAACTAAACAACGAGTTTTTTTTTTACAGGGAACTTCACGAATCTTCTTTATGATGATCCTAACGTGGGTGTATGTGACCAAAACTAAGTGGATGAGTTCATTGTTCCAAAAGATGGGTAATATATATTTTCATCTGCAAAACTGTTACTTTTAAGAGGATGTGTCCATTGTTGCAAACGGATAAATAAACAGCAAAATCATCATATATACAAGTACAATAACGCCTCCATAGGGCGGATGTTTGACTTTTATAATAAATTGGTTCTATTTTGGGATGCATGGTTTAGTTAAAACATTTAGTTACACTACGATCTTTTATTACAGATGTAGAGGATGATTTGTTATAATTAATCTGCATTCACTCTAATTGATCTGAATAATTTTTCGGGTTTGATTTTGTTACACGAAAGAGGTTTTATATTACTCGAATATCATTGGTTCATTACTTTACGCTTTTAGCAATAGAAAAAAATCCAATAGATTTGGTTTAGTTCACTGCCATTATAACTCCTGGATTAGCCCGATTTCCGTATACGAAGTCTATCCGAAAATTATCCAGCAATTTCGTATATCTTGAGAACAGGTGGCACGGCTTTGATGTAACTTAGCAACCAACGAAAGGAGGCAACACTGCTCATGTGTAAACAGGCATTCTCCCATGGGCTTACTCAGTCGCCAACGAGACGCATCGAGTAAGCCTGTACACTGAGTGACTACGGCTTTCACAATGACCGTGAGAATCATCACGTTTTGTGTTGGGATTTTAGCTAAAATGTCTGTTCCCTCCTCCTGAATATCTTAGACGGTCACATTTTCTGAACACTCGGTGAGGACCACACTCGTTAGCTTGTAAGACTAGCATACTAATCATTGTTCTTCCACGCGTAATTTATTCTGCATTTTTAAAGTGCTACTGAAAGAAAATTAATTCCATGGTATTCTGGACTAAGACAATTGATTTTCATGGTCTGCTCGACGATGAAATGTTTTATTTATTTTCATTTGATCAAGCATTGTAAACCATAATTATTAATTTTTGATTATTATATGAACCAACTTGCTTTTTTGTAAATAATGAAGTCTTTTATCACTCTGATTAGTAATTCCATACTTCAAGTACTTCAACACCATTATGGGAGACTCCAACGTTCAGGTAGAACAAGATAATGAAAGTTGCGTGGGCAAGTTCAGATGTAAAATACGAAACGAAAGAGGGGAAGATCTGATTAATTTTGCAAGCAGATTAAAAATCATGGACAACTTCTCCAAGAAGAAAGCCAATGGAAAATGAACTTGGAGTAGCCCCAATCACAAAACCAAGAACGAAATCAATTACATCCTAACAGACAAGAATGATACCATCAAAGATATTCAAGTCCCAAACCAAATCAATGTAGTAAGCGACCACAGAATGATAAGATGCAGTATACAATTTAATACCGAGAAAGAACGCAGGGAAATGTTCCGTACAAAACTGCAGTCTCTTAGCGTACAAAAAGATAAGAATCTTACAGAAAAACGCAGAAATCTAACAACAGGTAAGGATCGAATAGCCAAACGCACCCAAGAATGCTCCAAAAGCCTGTGGCCGACACAAAATAAGAGAGAGTGACGAACTAAACGAGTTTCGAAAGTACTGGCACTGCGATGCCCATGGAAGAGAGGCCTAGCCTATCTTGGGGAAGGTCTATGTCCAACAACGGACGCTAAAAGGTTACTGCTGCTGATGATCTAAAAAAACCCAAAAATCAGGATAAAAAAATATTAATCAGAACTTGCATTATCGGCGGCTGTTTGGCTCAATGGTGAGAGCAATGCTACATTGAAACAGCTACCTTGTCTATTGCAGATTCGATTCCTGCAGCAGCCCCATTATCTATAATTTTGTTTATCCTATTCACACTGTCAACGCCAAATGGTACATTCATCGTGTAATAACGGGAGATCATGTCAAATAGAGTTTCAGAGTGATATAACGCATTTATAATATAGATGTTGTGGAAATGTTGACAATATGGAAAAAGGCAAAAGACTTGAGACTACTTAGTATATCTCAATTTTGATTTGAAAAAATTTAAAGAATGTAATAGCTCACGTACGTTTCACCTGTGAACCAGGGGTTTCATCAGAGTTTGGAGTACGAAAGTTCTGTTTGGAGAAATGGTGAAAATAACAGAAATGTCTGTCCGTCCATGTTAATAAAGTTTTCCCCTCATATATATATATATATATATATATATATATATATATATATATATATAGTCTAGAAAGCTTCACAGCTTAGGAAAAGAAACCTATTTTTTTGTGAAAATCTGTGTCATATATAAGTATATATTTCGAAACTCATTTGTATCATTTCAAAGGAATCACAATGGACGGCGAATACATAATCAACCTCAGATTTGCAGACGACATATTCCTTTTCGCTGCGAACCTTCATGGCCAGAAACAAGAGAGTTAGTCACTATATGAAGTTTGGTACAACGAATGCAATGGACAACGACAATACTGAAGACAAAGACACAACAATTGAAATTTAAAACGCAGAACTTGAGAATGTAGACCAGTAAACCGGGGATGAAAGTACTGGCTCCGTGGCGAATCATGAAGAAGGTCTATGTTTAACGACAGACGTTAAAAGGCTGCTACTGCTGCTGGTACTTCAGTCTATTCTTCCCCAATATCTATTATTGAAATCTATGTATTTTTTTCAGAGGGTCTTATGTATATTTTCAGAAAATCCGATGCTTCGCGGTGACATCAAGTTTCATGCTAGTGCAATCGTCAGACTGTATCTATTTACAAATACTCTATTCCCGATATCGAGTACTCATCATTCATAGATAATTTAACACTAAAAAACTAATAGCATATATATATATATATATATATATATATATATATATATATATATATATATATATATATTGTACCGATAACCTCTATTGTTTCAAATTTCGTTACTGATTGATATATGATACATCTGTTTTTATTATCTGGGAAAATATCTTTCCATCTGTCTTGCTTGAACAGACATCAAAATTACGCTATTCACACCTTTTTGGTAATGAACTCCCGAACTGATGAAAGATAACTGTTTGACCATCTTGTTTGACTCTTCCGGTTGAAAAGTGTTCTCTGAACCGAAAATCTTTATTAGATATCCAACTTGACAGTTTATTTCAACGATACGCATCCCAGTAATATCATTGTTAATCTTATACCGAACAAAAGCACGTACCCTACACACATATGCACTTCGTCTAGCATAGGGCCATATGGGAGAAGGTTATATTTAACTCATCTTCAACCTCGAGAGGGTCCGCCTGTTTGTCTTGATCAATATCATTCGAGATCCTGGTTTTCACCTAAATTCGAACACAAGCAAACAAGAACCATAAGTTCCTCGTGGCTCAGTTATCTCTCCATTTATAATGATTTTCTAGGCAACTTATCTTGTTCGTTTTTTTTTCTCAATAATAACTATCTACTTTTATTCTGTTATGCTCCCGGGTCATCTTTCCAAGATTTGAGGAAGGGAATGATACCGCAAGTAAACCTCTATACAAGAACCAAGAAGCAAAAATTGAAGAAAAAAAAAGCTAGCGATAAAACTATACAATTTTCCTTGATAAAATAAATTGGTGTTACCATCAGCGATTGACCGGCTGGCTCCATTTTCTATCTTCTAGTCTCTCCGTAATTATCTATTACGAGGTCAAGTGACGCTGACAAAATCGTGCCCAGTGGCCTCTGGTCCTCGGATGACAATGAAAAGATACTGGATATCTACACGGCTAAATGCAATTCCAACTGGGCGCCTCTCAATTAGAACAACTGATTCATTTTATCAGACAAATTTGGAACCTTCACCATTTTATCTCATCACTAATTTGTAATGGCATTGTATGTCTTGAAAAAAACTTCTCTTCTGTTTTTTTCTATAGTTAATATAATATGGTTAAAGATAGTGGAAATTTATGAAGCTTCCTAAAGACAAAATGTATAAATATTTTGGTGACAAGAAGATTTTGTCTTTGACCTTAAGTAAGTATGAAGCGCGTGCATACACTCACACACACACACACAAGCAAACACACGCGTGTGCATATGTATATAATATTCAATTTCATTATTTCCAGCATCATAATAACTGGAATAATCAAATACTGATTTATCAAATAAGTTCGTTCGTTTCTATAAGTTAAAAACAAAAGACACTTTCAATATTAACTTCGAACTGCCAATTTACGGTTGTTTAACAATTTTACGACATCTTTCATCATACATAATTCCATCCTCTCAGAACACTCCCTTTAAATCCAACCTTAAAAGCAACATAACATTTGCTTCTTTGGATGAAAATCGTCTTTTGATATTGTTAGTGGTGGTTCATTTTGCTTGACATACGACCTCCCTGCCTCGATGTAAAATATCCATTTTCAATCGCCCGTCATAATTTTTCTGAAGTAAAATTATGAGTTGAATTTAATCCTTTCAAGACTAAACTATTAAGGGACGTAATTCTTGAATTTTCAAAATGGAATATAATAATGCCTAGAACTTATTATTTTCTTTAATCAAATGGTTGAAAGAAAACTATTGGAAAAACGCAGCTATCAAAGATGGCGGAGGGCTCAATACGTTTCATATGTGCATGTGTTTGCTTGTTTGTGTGTTCCAGCGCTCCTGACCGCACCCTTCTGTCAACAGGCTTGAAAATTGGCATCAGTATTCCACTGGATCCTTTCTAAAAATGTTTCTATTTATCATTTTTGTAAAAAAAAAAAAAAAAAAGAAGCCTCTTTTTCAAAATTTTTTTTATCACCCTTTTGGGGTCTAATTTTGAGGAGTTTATGAATAATAATTTTCTAGATACCTTTCACCCTATCCCCAGCGGAAAACACCAGCAATGTTATGAATAGAATATATTCTGAGCATACATATCCTTCAATCGAATTTGTTACTCTTGACTTTGATTTAACGCTACCGTTGTTCAATTATTGACTATGGGGACGTGTTATTCCTTTATTAATTAATTTTTTATCATATTTTCAAGAGCCAAAATTATGATGGAATACACTTTTCCCATTAGATATTTATCCTAGGATAGATGAAAAATAAGAAATTAGCTGATCACTTGGCTTACACGTCATTCCTATTCAATCATGCAAGGTGAACTAATTTTCTCATGGGTTCTATATTATGATAACGTCATTGTATGCTGTTTTCAAAACAGGGAAAATCTCATTTTCTTCATTTTTTGCTGACGCATACGCCCAAAAGACTTCTAAAAGAGATTTACGGGACAAATATACCACAGTAGTCATAGGAATCTCCAGATATATATGCTCCAGGAGTCTCGAAAGGGTTAACTTGAATATCAAAAATTATTTTTTATGTTCAGTTAAGGTCACTCAAGTAGTTTTTTTTAATTGATCGTAATGGCTGCATTGAATTAATTGGTTGAAAATAATGAAGAAATCATGATTTGCTATTCTAATTATGTGATGTGGGTGTTTCTACTTCTATTTATTTTTAAATAACTTTTGTGCTACTTATATATAATGAATAAAAAAATATAGAAGTGGATATTTTTTAATATAAGTGTATCTATTCATTAGAATTTGGGTATTTGGAACGTGAATTTTTGTAGATATTTAAGACTTTTCAGTTTGGCTCAGTCGAAATGAAAGCCACTTACCGACGACTTGCGGTTGTGATTTGAAATCATGGTAGCGAAATGTTAATTTCATACATAGGTTCGACTTAACATGACGGGATAGACACTAAATGAAGAGTTTACCACCCTAAATTAGTTTAAGATTGTTCTTGTTCTCGTCGTTACGGCAGAAAAATAAAGTCAACTCCAGCCTTCTGCTTAGACTGAAGGTTGCCGGCTGATACGTATTAGAAACGTCATAGCAAAAGAGGCCCCACATGAAATGATAGAAAACATAAGACATGAGAAAATATCAATGTGCAGATTATTCGAGGTTGTTTATCGTTGGACGTTCTGAGTAAATTCGGTTGCAACGTTCTGAATGTGCGTTTAACATTATCAAGTACAGGGTTGGAGGAAAAACCCTTATACTGGGTAAACCTTAAACATTTTAAATTTCTCACCCTTCTTGCATTTCTTTCAGTACAAAAACATTTGTTTCATTGATACTTTACAATCAGATTTCGGATAGGATATCCATCTTTGGTTTGTGTTTGCCGTGCACACAGCTCAACACTGTGATATTTTTTGACAACATCTATGTACTTCTGTTACGAAACAGAGCAGAGCTGACCCTTTGAGAAGATATGCTGAAGGAGGAAAAGATCTTATGGAAGGTTACAATGTTTCAAGAAATCATTGACTAAATAGAAAGATTGGATTATCTTATAACATTTATAAACAAGACAATGAAGTACTTGACTGACTCCTACGTGGAAGAGGTTCGAATAACTGATTCACAGTGGATCTTTGTGTTGGCATAGCCATAAAGAGCGACCTGAATGAACCCGGATTTTTCCCGAATTTGCAAATAAATAAGGGGGCTTCTTTAACATTGACATTTTATGATACAGATAGAACTGAGCATGGAGGCAGGGTCCACACTATTATTGTTGCAAATCATCCCGATTTTTTTTGGCATCTGGCGACAATTCAGTGTTTTAAATACTTACAGGATATAAACAGACTTTTAGTATTACATAATATCTATCTACTTATATAATGAACAGTCTGAGATTTCCCACTGTCGAAACAATGGACTCTTCCACTTTCACGTTTCAACTTTGCTAATAAGAATGTCTCCTACTTACCATATGGAACAGGGAATCCTGGGAAAGAAATAACTGCAGAAATTTGAGAAAAAACGAAAAAAAAAAAAAAAAGCCCTAAAAAACAAAACAAAACAAAACAAAAAGAAAACTTCCTTTGATACGATTCTCCTCTCACAATATAACCAGATTGGGAGCTGCAAGCAAAAAAATGGTTTGAGTTAGATTCGCAACAATAATAGCGTGGATTCTGCCTTCGCGCTCGCCCCAGTCTATATCGTAATGAACGATTAGTCAAGGGATATTACAATCAAATGCTACTGATTTAGTAGTTCTCTTTATTTATTTATTCATTTATGTATTTATTTATTTGTAATTGCATAGAAATTCTAATTTCACTCAGATCACTCTTTTACGACGATGCCAATACACGGTTTGACTAAGCGTCTGCAGATGCCAATCATTCGGAAAGTCTTCCACGTAGGAGTCAGTCAAGTATTTCATTAACTTGTTTATAAATGTTGTAATATTATCCAATCTTTCTGTTTTGTAAATATTTAACAGAAAAAACTACAAAAAAAAAAACAAAACAAAAAAATCATTGTAACTGTTCAGCATTCAACTGAGATCATCAAGTCCAGAAGATATGTTCCTCATTCGACCTTTTTTTCCTCAAAGAGTCAGCTATCTGCTCTGTCTCGAAACAGGAGTACATGAATGATGTCAAAAGATATCGTAACGCTCAGTTGTCTGCACGATAAACACAAATCTATGATGGATATCCTATCCGAAATCTGATTGTAAAAATATCAATAAAACGAAAGAAATTAAAGGAGGATGAGAAATCTCAAATGTGTTATAACTGGCGTGGTTGTGGCACACCCTCGAGCAGACTTGCACAAGCCCACTCACACCCTCAGACAGGTTAACATAGTTTCTTTCTGTGATCGTAATTGAAAAGTTTGAAAACGAAAGTTTGGGTTCAAGATGGCGATAATATAAAATTTAGTAAAAGAATTATTTCAGCTCTAAACAATTTTTGGCAATTCGTCGTTCACTGGAAGCAAAAATTTTAACCATTGTCGAAATCGACTGCGGATGTACAAAAGGGCTAAAAAGCCACTTAACAGAAAACATACAAATGACTAATTGTATTGAATGATGATGGTAAATTGTAAAGTTCCACACACTCACTCATCTGATGTTGAAATGAAGTAAAACTTTTGAGTGCCGTTTTTAAAATCGAAATAGTGAGTGAGTGGAACATACATGAATACCCCCCCCCAAAAAAAAAACTGAAGTTAATGCGTAAATTATATTATTATTGCTTTGAATATATCACCCAGTATAACTGAATAATTTTTGTCCTTTCATGCATTCGTTGTCGATTTCGACAATGATAAAAGATTTTTTGCGTTCGCAAAACGAAAAATTGTTCGATATTTTTTTACATAAATGAGAAAGTTTCCGAAAATAACAAATAGAAGTGTAGTTACAATGTGAGTACAAACCCTCCTCAAAGCTTAAACATAATTTTTCTGAAAACTGACAAATTTCTGGAAAAAACAAGAGAGTTATTGATTGAAAGCAGGGACAAATATTGCAAATGTTATCTATTTTTTCAAGTTTTCGACTACATGAAATACCTCAGAAAATCAGAAACTTTCACGCACAATTCTTATCAGAACTAGAAAATTTCCGAAAAAAAAAAAAATGAAGGTCAGATTCAGTACTTGCAGAAAAATCAGTTTTTTCAAAATTCATGGCTAAATCCAGTTATTTGAAAAGATTTGATTATATAATAAAACTAATTCAGTAATAATTACTGTTTACGGCTGACAACGGCTCTTGACTGAAGTCAAAAACTTGAAGATTAATCATATATAAAGCTGCTTTGTTGGCATTTTGAATTTAAATTACCTTTGCCTCACCGAATCCTAGCCGAAAAACGAAAAACTTCCACAATAGATGATATCTCTGACAATCGAATGGGAGTGACATCTGGAAGCTGACAAATTTCACAGAGAAAAAGTGTTGTGGATTGAAAGCAGAAAGACTTATACACAAAAAATTGTAATCTATTTTTTTCAATATTCGATTTGAACAAATTTTTCTAAATCGATCACAGTAGAGTATCGATTGCTATTGGCAGCTGAAATTGTTTTTGAAAATCGCTATAAAGCAATCAGCGATCAAAAATTTCTTCTCAGATTGGAAGAAAATCGGCTAGATCTTGCTGATAAATTGCTTATACAGCCAGTTTGTTTTCACTGCCCCTCCATCAACATCCGAAACCAAGACTGCTAGACCATCCTTCTTCTTTTTGCCCCCTCTCTCACTGAAGGCGTGCACACAAACATCTCCCCTCCCCCTCTCTCTCTCTCTCATATATATATATATATATATATACACACACACATATATATGTATATATATATATTTATATATATATATATATATATACATATATATATATACATATACATATACATATATATATATATATGTATATGTATATATATATATATATATCCTAACATCTAAACTGACTACTTCAGGGCAACGACCATTTCTTGTTTTTGGAAAAGAACAAGCCTATGTGTTCCACGTTCGCTTGTAATTGGGAAATAAGAAAAAGAACACACTCTGTTTGAAAACTGCGACGTTGTATATACAATTTATTTATCTTGAAAATTGATTTAAAAAAAATATAAATATTTACGAAGTATATACAATAATTATAAACACTGTGTAGCCCGTTTTCTTTCTTGCACTTTCTATTTTCTTATCAAGAAAATAGATCTCTAAAGAAGGATTATGACAGTGTGACATAAAAAAATATTCCTCTTTCTCTTCCCACTCTCTACATCGTATCTTTCTATCTTTATCAACGCCTTCTCTCTTATTGCACACTCTTGTTAAGATAAAAGCTTTCTTTCTTTCCTTGTTTCGTCCTTAGGAAGGCTGTCTATCTCTTTTGAGCACTTTCTCTTCGATTCATCTAATTCCTTACAAATGCTATTCAGGTCTTCACATGAATTTTGTCGTTCTCAGACCGTCGACTTACGTCGCAGTGAGAAAGAGATAAGCAAGAAATAATTAACCGCATTTCGTCAGATTTTAGCGAAGTTTTATATTTTTTATGTTATTATTCGTTGATACGAGGAATTTAGAGCTGAATCGTTCTACAGAATTAAACGACGATAGATGTCAATAATCGTATTCGAAATCTCACGAATACCAGTTCCAGGCATCGCAATTTTCAGCGGAGAGTGTTGGCTCGGAGAGCAAATTCAATATATTCATAAAATACCATTTATAAAAATTCCAGTCCTTGCCAAGCCAGAGGAAACTTTTACATAGAAGTAACGAGCTATGTTTATCTCTTTGGTTTTTGCAAATAAAGGATTTTGACAGTTGCGGTATGTTTGTCCGGAATTGGATTTGCAGATGTCATTATAAGTTAGTTTAAAAAGCAGTGGAAGTTCCAAGATGAAAAAAAAAAAAAAAAAAAAAAAAAAAAGGAACAAAACGAATAATAATAAACTGAGAGTTTTGAGTTGATTTATATCTGTGGTTTATGAAGCGATTGCAAATGACGTATATGAGAGAGCCTAAAGTAAACAAAATCTCTTGGATGTAGGACCACCGGAAAGGAAAGAAATACGGGGAAGAACAGTTTAAGCTAAGAATTGTCAGTGGAGATGTACGGAAATAGACGCAAAAAAAAACCCTCACAAATATATGTAAATATAAATAAGATAAATAAGCACCTGAGCATGTCTTCAAAAATACACCTACACCCCCTCCGTGTGCCAGTAGATAGATAGATAGATAAATAGAAAGAAACATAGATAGATAGATAGATAGATTGATAGATAGATATGTGTGTGCGTATATGCAACATAGCAAATGTCGCTTCTAAAGTAAGAGAAAGAGGAGCAAGGGAGCAGAGGAAGAAGACAAGCTCGAGAGAGAGAGAGAGTGAGAGAGAGAGAGAGAGAGAGAGAGAGAGAGAGTGAGAGAGAGTATGAAGAAGAGGAGTGTGGGAGCAAAGCGAGAAGAGGAGCTTGAGCGGGAGGGAGTAAGAGGAGAAATAGAGCAAAGGGAGAAAACGAGCTCGAAAGAGAGGAAGTGAGAGAAAGAAGAGAGACGGAGCAAAGAGATAAGATGAGCTAGAGAGAGAGAGAGAGAGAGAGAGAGAGAGAGAGAGAGAGAGAGAGAGAGAGAGAGAGAGAGAAGAGGAGAGTGGTGTTAGAGGGAGTGGTGAGATGTTGCACAGTGAAGGTGATGATTACAACATCTGTTTTTAATGTTCGATAACACACGTTTTCTTATATAAATTAGTAAAAGACGTTGGGTAATATGAATAAACGTATGTGTGTATGCATTTGCGATAGGGATCGTCAGAAGGTTGGAGGTGTTACGAGACCACCGGGCGAGATGAGAGATAAAGGTGCAGCTAGAAGTCATTAGATTTTGTTTCCTTGTAATTGCAGAAGTTATTTAATAAGCTTTTTGCCCGAATTGATAAGCAAAATTTGACACCGACCACCCGTGGCATGGAAAGTCTTTTAAATAAGGAGATGAACAACAATTGAGGTGTTTATTCGCGAGGGTAGCAGATAGAGAAACAGATAAGTAATACCGTTCATTTTGCTTAGAGCATTTCGGTTTTCTGTTTCGTCCAGTCTGCATCATCATTATCATCATAATCATCATCCTTTTAGCATACGTCATTGGGCTCTGACCTTCCCCAGGATTCGCCAGGCGTCTCTATCGTGGGGAGGTCTTTCTGAACTTATCCAGTTCGCCACCGAAATCATATTTTGTTGGCCCCGGTTTCGCATTTGATCTCTGGGGATCCGCGGTGTGAGTCGAGATGTCCAGCAGTTGTTTGATCTTCTCGCAACATGACCAGCCCCATCACTATCCAAGTTTTCTTATGTATTCTATTCTCTCCTTTAATATATTTTGCTGTATTGTGATCTCTCCATGTGAGGTTGAGCATGATTCTCTCTTGTGAATGTTGCAGAATTCTCAGTTTAAGGGATAGTGTTTTGGTTAAGTTCCAAGTGTTCAGCTCCATAGGTGTCTATCGCGAGGATGCATTGGTTATTGACCCATATTTTTAGGACTGGTGGAATTTTCTTATAGAGAGGTCTGGCGAAATCTGGGGAAAGTCTATCAGTAAAAAAATTGGAAAGGGTTGAGTTTTAATTTTAATAGCGTTTAATTATCCTTTTTTATACAATTAGGAGAAATTAAACATTGTGTGCGGTTAGGTGGCCAAACCGTTAACATCAGGGAGTATGGAATCGGCGAACCGAGTTCAAACTCCGGCTGAGACAGTCTGCGTCCATTTCCCCCTCAGCTATGAGTAAATAAGTGAGCCAGCCCATCTCGGGTGTCGGACTAGCACCCCGGCCCCGTAAAGACTTACAATTAAAACAAACGATGATTGGGTCTCAATCGATCATTGCTCCGTTTGTTGTGAGACTCAGAAAGAAACTTTACTTTACTTTGTTACTTAGTATATTTTTGACGGAAGTAAGCCCAAACTAAAGAGAAATAGTAAAATTGAATATTATTTGATATTTTGAAACTGATAATCCCTTTCTTCTTGGTTTCCAATGTACTTCTTCTATAAACTCCTTACCAATGTATTTATATTATACATATACTAGCCATTTTTAATCACCAATGATAGCACCGATTCTTTTCTTGTTATAAAGGTAAACAATGTTATCATAGGAAGGAATTATTAAATACGTCAAACGTTTAAGGAATTAGAAGTGAAACCAAATTTCTTTTCAGCTTTAAGGGGTCAAAACTGAAGGGAATTTTTTTTGGTCTTTGTTTTTAATCCTTGAATTATTTATATCAGCGTGGACAGGTAATTCAGTTAACCGTATATTCATTTGCATTCTTTTGAAAAAAATTGTCAAGCTGTTTATCTACCTAGCTACTAATTTTTTGGAGGCAAAAATTTGACCAATCTGTGTCAGAAGCCATCAATCAAAACCGTCACTTGAACTGTCAACATCGGTTTTCCAGTTTCTTTAGTGGGTCTTGCTGGCTAGCTATCTATAGATGTATGTATCGCGCGCACGGAGAGTATTAATAGTGCTAGAGGGCAGAAAAATTAGACATTTACTTCTTATTATATCTAGAAAAAACGCTTTTTTACCCCCCCACTTCCAAGTTGAATTTTTCATGGATCTCAATCTGCTTTGTATTTTTTTTAAAATGCTAAATATGTCCCTTAGTTTGTGTCTGTCGATATTCAAGCATTCATTTTTGAAAATTCGGTTTTTTAGCGATCACTGCCCAACAAGAGTCGAAATAAGTAAATTATCACTTGATCTACCCTCTGCCTTTTTTTTAATTGATCACCTTTAACACAGCATGTTTCTGACAGACATTAGTCACATGACAGTTTGTATTGAATGATCAACTAGACCTGGATCCTTGGTTGTTTATTCTCAGCCTGTAAAATCAGGATAGGAACTCTATATTGTCCTTCCCTTTGATTGTGATGTTCTTGTCTGTATTAATCTCAGCGAGTTGTTTTGAATTAGGGAGTTCAAGCAGTGAACGAAATAAGGGGCTCTGGTGACTCCATCAATCGAAGATAGATATTGCTTCAATGCACACTGTAGTACGTACGTATTCGTGTCCAAGATAACAGGAAGATGTCGTATATTTTAGAAATGTACGTCCGTTCACTAGTTCAACTTGTGTTAATAGGTCCAATGATCTCAACACCTGAGATGGGTACTTCAGACCTCTTCTCTACTACTTGAGTCAAACTCTTTACTACTCAAGTATGTCTCTGCTGTAGGGCACAATTTGAAATCATCCGTAATGAACAAGTCATAATTTAAATGGTAAAACCCTTGAGGAACATTGTTGAAACAACTTTATAAAAAGAATGCGCGTAAAGATGAAAATATCTGCCCTTAAGGAACCGTAATTGTTCTCTAAAAATAATGAAGGCCCTGTGTCGCCAAATAATGTTTAGTAAGCTCACCTAAAAGAACCATTACTATAACCTCCCCCTGCAAAAAATATGTTTGAGCTGTCATCTATTTTTTCATCGTTTGGCGGTTTGAAAAGACGATGTCTCTTAAAGTGGTGACTGTATTGCAGAGAAATATGAACTTGTATATTCACATCCTTAATATAAGAGTAAACACAGTTGAGTCTAGTAATTCTTACGTATATGAATAATAAACAGCGATTTCAAAATTCACATTATTGTAAACCTTTGATGTTTATCAAAAACTAAGAATGACAATTCGTTTTACTTAATATGACCATTTTTCTATGCATACAACATATTTGCAGATCAATATTTACTCATTCAGTTTTTTCAGGTTATTGCTACCCATAATTCATTCAAGCTTCCATTTAATTAGGCCAGAAAATACAGCACTTATATTAGAGGGGCGCATATAGGTTGGGTGTGGACGAATTCCCTATAAAAAATTATAGATAAATAACGTAAATGTAGCTTTATTTCCGTGAAACACATTTTATTTTGGTATTTAGAGTGATAGAATTCAACAATTGATTGATTCAAAGTAAAGCTAGTTTGATTGCAATCAACCAATAAATAATGAAGTTAACGATTTCCAACAGCGAGAGTATTTTCATCCTCCCCGAAGAACTGTAAATCATTTTATCATTTGACCATTTCCAAAATGAAGAAAACGGAGAGAAAGCTTCTTTACTTTTCTTTATTCAAACAAGCAAATAACATGGCCTTTAAATGAAGAGCAGGGTTTTGTTCAAGATAAAGCTGTGACCCATTGAAAAAGACCTCGTTTTTATATTGAAGATAAGTTGAAAATTCCAGGATTAATTGAAATAACGTTACTCTATCTTTTTAGATATAGATGATCAAAATTGATTCATTTTCGTTCTGTGGTCATTTATCTGGTGAAAGCTGGGTAAATGCCTACGGTCATACAAAAAAGAGCAGGGATGCTACAACGATAGCAGACTCTTGGATGAAGTTGTCTTCATTAGTCTCATGAAACATCATGATCTAAAAAGACTGATCCTCCAGAGTAAAGACGTCTGAAAATAAGCCAAGAGTTACGTCCCCTTTCCTGTGGCACTAAAAATTTACAACTTTACGAATACGATAGTGTCCAGGCTGAATTTTTGCTCATTTGAATAAGGATCTCTCGAAATAATTGATTCCTACATAAATGTTGGTATAACTTTTTTTGTACAAAGTAAAGTCAGTTTAAGTGTATTTGTTAACAATTTCAGTTAGCCAAACATATTAAAGGCTCATAAAATGAAACGCACCCACTCAAAAATGGTATATACAATGTTTTGTGCCTTTATATATAAATATATGTAAATCCTCACATATGCATACAGAATCGTTATTGTAATGGAGCTAAGGTCAGTATATATAACCAAAACTGCTGCTGACACGTGACACGTCTGCAAGAATGGACATTTTCGCCGAAAACTTTTCTGTCGAATTTTTACTTATTTTTAAATCATTAATTGGTCGACAGACGTTATGTCGAACTGACAGTCGAGTTTTACTTATGAATCTGTTTATTCATTTTCTGAAAATATTTGATTTTCATATTGCTCTCTCCCTCCAAATTAAACTTAGTAATCTGTTAATTCATTGGAATTAAAAAATAAAAGAAATATTACTTGAAACTAACCGAATAACTGGTCCGTAGAACGAGTATTCATTGAGTTGATGAATGAGTGAACAGATAAATAAAACTAACTCAACATGAGAGATTTTATTTTGTTAATAAATAAATCGGCCCAACTGCCGTAACATATAATTGTTAAGTGAAGAAGAAATGTCCAAGTTTTATTGCATACAGTATTATATCAACAACACATAAAGCATGAATACTGGTTCAATATCCAATTCACTGTTTCTCTACGAAGAGAAATTGAATAGAATATCACTGCCATGCCTTTTAACGTAAATAATAATCACTTGTTTGCATTCTCATAATCAATTGGCAGTGTTATGTGGACACATTCAGCTTCATTCAAATTCATTCTTCAACAAACAGAGAATCAAGCGTGTATTTATAAACATTTGGCCTGCGTAAATACAGGTTTTTCTCGACTTGAGTGATTAATTCGTTCCAAAATTTTCCGAATTATTCAAAACAGCTCTACCTGAAGTTTTATCATTATTTAATGAGGTTTAGTTTTCAGCTTATACTTAGTTACACTAATTTTTACAGCAATACTGAAACAGCACTAAATCAGTACTGGCACTAAAAGAAATTATAGTATGCAAGGTATTCCTGTACTGCTTACCACACACACACACACGCACACTTACATACACCCCCCACACACACTTACGTATATAAGCATTCATACAAAGTGGTACCAAAAAGCTCGTAGAATTTGAATAAGAAAAAAATTAAAAAGTTAAACCTAGTTTCTGCAGTGTCTTTCGAACTAATTGCTCGCTCTCTGTTTGCAAACTCTCTCATATATACTCAGAAACTGTACCGTTCTAAAAGGTTGGTGACACAAGTACTCATTTTA
This sequence comes from Thysanoteuthis rhombus, assembly GCA_963457665.1. Classification (NCBI taxonomy): domain Eukaryota; kingdom Metazoa; phylum Mollusca; class Cephalopoda; order Oegopsida; family Thysanoteuthidae; genus Thysanoteuthis; species Thysanoteuthis major. The sequence goes on from OY735202.1 coordinate 16,964,871, forward strand.
GTTTGGGTAGCACCAGGTATACGCACGAGTATTTAACAATTTCCTGTCTCTCAGCGGGTTTGAATCTCTCGATTCTTATATGCCTGCATATGCAAGCAAGCACACACATACACACACACACACGCACAGACACACACAAGCATATACACACGCGGAAGCATATACACACATAGATACACACAACTTTTTGTCGGTGTTCGTTTTAGGCTACTGTACTTTAAAAGAATAGACATTTTCTTTTGGTGGGAACCAACGAAAAAGATCTCCCAAAAGTTCAAATCCCCAGAAAGAAATGGCGAATTTTCTTTCACCGGATGTACCTGTTCTCTCATTTCGCTTGTGGATTGTAATTATTTGCTTTCAACGACAAAATAACGTAAGAAAATAATAACTTTGATGGGAAGTTTAAAATTGCTTTCGCGGGCCTTTTTTTTCTCTTCCACCTAATCCCCACTAATGGCGCTGAACTCAAAAAGCTTTTGTTGAACTGTATTTGCACTAATAACTCTTCCAAGTGGCAACGAATGAGATAGAATAGACTCTTTTATACGTTGCCGCAGTTTACAAAGAAGGACAGGTCATATTTGTGAATGAGTTCGAACGGGAAAATCAGGCATCGTTAGAAAAAATTGCATGGGATTTGAACTCATTTCGAAAATATTGTCAATAGAAACGTACCGACATTGTGACATCATCCGCGACGCGTTTGGCTCGATTTGAAAAATGGAGATCTGCTGACAAAGGAGGGTAGTGGCTGCTTTATTAGTCACTAGTCGTCTGGGTGCAAACCACACACGTACACAGAGGTCTGGGACTAATAAAATGGTGATCTGCGTGCAATAGTTTCTCTGTTTGTTTGTACACGAGTGTAAAATTGTCGACAGCGTAAGTATACAAGTGACATGGATCATTCTTACCATGTTTCTCTCTCTCTCGTCTTCGTAATTGTACTGGTTGGCATATTTTCAGTGTTTAAAAGAAAGAAAAAAGAGCATTCTCTCTCTTCTGCTTCACATTTTTTCGCAATTAGAAACCGTCAACTAAAACTGTCAACATCAACACAGGTTTCTCTAGTTTTAAGTTGATCTGTCAGGCTGGCTATGTATATATCACGCGTACAGGCCCCAATGATCCATATAGAGAGCTGAAAATTTGAACATTTACTCCTGATCTTGTCAAGAATTTTTCTTTCTTTTTTTTTTCTTACCCCAGAACATTTTTTGGGGGGTGGGGGCAATTTACAGAGCAAATACGCATGAATATTTTTCATGTCCAGCAGCGTCCACGGTTTTTTTTTCCGGTGATCACAACTGAACAAAAGCAGAGAGAAGTAACTTATTCATTCATATACCCTTCCTTCCAATTTTTAATTGATCACCCCAACAGAGCATGCAGTTAAAAAAACATTGGCTACTTGACGGTCTCAATTGAATCACTAACCAGACCTGTTAAGATTATTTGCTATTATTTCTATTTTAAACCTCTTCAATTTTTTCTCCTCTTAGTTTATTTTTTCTTTCTTTAATTTACCAAACTCTCTTTCCTTTCAGTTTTGTTCGAAACAAAAAAAAATTCAAAGTAAATGTACTTGTGGTGTTTAAACGAACTTGATATCACCGAAAATTGACTAAAATAAAGAAGGAAAGAAACAATTTGAAAACAGAAAAGAAAATGGCTTTTAAAGAATTTTTTTTATTTAGTTTAAGAAAAATAGAAAAACAAAGCTTTAAAGAGATTTAATGATGAAATCCAAGGAGAAGGTTGATACTCATTACCGGACATTTCAAAAGCTCTAAAATTGAACGTGTACACGGCCATTTAATGTCAAAATACAGAGAGAGGGAGAGCCGCTAATTATATCCTTGGATAATGTCAAAAAATGGAAATGTTATCAAAATCAGTGAGTCTCAAACAGTATATAAAGTGATCACAATAAGCAACACACTCATTTGGCAAATGGTATCAGCCGATTGTTATTATCTAAAAGAACCTGATCCGAAGTGATCACAATAAGTGATTACGCCTGTGTATACTTGGTGTAGACCGGTGAAACTGTAACCAGCAAGAAAAATTGAATCGGCGAACCAAGTTCGAATTTCTCTTTGGGAAAGCATGAATGTACTTCTCCCTGTGTGCATTCCTATCACAAAATGTCTCATTACTGGCATATCACGATCCTTGATAGAGAAGACACTTAGGGGGTAGAAGACTTTGACACATCACTCTCTCAAATTTACCCACGCTTCCCAGGCCAAAGTTGACGAGAGTTATCGAAGATTTTTTTTTATAACAACGCTAATATTTCTGCAAATACAATAAGTAAAAGGAATAGAGAGTGTCAAAGACGGTATTCCTCAAGACCTACTGGTCACTCCTTGTATTAGTTCATCCCATAATTGATATACGGAACAAAGTAAGGTTTTCATTCTGGTTAACTCATTCTTTTCACACCTGTAATTGGACTGTGAAATACAAACAAGTTTAGGATTCATACTAAGGTCGAATCCCACATGTCGTTGATCCCATCTGAACACTGAAAAGAGGAAATTTCACGTTTCCTTTTCAGTGCTTAGCATTATTTTCAGGGCTCAGTATTGAACCCTAACTTCCATTGGCGACTAGAAGTTGCATTAACAACCCTAATACCTAAGCTAATTGATTCTGATGTCTTTGGTCTATTTCTGGAAGATCAGGACAGGATGGTCTGACTAATTTCTAGGGACTCAGAGGCAGTAATAGATCCAAATCCATGCAGGAAGGACAATGGAGGCTATGGATCAGTGATTCTTTTATTAATTTCCTCTTTTTTTTGTCAGCGCTGTTTTTTTTTTTTTTTTAATTTTCTTTCCTAAATGATTATCTCGCGTACACCAAGTCCACTCGAGCAACTGCCAAATTGTAGATTTTTGTCAGAGTAGCTTTCTCTTAGACGGGCTGCCTTACAGGGTTGATAAGCTAAGTATGTCCTGTTGTTTTGCCCATTGTTTGGGGCTGGGCAGTGGATTCAAGGGTAGTAGTATGAAATGATTACAAACTACCTCAGCCGGAATTTGAAATCGGCTCGGTGATTCTTTTTTCCGTGTCATCTCCGTACCACCCTGCACATCCGATCCAACTGGTACCAACAGTGAAATACTCATTATATTGTATTGTGAGCCATTTTATTGTTGTTCCTCAATATCCGTACACACACAAGGAGAAAAGTTGTCTGTTATTGTGGTGAGAATGCTTTGCTTGAGCCAATCGTTCACGCATCGATGGATGTATTCAAAATGACTAACATTTATGATTAAAAGTTAACGGACCCCAAGATTAGTTAGCATGCAACAAAACACACGCTCAACTTCGCGAAAAACAAAACAAAAACAAAAACAATAAAAAAATTTGAATAAAAACCTTCCTCAGCGAAAAAAGGAATAAATAAATGAAAAGAAAACAAAATGATACGTGTAAAAATAAATAAAAAAACAAAATAAATATGAAGCACTGAAAAAAGGGTTTGTTCCATTGTCAGTACAGTATTTCTCTCTCTAAATGTGAACCTGGCCTTTATCGTTTGCTTAACGACCTTAAGCACTAGTCTCGTCCGCCGGAGGTTGGTTTTAAGAGGTTGAGCTGAACAGCCTGCGATAGATGAAATAAATGTCTCTGAAGGTTGGTTCAGATAAAGAAAACAAGAAGGGGATTATAAGTGAATTATATTACCATCAGAGTTTTTCGTCCGCATTGACACCAGTCGAACAGTCACTTTTTATCTTCTATTGTTAGAAGGTAAGATCAGTAATTATGTGGCTTTGTTTTTCATTACATGCTTAGATTATGAATATAGCAAGGAGAAGATAAGCAGATCAACTAACTTGAGCTACTTATCTTTTTCTATATAAATGATTTTTTTAATGAGTTATCAAACGAATATGGAACATCTAATAATTGAATGAGCTACAATTGCCTCTTGTCTGATTCAACAAACCAACGGGAGACTTCAGCTGTAGAATGAAGGCGACGTTATAACTTCTTGAGTATATATATATATATATATATATATATATATATATATATATATATATATATATATATATATATATATATATATAAAATCATGAATTATGAATTGCGTTTTATCATATAGAAACTCATTTGAAATGATCTCCCACCGTTACTTGGTTAATTTATCACTCCATTTAGATAACGCAAATAGAAAAAAATTTTGATTAAATAAACTTCTGATCAAACTAAAATTACGCAATGATATATTATCTAGCAGTACGCCGAGTCAAGACAATCATAAGCAATGATCTCCAAGTATGATTCACTGATTGAGGGAGGTTCGAAATAGTTCAACTTCTTCATGAAATGAAGCATTTTAATGTCCGTGCAAAAGGATTATTAGAGCTGGGACAAATGAATCTGCGTGAACATGTCCACCTGAATGACTTTGTACCACATGACCACAGCAGACTAAAGTGCTTTGTATCTTTTTTCTTGTCAGTAGGAAATTGATTCCTATATTAATATCCTCAATAGCTTTGATTGTTTCATAAGCAACAAGCGCTGACGGTATAATAAGACATTTATGCAATATGGCCGAACTTTCCTTTTTATTCGACTGATCAAAGCAGTTACGATGCCGACATGTGGTGCAGACAGAATAATTTCAATCACTGGAATCGACAGCAACGGTTACCGAGGGCAAGTATCATAAGATGACGAAGAATCCTCTGATTCGAATTACTCTTTATTGCAAAAAAATGAAATAATGAGTCATTTATCCATTGAAGTCTTCTAATATTATACTCACAAACCGTCTGATTAAACACCAATTAATACCCATTTATTCATAATGTATATATTCACAGAGAGGGGGAATGGGAGAGAATGTGTGAGAGAAAGAAAGAGAATGCAAATATTATGCAAAGACTCAAATGACTGTTTTCATCCGAAATTCTCATCTCGTTTATTCACGGTCTATTTGTCTTTCAACGCAACTGTTACGTATTAAGAAATGGACGTGTATGATCCGACAGACTGACTTTGAATTGCGTTATATTGTACAGAATTGATCATTTCAAATGATCACACGTCGTTACATAGTTAATTTATCACTTAACCTAAACAGCGTCGATAGAATAAACAATTAAAAGGGTAGCCGCTTCAACGTTGCTTTTACCATTACAATCACTGTTTAGCTCAATCGTAAGAGCAACACTTCGTTGAAGCAGCTACCCTGTTGGTTGCAGGTTTGATAAACATTGGGATGAAAATCATTCCCGATTCTCGTTTGTTAATCGAATACTGATTACCTATAAGAGTGTTTTCCAGTTTTTAAAAAATGTATATAGCTTATCGTTTTATATTACCTTATCACTCGTTTGAGTGAGTAATATCCATTTGTATGAAACTCTACATGAATTGACCGACCGTTGTTAGAGGGAAAATGGATCACTCGACCGGGACAGCATAAATTGAGTAAACACTTGAAGAAAAACGGTGATGCTGTAAGAATTGAACCTGCAATCGATAAAGTAGCCGATTTAACGTAGAGTTGTTCTTGACCATTGAACTAAACAGCCAGACTGAATGAGTTTCAGACGCTATCATGAATATTTTTTCAGATTATGTATCCGTTTCTTAATATATAAAACGAACATTTACACTAAGCTTGATATATATATATATATATATATATATATATATATATATATATATATATATATATATATATATATATATATATATATATATGTAGTCTGGGCCAAGTGATATATTAATCGGGTGATGACGGGATATCATTTCAAATAAGAGTTCCAACATATATATCAAATACGTTTTTTGGGTAACCTATGTAAACCCCAAATCAAAAAATCAAAGGATGTGTAGTATGAAAAAATATCCATATACAATACGCATAATACGCTATATAAAATAGCAAATTACAGGTATGTCTTTAGTTATGTAGTAAAACATAGCCCAGAGAGAGGTGGTGTTTGATCAAACACTGCAGGGGTGCCAAGTTGATATGTTTTAAATCCGCAGAATAGTTTCATGGCAAACGACTGTTGATCCCAACAAAAGAAAATGTACAACAAATAAATAGTAACAAAGTATACGCAAAAGAGACAAAACCCCCCAAACAAACAAAAGCAAAACAAACAGAGAGAAAACTAAACACAACAGAAAAAACACTGAAGAAAATTACATAAATTGCATTGACAGATATGGGGAAATAAGGTGAGGTGGCCCAAAATATCTTATGAAAAAGTTCTAGCATAATATAATATAAAGCAATTTTTGATTTTGATATGTGATGGATTTATTTCATAGAGTGCTCGATACATTCAACTTTATACACCAAGAGGTCCAAACATATTAAGAATAATATGATCCACTATGGTAATAAAGGATACCAACATGGACAATAAAATTAATGCCAAATGTCGAGGTCAAAATCAAAACATCCCTCAGAAATAAATTCAGCATCTACTTGTAGTTAACTCCTACACCTAGCTTACAACCTTTGACATGTAACTCAAAATTACCGACAAAAACATACAAACTACTAAAAATAATAAAACAAAATGAAAAACTCCTCCCACTCATAGTGACACCCACAAGACCCTCACCGAATTCTCCAAACAAGAATCTAGAAAAACACATACAATCATTCGCCTGATGAGGCCTAGAGAGGGTAGAAACATAAAATTGTTTGTGTAGCAAATCCACTCCCTATATATATATATATATATATATATATATATATATATATATATATATATAAATACTTTGTGTTAAGCTTACTAAAAATATCCGTTATTCAAATAAAAGTCAGTTGCTCTTCCTTTCTATCACCAAAAAGTGTGAGTATATTTCGGGAATTGTTTCTACTATATACCGTGTTCCCACTTGAACATTGGCGCAAAAATTTGGTATGCTTACTCAATCGACTAAGGGTAATATTTTGAGCAAAAAGTTTTGAGAATTTTTTTTGAAGGATTTTAGAGAGTGGATTCTATTTACAATGTGATTATTACGGTAAACTAAACACTTCCTTCCTGTTCAGTATGCATAGATATATGTTACACCGGATCGGACTATTTGGTGAAAGGAGCTTGATGCCCAATTCGCAATCTATTCATTTCTATCTCTATCAACGCGTGTTGTTTATTACTCTGCAATTTTGTTTTCAATGTTAAAAAATTAACATGTTTATATTTTTTTTGTTATGTGTATAAATACATATATTTCAAGTGTCTTTACAATTATCATATAAACATACATACGGCGTTATGCTATATTGAAACACTTATTTGAAATGATCACTCGTTATTACACGGTGAATGTATCATTTGGCCAGGACAACATAAATAGAATAAGCAATTACAGAAATGGGGGTGCTACATGAATTGAACGCGCAACCGATAGCATAGCCGCTTCAACGTAGCGTTGCTTTTACCAATGAGCTAAACAGCTGCAGCAGCCCCCTTTTCTATAATTAATCATTCTATTTACGTTGTCAAATGATACAATCAGCGTTTAATAACGAGTTTCAATGTGATACAACGCAATTTATAACCATTCTATCAGATTATATATTCACTATTTCTTCTTAATAATAATAATAATAACAACAATAATAATAATATATGTATATATATATATATACATATATATATATATTATATATATATATATATATACATATATATATATATTATATATATATATATATATACATATATATATATATATACACACACATATATATATATACACATATATATATATATATATATATATATATATATATATATATATATATATATATATATATATATATATATATATCACAGCTGGATACAATCCGATCGGGCAGTTCTGTGTGTATCTGCATTAATCTTTTGAATTTGTGTGGATGTGTACAAGAATAGAAAATTGCTCATTCTTGCAATGTGGGTGTTCAATCGTATACGATCTAAAATATCTTCTCTTCTCATACCTTTAACCTTCAAATCTTTTGCTTCCAAAAGTTCATCTCTGCCAGTGAAAACCCAGTCTCAATTCTGTTTATGAAGTGAAAAAAACAAAAACAAAACAAAACTGGAAAGCAAGGCAGAGAGAGAGAGAGAGAGAGAGAGAGAGAGAGAGAGAGAGAGAGAGGGGGAGAGAGAGAGAGAATTTTTGGTGTTAAGGTTGCTTGCCTGAACAATCTACTATTGTCTTATTCTTGGCTGAAAAAATTATTTATGTCTGTTTAGCTCAGAGGAATTCGCTATGCAATGAGCTCTCACAACCCTTAACCTTCAGGTTAGATTTACTGTGCGTATTCTGGTCTCCTTCTTCGCATTGGCCTGAATGGTAGAAATTCAAGGGAAAGTAACGGCGTTTATCTAGAATATCCAAATGAGATTCTCATCTATCTCATTTACTACCCACACTCGAACACATTTGGGAAATCCCAGAACATTTCAGTAATTTCGTTATCTATAAATTTGGTGGTCTGTAAGTATGAATGATCCAAACAGATTGCTCAGATAGGCCTGGCTAATGGCTCTGAGGGAGTGGGCAAAATGCCCTTTAATGTGAGAGGAAAAAAAGGGAGAAAGAATAGGCCCAGCTGAGGGGGTGGACAAAAAGCAGACCGACTGGATAACCTAGCTTTTTTTCGAATCGGTTAATTTAAAGCAAGCCATTTTGTATCTCGAGTTACTCAAACTTTTGCGTAGCACATCGTACAAAACATTGATGAAGAGTGAATTAAGGCTTTAGTGCTCATCATTCTTACAAAATTGATTTTTTGAGTATCAGTATGCATACTTACAAGGTGTTTCAACAGTTACGGAGGTATTTGAAGATTTAATTCAAATCTAAGTATTTTTGTGACTTTTGGAGGATATAATCTTTGATACATTTTAAGACCATTATATATTGATTCGTTTGCCCGTGACATAAAACTGACGGCCTATATAAAATACATGGATGCACACACATTGCATTCTATATAAGTGGATAATAGAGATAGGCATTGCTGTGAGCTTGGAGAATAGTGTTCTGTTGCACAGAAAAGGATTAAAAAAAAAATTTATTTTTTGTTTTTATTATTTCTTATAGTCTTATTTTTTTAAAAAATCTATCATTTTTATTACGTCGTCAAAGAATAAAATTCCATTTTACTACGTCAATTACGCCCCTTTCTCTAGTACACAATCAAATTCTATTTCACTACGTCAGTTGAATAAATGGAATTTGCGTCTCTCAGCTTGACAGACGACATCTTCATACTAATTATTATAGGTGTGGATGCTGGACAGTGTAGTTAATTTTACAGGTTCTGAACTCGAAGTATGTCCTTTCTTTCGTTCTTTCTTTTTTTTTCACACATACATGCATACGTATCAGCATAATCTGTATATTTTAAATTGATCATGTTTTGATCAAAAAATCTGTACACACACACACACACACCCACAAACACACACATATATATATATATGTATATGTGCAATTTATAATATTTCAGTTCAGTGTACTGCACTGTTATTATATCCAACACTATTTTGTGCTGGCGTTGATAGCAAAAAAAAAAAAAAATGAACAAAAGTAATTCGCAAATATACACAATATATTATAGTTACACATGGTGTTTTCCAATTCAAGGTGCTGATGTGAAGAATACTATTTCTAACAGTAACCATCAAAATGTATAATCATAGATCATTGCTGCATTAAAAAATTTCGGTTTTTCTCTATATTTATATCTGAAAGCTAAAAAAAAAACAATATTTCAAGTGCAAAGTTTCACAAATATCTCTAACAGAATTTCGGATGAAAATATAAAAAAAATAAAATCTTGTCTCGTCGAAACGTGATCTTCCGTTAATTCGACACGAGATTTATGCGGTATCAACACCGGAAAGCCAAGGAAATAACCATCTGATTATATGTGGGCGCGGTTCACGCTGGAAATAAACGAGAAAGGAGACCCAAGGGAAATATGAAATACTTTATCGAAAAAGTACAAGCCACTTTAATAAAAGAAAAGACGAAAGCATCACCATTAGTTTAAAATAGCACTTTTTTTGGAGTCATTTTCGTAGATTTATCACGTGTTTCTATTTAGTGTACATGCATATCGCAGCTATTCACTTCTATATAAGCAAATAGAGGTATTCATCTACGCATATGTTTGGGCGCACACGCGCACACACACGACCCCCCAATGCAATCACATACAGATAAAATATCAGATACTTATACAAATTCAGGGAGGAGTTGATTTATGACTTCCAAGTGCGTTTGTCCCGAGAGAACATAAGCATTCTCAGCAGAAATTCAAGCTTGCTTCAGCGATTCCGTTTTTCGGGTTGGTAACCCTCAAATCACCCTCATCTGAATAGATATATTCGAATCTGAATTTTTCCATGTGATTAGTATCCCACAAAGACATTGACGAGAAAAGGGATCATGTTAAAGAAGAAATAAGTGTCGATGAAAATAAATGCCTTTTTCATCACTGGGCTGCAGACTTTTTGATTTACCTAGGATTCTTTAATTGTTTATTCTGTTTAGGCTGTCTTGGTCAAGTGACTCATTCTCCGTTTAGCAACAGAATGTTATTTCAAATAGAGTTTCAGGTGATGTTTATTGGGCTGCAGACTTTTTGATTTACCTAGGATTCTTTAATTGTTTATTCAGTTTCGACTGTCTTGGTCAAGTGACTCATTCTCCGTTTAGCAACAGGACATCATTTCAAATAGAGTTTCAAGTAATGTAATGCATTCATGAATATTCTGTAGGATTATATATGTACATATCTTGATGATTTAATTGTCCACGCTGAAGAACAATAGTGCTGACATGGACAATGAATCAACAAGACGAAAAGTTGGAATAAAGCGTTTATTTAGGCTTTCGCCTTTCCATCGGCCCGTTTAGGTTTTTTTCCACGTACAAGATTTAGGCAAGTTCCGAAGTACCATTGTAACTTTGACAGTTTTCTTCTCGCTTTCTACGTTCATATTATTATTTGCCACAATTTGCGATCATTTTCATTCAATATCATTTCTTTAAAATTGTAGATATGATCACACATGCTGATGAGAACAAAACAGAACAATAGTACCTTTTTTTAAATAAAAAAACGAAAATTTATTTATTCAAAAAACGCCGCTCATAAATATTTGAACAAGTGCAAAATCTGTATTTGCCAAAGGTTCCAGGGACTATCACGTATTTTAAGCAGGGGATGGGCAAATTATTATCTTACTAGTTTGGCGTCCTCTCCTTATTGCGATGTAAGTTCACTTTTTAAGTCTCTTTGATCGATTCTGAAGAAGATTTTTGAAGGATTGAAAAACATGCCTTTTTATCATCCAACAACTTAACTATTAATTGTTTAATTGTATTGAAAAAATATTTTTCATGTATTAAGCATTCAGAACCATAAAACATGACTAAATGCATGCCTTGCTATGATGATTGCAAAAACATCTGGTTTCTCCTGCAAAATGTTTATGCTTTTTTTTGCCTCAAATTCAGGCAAAATATCTGTCAAACACATATGCAAACATACACACACACACACACATACACACACACACACACACACACACACACACACATATATATATATATATATATATATATATATATATATATGCGCGTGTGTGTGTGTATATATGTGTGTGTATGTATATATATACACACTTATGTGTAGTTACGATGAAACGGCGAAATTGCCTAGTTGGCGATATTTTCTAATTTTTATAAAAATGTTTGATTTCACTTTGACTACATAAGATTTGGATCATTATAAAGATTGTTTCTATCCTTGTTTGTATTAAATAAACTTTTGATAGAATTAAAACAAAGTATTCATTTACTTTTTGGTGAAAAAAAAGTTAAAACTACGTACTTACTTTTTTGCTAAAAAACAAAGTTTGATTTCACTTTGATTACATAAACTTCTCATATAAAGGATAGTTTTTTTGTAACAGTTAAAACGTTGCCAATTATGCAATTTCGCCTAACCATACAGATCTCTAAATCATAATCCTCCCACGAATAACAATCTCACAGCCACACTATACCCTCCTTCATGTACATCTACTGTTGGGGAACAGTCAGTCAGATCCCTACCTACTGAAACCTTTGTATGGTATTCCATTTGTACAAATAAGAGCCAACAAATTTTCAATAACCTGTCAGGATAATACATAGGAAATTCCTTCACCTCATCATCCCACCATCTATACTATCCCTAACCTACCCACAAAATCCAATACTAAACCACAACCCTTCAACTCTGACACTCTACGGCCCCTCCAAGACCCACAACTGCTGCTACTGAAGTCCCACATATCAGGATGACCCTAAAAGATTGGATTCCAATTTTAGCTTCCGAAGTCAAGCATCTGATGGTAAATTTATTTACTACGGAAAACTCTTAAGCACTGAATGGTACACACACACACACACACACACACACACACACACACACTCACACACACACACACGCTACTGAAGATAGGAATACCTTCCGAAAGACATTTAGATCACCAATTAATTCATTTATGGATAAACTAATTAATAAACAAAGTTTCCACAGACTTTTTCTTCTGAGTCTGTCTCACTTCCTATCGTTCACATTATATATATATATATATATATATATATATATATATATAGAGAGAGAGAGAGAGAGAGACAGACAGACAGACAGACAGACAGACAGAGACAGACAGATACAGAGAGAGACAGAGAGAGAGATACTAAAAAATTATTTTTTTCAAACGTGATAGTCTCGACTGACCCCAGATTGTGTTCATACTTGAGTTCCCCTTCACCCACTTTACGTAGTTTGAACGAATGTCAGTTTTTTAGGATGTCTCGTTTAGTGTTCAATGATTTTTCCTTTTTGTCTTTTGTGTCCGCCTCGTTTTTATTTTACTCCCTTTCGCTCGTTTCATCAACAACGTTGTTTTTTTGATTGTAATCATTGCAACCACATGACCAGAGCTCTCTTTTGTTTTATATCAAAGAATAATGCATAAATAAATGAATGGATTTATCTAAGGGCATTTAAGTGCACGAGTGAGTGTAAATTAGATTTCAGTCGGTCATAAAATTTATTTCAAGTCCAACAATAACAGAGATGTACTTTAGCAGAACACACACACACACACACACACACACACATATATATATATATATATATATTTGCACTGTTATAACTCCATTAGTGTATATATAGTGTTTCGATCTAGAGATCAATTTATCTATCTATTAGAAACCATCAATCAAAACTGTCAAGACAGATTTCTTTTCAGTTTTTGAGTTGGTCTGGTTGACCGGCTATGCGTGTATTATCCTCACGGGACACACCGATGGAGATAGAGTGATAAAATTCTGCTCCTTTTTAAAACCCTGAGCTGATGGTTAGTGATTACTGCCCAACAAAAGGTGAGAAATGTAACCTTTCTAATTTTTAAATTGACTAAAAACAACGTGGCATGCAACCAAAAAGTGTTGGTCACGAATTTCTGTTGAGTGACTACCCATATCTATCTATCTATCTATCTATCTATCTATCTTTACACACACATAGGGAATTAAAAAAAATGAATGCGTCTCTTGGACGAAGAATCGATGCATGGTTTCTTGTGGAGCAGACAGTGATATTTAGCACTAAACTACGGGGTAAATTGCCACATAAAGCCCCTATAATAGGCTACATCTGAAGATGTTTCCCCGCAAAAATAGGGAACGAAAGACTTTGAATAAATCCCCAACAGAAGTGTACTAAGATGGGGGAATCGTACGTGAGTAAATAAATCGCTTAAATTCAACCTTAAGGACCGTCTAGTTCTGCAGAGTTAAGATGCCAGCCTCTGGGTTTGAAGCGAAGGTTTCGATGCTACCTCGTAGATGGGATAATGGATAGTCTATAGTCACACTGAAGAGTCGTAATACAACGAAACAGCTATCTGTGGATGACACAATTATTTAATTATATATATATATATATATATATATATATATATATATATGTGTGTGTGTGTGTGTGTGTGTGTGTGTTTGTGTGTGTGTGTGAGAGAGTGTGTGTGTGTGTTTGTAGTCCATCTAAAGTGTATGTGTGTGTGTTTGGGTATGTAGATTGTGTATATGTGTATTAAGGAACTTGTGTGCTTGTATGTATGTATATGTGTGAGAGAGTGTGTGTGTGTGTGCGTGCAGACTACTTGTTAATAGAAATGTAACGAGATGGCCATCGCTGCCAAAAATTGGTACTTGATTGCTAGAGAAAAGATCATGTATAGAGCACTGATTTTTTGTACTTTTAAAATGTGTTTTCCGTCCACCCCCAGTCGGTTTCTGTCTATCTTTCAATCTATCTATCTGTCCATCGTCCTACCCCTGAATGAGTACATCTTGAAAAAAATAGAAAGTTAATTTTCTTCTAAACCAAATATAGCAGGATTTTATTATTTCAAGTGGAACATTAAACAATAAAAAAACGGATATAATCAGCCATTATTTATAACCAAACTCTACAGCATTGGAACTCTATTGCTCCGAACATTTCAATGCTGGAGAGTTTAGTCATAAATAATGCCTGATAAAATCTGTTTTGATTGTGTAACGTTCAAGATGAAATAATAAAACCTTGCTATATTTGGTTTAGAAGAAAATTATCTTTCTTTAGAAATGTGGTAGGGATGTTTGCGATACTGTATTTATCTATCCTAAATCTGTAAGGGTCCCTTAATTTTAAAGTAAAGAACAAAAACAAAAAATTGCAATTCAAAATTTTAATCATGATCTGTACGTGTCCCGATCTTGTTCCAACGTCCTCGCGTTCCTTAACCCGTACGGACGTAAATTCTTCTTTCTTTCTCTCTTCCTATTCATTCGAATATCCTTTTAATCCCAATCAAAACCGACTACATCATTATCCAGTAAAACGCAAACAAAATAACCTTTTCCCCCCGTGACAACAAATAGACATAATAGGAAACTAGCGATGCTGTCATGTACAATTCAAACAAAAAAAGTCAAACATCACGTATTAGATTCCCGGGAAACTGAAAAAAAAAATTCTTCTCGTCTTTTCAAACTAATTACTTTTCTTTTATTACGATTGTCACGAGGACGACGACATTTTGTTTTTGCTATTTATTTTTCAATTTATATGAGACAAGAAGAATGACGTATTTAGAGGCCACGTGATCGAGCTGGGATCACGTTTGAGAATCACCTGTCTGAATTAGGACTCTTGGCTGAATGCAAAGTTTTAAAGACGATAATACTTTCGCAATTGAAGTCCGGGAGGTATGAACAAAAGTAATTTGAAATCTTATTTGGGACTTCAGTAGTTTCGTATTTCCCACTGATGCCAGTGGACGTTGTTCAAGCCCAGGTTACAACGGTGTGTTTACAATCCTGTAACTTGAGTGGTACTACTCAACATTTTGAGAGTGGACGCAGTAAGAAAATACCAGTCACCATATGCAGACATGGAGTAAAAAGGTTTGTCACTAAGACACAGAAGAGATTAGCGCAATCATGATCATCATGGAAGAAGATGGGAAAGGTCTTTGTCTAGCAGTGGACACAACAGCTGCTGCTGCTGATGATGATATATGTATATACGCGCTTGTGTATGTGTTTGTGTGTACACATGCGTATGTGTGTGTGTGTGTGTCCTTTACTCATTAAGCGAAATATAGCGAGCCCTCCATTGCTACCAGAAACTGATACCTAATTCTAGAAAATTCTCGAGTACAGAACACAATAGAATTAAAGTCTTGGTTGCATATACGAAAGTAATAAGAAATTCCATTGGTGGCTAGCGGTTGATATTGAGGTGCCGGTGACCAGGCAGTTAACAGCACCCAATATTGAATTAGTGAACCGAGTCCAATCTCTGACAGGGGCTATCCGCGTTTCGGAAGCTAGGGGTAAAACAGCAAAACAGGGAAAATCCACCTCCTTGTCCAACGCTGCAAAAGTGCTAGAAACGGAGTAGGGAACTTGTTTCCGAAAAGTAGGATCAGTAGGGTTCTGGTGGAGCTTCCATGTTCCTAGCAAGCCGGAAGTCGATTATAATAAAATGCCCTCATAAAAATAACTCTTCAACACCCACGATGGCTCAAGCAGATGACTGAATGATTGACTGAATTCAACAATTCCTATAACAGTCATCTTTGAGGAAGGCTACTTATGGCCTTATTATTAATAATGACTAGTATTTACCTTCATCTTAATTCTTTTGCTTTTTATCACAACTTTGGATCGTTATTCTTCTGCAACGATTGAAGAGTGAAATCGGGAATTAAAGATTAAACCCACGGTGAAATGACTGTTTATTTCCGATTACGTTGTTTAATCGTTGCTATAGGATTATAATCAGAGTCAAAGTTGTGAAAAAAGTAACTAAAAGTTATGAAGAAGTCAAAAAATAGTCAAATTGATACAAATGTTACAATACTTAATCCAATAATAATAATAATAATAATAATAATAATAATAATAAAAAAGTTGAAAGAGTTGTCTGTTGTTGTTTTTTGGAGCTGCACGTGGGTAAGTGGAATTAAATTTAAAATGTAAAATTATAGATGTGTCCGATAGAAAAGTAATGCCTAGCTCCCCTCGTGTATGAATGAATGTACCCCCCACCCCACTCTTGAGTAGATATAGATTGGCATGGTGAAACCCACCAGTGAAAAAAAACCACAGATAGCGAGACTTATACTAAGTCAAGACTTAGAAGATTTAAGGGAGACGTTTGGTCTTGAAGGCTTTTAATCCCACCCAGACGAAGCTTAGTTTTTTGCTAGGTCTGAAGTTAGGAGGGGATGGTCATACCACCAAATAGATATATCTGTGCAGCGGAATGGCCTATCCATGTAAGGTTATACCATGGGTTGTAAGAGCTGGTGGGACTCTGAGAGTATCACTGAGCTCATTGCCCTCAACGAACCCACCAAGGTCTGGTGCTACCTCAAAGAACCAAAAACCCCTATCATGACAGTACAACCAAACCATTTTACCGCAAAAAACGGGGCACAAATCCAAGATTTGTGTGTCGTAACCGGCAGGTGTTCCCTTGTTAGCCACCAGGAGAAACTCGGTCGTCATCCTGTGACTGCTGGCCAAAACTCCGGCTCGTGTACCCTTAATGGCCTTCAGGAGGGACACAGTCGTCACACAGCTACTGTTGGCCAAGACTCATATACCACTAATGACACCCAGGGAAGGCGCGGTCCTCACGGAGTGACTGCTATAAAGAACAAGAGAAAGAGATGGACAAGGGAGGAGAATAGACTAGTTATGTATTGTTACTTTAAAAGCAAGCCTTCGGTGCGATCTTATAGGGAGCGTATGCTCCAAATATGGAGGGAAAAATCTGCTGTGGAAGTATCGAACCAACGCCTTGCTGACCAAGTAAAACAAATCCAAAAGAAGAAATGGCTGTCTGAGACTGAACTACTAGAGATTCGCATTAACGTAGAGAGAGATTCAGGTAACACATCTGAAGAATGCCCCCCAGCACAACTAGTACCAATAACAAAACTAGAAGAATTCCCCATGAGACCCCCACAGTAAACTATGCACCAGAGGGTGACGACGAGGCACCAACGGAAGAAGAGAAAACCAAAATACAAGCTTTGAAAGAGATCATGCGAGGAGAGAAAACAACACTCCCCTCCCTAAGAGACAAAGACAGAAAGAAAGTCGGAGAAGTGACCGAACAGGTCAACTGCCTCTTACAGCACATAGAAACGAACACCCTCCTAGAACTCAACAATTTAATTTACGCTGGGGCGAAAATGGTAGCACAAAGCTTCACAACACAAGATAGGAACCCGAGCAATAATAGGGAAGAGAAACCCAACTTGGAGAGAAGGTTACAAAGGCAGATCTCCCAACTACAGAGAGATGAAGTACTGCTTAGAAATACACCACACACAGACAGACCACGAGTAAGACTTTATAACAAATACAAGGTAACGCAAAAAGGCATCGCAAATGTAGTCGAAGAGTTACACCAGAAAAGACTAGCCAAAGAGGCAAGACTAAAAAGATACAGACTAAGAACGGCCCAATACACACAAAACCGCACATTCCAAAACAATGAGAAAAAGTTTTACCAAGATTTAAATGGGGAAAGAAGGCAGGACATGAAACCAGATGCCACAGAGGCCAAGAACTATTGGAATAGCATATAGGGGCACCCGAAAAGACACAACGTAACACCACAATGGTTAGGAAACATGAGAAAAGAACTAGGAGACAAGGGAGAACCAATAGTACTGAATGAAACCACATTGAAACATACTCTTAGGAAAGTAGCCAACTGGAAAGCACCGGGTCCCGACGGGATCCATGGGTATTGGTTCAAAAAATTCACCACGTTACACGGCAGACTCACTCACCTACTCCAAAATTGTCTAAACGAAGGCAAAGCACCAGAATGGATGACTAAAGGCAGAACCACCCTCATCCAAAAAGACCCGGGAAAGGGGAACATAGCAAGCAACTATAGACCAATCACGTGCCTACCACTTATGAGGAAAATCCTGACCGGGCAAATAGCAGAGAGAATATACATGTCAATGGATAGAAGGGGACTACTACCAGAAGAACAGAAAGGGTGTAGGATAGGAACCAAAGGGGCAAACGATTTACTCTACATAGACCAGATGATCTTAAAAGAAGTAAGGAAAAGGAGAAAGAATATTGCAATGGGATGGATAGATTACAAAAAGGCATACGATATGATTCCACATAGCTGGATACTCGAATGCCTTAGAATGTTCAAAATTAGCGAAACGGTGGTTAAATTCATTGGTAATTCAATGGAAGACTGGAAAGTAGATTTGACAGCCGCAGGGGACAAACTAGCCGACGTAGGGATAAAAGGGGGAATCTTCCAAGGAGACTCGTTGTCCCCACTATTATTTGTTCTAACAATGATACCGCTTAACAGAATCCTGAAAAACAGCAAAGGATACCACTTCTCTAAAACAAAAGGAAAGGTCAACCACCTAATGTACATGGACGATATTAAATTGTTCGCAAAAAACAGGGGAGAGCTTGAGACTCTGTTCAACGAAGTAAGGGAATATAGTGAGGACATAGGAATGGAGTTTGGGATAGAAAAATGCGCAATCATGGTGATGCACAAAGGAAGGCTTTCAATGACTGAGGGAATTGAACTTCCGGACAACAAAAAGATTAGGGCATTGACTGCACAAGACCGATACAAGTACCTAGGTGTCCTTGAATGTGACACGATAAAACGGGAAGAGATGAAGGAGAAAATTAAGAGAGAATACCTCAGAAGGATAAGGAAAATATTGGAAACCAAATTAAATAGCAGAAATCTAATAAAAGGAATGAACACCTGGGCTGTGTCAGTAGTTAGGTATACAGGACCATTCCTAGGATGGACAAAGGAAGAGCTCCAATCAATGGATAGGCGAACAAGGAAACTTATGACGATGCATAAAGCATTACACCCTAGGGATGATACAGATAGACTATACGTTAAGAGAAAAGAAGGTGGTAGGGGGCTCATCAGCATAGAAGATTGTGTCCAGAGAGCTAAAACAGTCCTAGATAGATATGTGCAAACAAATAGTGAAGAAATCATAAAGAGCGCGAGGGATAGTGCAACAAACAATAAAGTAGAAAACAATGGAACAGTACAGCAAACTAGAAAAGAAAAGTGGGAAGGGAAAAAATTGTACGGCGAGTTTAAAAGACAGATAAAAATATAGCAGACGAGAAATCATGGACGTGGTTACGAAAGGGAAACCTTAAGAGAGAAACAGAATCGCTCATCATGGCAGCCCAAAACAAAAGCATAAGGACAAACTACATAAAAGCAAAAATCGACAGAACACAGACAAACAGCAAATGCCGCATGTGCGGTGAAAGAGATGAGACAGTAAACCACATAACTAGTGAATGTAGTCAACTCGCCCAGAAGGAGTATAAACATAGACACGATAGAGTAGCAACGATGATACACTGGGAACTAAGTAAACAAATGGGATTCAACCATGGGGGAAAGTGGTATCAGCACAAGCCAGAGGCAGTTTTGGAGAATGACAACCACAAACTACTGTGGGACTTTGACATCCAAACTGACCACCTCATCCAGGCAAGAAGACCGGACTTAGTAATAGTAGACAAAAAAAGGAAGGCCTGCCAAATAGTAGACGTTGCTGTACCTGCGGACCATAGAGTAAAAAAGAAGGAGGGTGAAAAAAGGGAAAAATACCAGGACCTAGCAAGGGAGTTAAAGAAAATGTGGAACATGAAAACCAGGGTAGTACCGGTCATAGTGGGAGCACTAGGAACTGTCCCCAAAACTCTGAGGGAGAGACTGGAGGAGATCGGGATTAGGGGGAGGATAGAGACCGTACAGACCACAGCACTACTTGGAACTGCACGGATACTGAGGAAGGTGCTAGAGATATAAGTACTGCAACGAATAGTAGCTCTGTCATGATATGCGAAAGAGGGAGGAAACGTTAGCTGAGGACCTGAGGAGACTTATTGTCACTCAGCCTTCAGCGATAACCACTGGGCAACCGGTGTGAAACTGTAAATCGTAGAATTACTGCGACCTATGAGTACTAGGAGAGGAGGGCTGGAGACTTGAGGAGACTTGCTGTCACTCAAACTCCAGCGGCTACCACCAGGCAACTGGTGTGAGATTCCTAATAATAATAATAATAATAATAATAATAATAATAATAATAATAATAATAATAATAATAATGAAAAAATTGAAATAAAAATAAATAAAATATCTTTGTACTTATGACTTGTTCGGCTATCACTGAAAGTGACGTCAATTGAAGCTCTTTTTTGGACCATCCTCATCTTGGTTGTTTTTCATACAACGTTTCGGCCGTTGCACTCTACAGCCTTCATCAGGTATCATCTGGTGGATGGTGTGGAGAAGTAACGAACCGAAACCTTCATTTAACCGACGGGGGTATATTGACTGCACTCCCCTCTTAGCATTAGTAGTATTATTATTGTCTCACACTGGGATTGAACCTAGAACCATCAGATTACTTGCAGTAATTTTGTCTGATTCTGTAACCGCTAAACTATGTGTCCATGTGGACAATCGGTGCTAATTTTTAAGAGCCTTAAACCTTAGGTGACAGTTTTTGGTATTTGATATTACTGTTTTCTGTCTTTCATTATTAGAGGTTCCAATACGGTATCCATTTCAATGCAAGGATCACTGAGGCATTTTTTCTTGCCCAGCATATGGGCCGACTCTTTTAATTTTCGAATCTTCCAGTGTTCTTCCTGATCAATTATTTCAACCTCGTTCCACGGGGGTAGGTGGTCTCCCGTTTTCCTCCATACGTGGTCAGCTATACCCAATTTGTTTGTTTCACCTTTGCTCACTGCTTTTCGGTGTTCTTCCATCCGAACCTTCAAGGGGCAACATGTTTCTCCTGTGTATTCGTGACCACAGCTGCACGGTATTGAGTATACACAGTTCTTGGTGTTCGATAACTCAGTGGGTGGTTTGAAAAACAATCAAGATGAGGATAGTCCGAATAATAATAGAAATAGTAATAATACCTCATCTCAAAAATTCAGAGATACTCTTTTTTCTTCTTTTCCATTATTGTAAGCCATTGGCAGTATGAAGACGAATGGCGATGGGATGTGAGGTAGTGAATTTGAACTAAGAATATGAATCTAATTATTTCATGGCTCTCATGAGATGTAAAGTATTTTCCACGAAAGATAAATATAAGTTCAACTTCGGAATAATTATACATAAATGGTTTAAGATGAAAGATTTAGCATTGGGGATCAATTATTTTGGATCTCTATCTTTATCTAATTTTATTCCATTGCTGCACTTGCAGTATGAACAACTTTAAATGGGTATTACCATCCACTTGGGTCATTCTTTCAGATTTCAAAGATACGCTTAACCTGTTTACTGAGCGGATGTAAGAACAAGACCAGAACCTGTGTCTTTGATCGTTTCTTCGCTTAAGCAAGATTGCTTGACCCTTCGTATTATATACTGTCAACATAGATTTCTTCAGTTTTCAAGAGATTCCACCTGGCTATCTATCAATGTATACTCCGCATGTACTTGCCAATCGAGCTATAGGAATGGAAATTTAAACATTTACTCTTTATTACGTCTAGAAAAAAAAGGAGTAGGTCTTCAGGGAAGGATTCAATTCACAATGTACGTTTATCCTAATTTGGTCCCTCAGTTTGTGTCCGGTAGCGTTCATACTTGTTTTTTTTTTCTATTCAAATTCTGACCATCTTAATAATCACCGACCCCCCCCCACCAAAAAAAAAGTTAAAAGAAGTTATGTATTCCTTGATCACCCAATTTTCCAATTTTCCAATTGATCATCCTGAACATCCTGACTGCCAGAAAATGTTTGTCACATGATAGTTTCTTCTGAGTGACCAACCAGACCTGTTTTATTTCATTCCAGTACCGTTTTATGGGGGCCAAGTTTCTACACTTGCAATATCAACAACTTTCAATGAGTATAATCATGCACTTAGGACATTTTTTTCGGTACCATTTTTCAACGGCACCATTGGCCTAATTTCTTTGCGGATGTAAAAGGAAGAGCGGAACTAGTGTCTTTGAGCATTTCTTCGCTTGAGCAGAATTGCTTGACCATTCTTATTCTATGATTTCTTTTAAAGCACCGTTAAAAATGAGAATGACCGGAAATATATGACCAATGACCACTGGACAGTTAATTGCTACTGCAGCGACCATAAAAGAAATGAGTAGATATTTCCCTTCCGTGTACTAAACGTTTACTTACCTTACCTACTGTACATCTCAAATGATGAGAACCAAAACTGTTACAACTTGTGACTCCAGAAGATATCCCTGGGAAAGTAGTCTTTCCTTAGTCAACCATCATGACAAGGCCATTGTGGAGATGATAGCTGAGTGGACAGGAAAGCTCAAAGGAAAATCAAAATAGAAGTAGAAAGAATATATATATATATATATATATATATATATATATACACACACACACATATATATATATATATATACATACATACATATATGCATATATATATATACATATATATATATACATATATATATACATATATATATATATATAGACACACATATATATACATACATACACATATATATATATATATATATATATATATATATATATATATATATATATATATATGTATGTATATATATGCTAGATTAATCTTGGTTAGGTTTTCCTCTGAAGGACGATAAAAGGTGGATTTCGTAAGAAGTTTCAGACATTGAAAACGAGACTTATCTTTCTCTCGTATACATCAACGTAGATTTAGAGATTATTGTTAAGAGTCAACCATTACGAGTTTATTGATACTCAATATCTGAAGTACGTTGCTCATGTTTGTCGTCAACCCGAAATAAATCTGGCCTAGCTGAGTTGTTTTCTTTATTTCTGAAGCCAGCTATTACCGAGACAGACAAACATTGCGAAAGTATTGGGTGGTATTGTAATCGAGCAGGCTGGACGAGAATTCAAAACAAGGACTGGTTAAATCAGATTTTTGTATGCATGATACATCATAGAAGAGATCTGACTCATCGAAGCAAAAAACTTCAAATATGAGTACCTGAATTGTATTGTACTGCACTTCATAGATTGAGAAGTTTTCAATCTATATTATAATGAGCAACGTGTCCGTCTGTCGTTTTGTCTCACTTTTCTGTCTGTCTGACAGAAACGCTTCAAAAATAAAATTTTTACGTCGAAAGGGGTGGGTTAAAGGGTGGAATCGTACCCCCCCCCCCTGAAAAAACACATAAAGAGGTTGGTGTCGGGGAGAAGAGCATGACGGGGGTACGCAAAAAGGTAAGGGATGAAACACAATGATATCGCTAAAGGAAAACTCGGCCGTCGAGAAAAGAAGAAAATCAAGAAAGAAAAATGAGGTGGAATTGAACGCTGTGAGCGGAAGATTTCGTCAAGTGTCGAAGAGGGTCGCTTCAAGCAACTCCCTCAATTTACTTTAGATACTGCGGCGTTTTATATCTCCAAAACTACGTATCATTAGCTAAGGAGCTGTTATTTTACTTGTAAACGATAATCCTTAATAAATGATAATCCTTAATAAATAGTTAAGTAATAATGATAATGAAAAATAATGACTATTGTTAAGGATAAAGAATGATTATTTGATAAATAATATTTACTTAATATTTACTACACTCAGCTTAGTCTAGCGAAGAACCCAAGTTGTTGAGAATTTCGTGAAACTGAAACCCACTATACAAGCAGTCTTCTCAAAACATTTACTAAGCTTATTTTAGTCTTGCTCAAGACCACACGCTTGACACCCGGATAAAATGGAACTCTATTATAATTAGTTATCAGGATCTAGTAGCAATTATTTTGAATTCTTGCGTGAATTTCATTTTTAGATTAATATGAATGTTGCCGGGGTCATCTTTTGCACAATCTCTGGCAAATCTTTGAAGTATCTTGTACCGTCAATCAACTAAAGCATTTTGTTTACAAAAATCACAAAACATTATGAAGCTAAGATCAATCAACGTTTCTTCATTTGTCTTTTTCTTCCTGTTCAGTACAAAAACAAGTCATTTTTGGACAAGATAATTGCTGGAAATAGAAAGAAAGGTCAATTCCTAGATTTCGAAATGAAGAAGATCGAAGGTAGACTTCAGAATCTCAATCTAGGCAGAATTTAGTGGGGAAATATTCCCTCATGTTCAGGGGGGTTCAAAAACAATTCTCCATTACGAATTGAGGTGTCATTGCTCAATACTACAGTGACCAATTTTAATGACACATTGGAAGAAAAATACTTTTGTAAGGAATTAGATCGCTGAATATGACAACGCCTGTCCTCATGTTGCCAATACGACGCATCAAACGATCATGAGGTTGGAATGGAAAGTTCTTCCACGCGCGTCTGTCGCCCCCAGACTATCACGTATTTAGTTCTATGCAACGGTTCTGATCTGAGCAGAGGTTCCAAACTCAGATATCGAAACATTTCCCAAAGATATTATCGAATTAACACCGGAATCGTTCTTATATAACGAAATACAACATCTAGAGAAAAGCCAGGAAACTACTTAGGTAACTGAATGAAGATGCTATCAATTTATATGAATGAAAGATTTTAATACCAAAACCTTTGCATCATCCTATATACCAGAAGCTAATATTGTTATTGCTGTCACCACCATCACTATCAAATATTCAACTGTTTTTTACCATTGCTCATTTTACTATATTTTAAGATTGATTCACATTACCGAATCTGATTCTTTGTTGTCAAACATATACCAATGAGTTTTTAAAACTTTTTTTTTCGTGTATAACAACAGACGACAATAACCAGACCAAAAAACCAGTGATCTCATTCACGAATAACAGTGACGTGTGCAAAAACTTATGAAAAATTTACCCTTACTTCTAATGCCCAAATCGGGTCGACTAGTTCTGCTAAAGTTTTCAAATACCATTTACAAGCATTATCAAGGAGTTGAAATGGGACACATAGTTTTGGAAATACATTGTAAGGGGAAAATAATTCTATTTTGCTGATCTGTTAGAATTTAATGAAGCAAGGGACTCTGACCTTAGCGCAGCAAATCTTGTTCAATATACTATTTCGTAGAAAACACCATCAAAAATCTGAAAAAAAAATAATGGTTCAATACTGGTACAAGTCTATAAAATAATTTCGAAATACATGCAGAACAGATCTACCTTAAGGCAATGATAAGATGGGGGTGACAGAAAGTGGAGGAAGTGACACACCTATTCTTCCTAAGTGGGACGGTTATAAAAATAAGTGAACTATAATTAAATATACCCTAGAACTACTATTAGCAGGGCAAGGCTGCAATTGTCAAAGTCAGCTTTCAAAACCATTATAAATGCAAGCCCAAACATTCACGTAAAACTAAAAGCCAGCACCAAAAAGTAAAGTTGTGATTGTTATTCATAAATTCTATATTGTTATTGTTATTACTACTATCACTATCGCATATTAATTTGCAACTCGACAACTGTTTGTTGCCATCACTCATTTGACTATATGCAGAATCTAATCCCATATTCAGTATTTTATTCGTTTAAAATACCATCGAAAATTGAAAACAAAAAAACAAACATAAAAAACAGACAAAAAATAAACCCTCAAAACTACCACAGGCAGGAATTCATATATATATATATATATATATATATATATATATATATATATATATATGCATATGAATTCAACTGATATATATGTTCGAATTCAACGTGTGTGTGTGTGTATATATATATATATATATATATATATATATATATATATATATGTATATAAACATGTATATATATATATATATGTTCGAATTCAACGTGTATATATATATATATATATATATATATATATTTATATATATGTATATAAACATATATATATAAATATATATATATATATATATGTGTATATATATATATATATATATATATATATATATATATATATATATATATATATATATATATATATATATATCCGTTGAATTCGAACAGGTTGATCAAACTGTTTATCATTCCCCATGTCTTGCTGAACATTTAACACATCTCTCGAAATAACTCCCACAGGGAATATAGGAGTCATTTCGTGCCTTAGGTTATATAATATTAAACTCAAGTACGACTAATGCATTATCCAGACACTTTTCAGTAGCAAATTTCACTTCCTGGATATTAGTACGTGAGGTCTATTAAACATAAATCAATAAATAAATCAATGAATAAATAAAAATAAAGCCACCATTTAACTAAGCCGTGCCAAAATGTATCTCCTCAAGAAGTCAGTCTTGCGCTTAAAATCTTCGTCATGATTGAAAAACCTGTCATCCTCTCTCTCCCTCTATCTCTCTCTCTCCAAAACGCACACACGTACACACACACACACACACACACCGAGTAATTAGTTTCTCTGATCTGAATTTGACGAGCGCCACGTGACAGCTCTTTGTGTGAGGGGAAGGGTCAAGATGTTTGTCATACAATTCTTGCGTGGGAGTTTTAATTGGCGTATTCTTCCGATGTTTCTCTCTTGAAATTGTTTTTATGCTTTGAGAATGGTTTTTAATCTATTTCAATATTAAAAGAAAATTTGCAAGAGCCATTTCAGGCGAGGTTTGTTTAAACTTTTGCCCTAAATTTTCCCACGATTAAAATTGCCCGTTCATAATATATGCACGTGCATTTCCTTATGTCCACATGACATTATATGTTATTGTGAGCGTGGTGGCAGGCTTCTTACAACTATGATAATGTGCACTGGTACGTCTAGAGCCTTTCATATCTGTGGCCTTCAAGTGTGCGAGTACAGAATCAGGGCCTTGTGTTTCGTGAGCAGAAAGGCAGTTATGTATATATTTGAGAGAGAGAGAGAGAGAGAGAGAGAGAGAGAGAGAGAGAGAGAGAGAGAGAGAGAGAGAGAAACAAACAAACAAACAAATAAACAAATAGAATCACAATGGCCTTCTGAATATATATATAAAATAAGATAGATAGATATGTAATGATCTCCTGTTATAACACGATGTTCTTACCATTGACCTGAACAGCCGCCAGCAATGCAATGGTGAATGAACGGTGGTAAGAGCAATCTCACGTTAAAGCAGCTGCCTTATCGGTCGCAGGTTTGATCCCTGCAGCAGCCCTATTTTTTTTCATTGTTCATTCTAGGCCAAATGATACATTCACCAAGAAATAATTAGACATCATTCCAAATAAGAGTTTCAATATAATTCAATGCAATTTATAATGATTATGTCGGATCATGTATCCATTTCCCAATAACATACAAAGTTTTAGATCGGGCCATTACTCAAAAGATTGGTTTTTTAAATATCAAATATTTTTCGCATTATCAGATTTCGTTTATAAAAAAATAATTGAGCATTTTCGTAGGCCGATTACTACTTAGATTTATAAATTCTATTTTTTGGAAAAAATTCCGTAAATCATTCAGAGATAGAATGAGATTTAAAATACCGGAAAAACAAACAGTAATTAACTAAAGATAAACTAAAGATAGAGAAAATAAAAGGGTTAAATTGGAGAAAATATTGCTTTTTTATATTTCACAGAAAAGTGAGGGTTCTTTAGGATCGACTTCATTGATATACAGTAATCATTGGTTAGAATCTTTTTCTCAACCCAGACAATCAATTGTGATTGGATAATAGAAAAATACATTATTCAAATGAGAATGGTCTTTTTTTCGTTTTCATGATTACAAGAACAAAACATGTTGCCGATTGCTGAAGAGTGCGTGAGGCATGGATTGTTGACATTCACCAGGTATATTCTTATATATATATATATATATATATATATATATATATATCATGAGGGTTACATGTAAGCGAATGTGGATTTCACATGTACACATTGTACGTGCATATATTTCTGCACCTCCCTCTCCCCTAGTGAAAACAGACATTAGCATACAAGAAATCTCAGTATCATTTAAAATGCATATATATATATATATATATATATGCTTTCGCCTGTGTGTGTGTATGTGCATGTGTATGTACGTACGCGTATGTCTGCATCTTGAAGGTGTGTATACATGCATGTCCATGTGTATATGTATGTGTATACTTGGAGTTGTCTGAATGGTCAGTGGTACGTATGCTTGACATGATGATATCGTACATATACCTATACGTGGATGTATGTGTATATGTGTTTGTATATGAGTCTATATTTGCTTTACTCACGCTTTTTTCTGTGGTGTGTGCGTGCATGTGTGCGGACAAATGTTCGTTGAAATGTAAGAGTGTGTACGTAGATATGTGGGTATCTTTATGAGTATGCCTGTAAATATGCACTACCATTTCCCCATAGACTCAAGAACACGGAAGGGGAGTCACACTGCCACTCCCTAATTCTAAGGACTTCCTACACACTTACGATGATATATAAATGAACTACGTCAGCCACAAATGACAGATTTATTACATGATCAATTTTCCAACACCCACCACCCAAAAAACTCATTTGTCTCTTGACAATTTGAAACCGGCCAGAGAAGTCTTCTCTGTAGGCTAAGAAATAGAACTTGAACGCAAACCCTTTTGACTGAATATCCAAGTAATCAAATACGAAATAATCTTCAATCAGTATGGCTTTTCCTTACTTCTTACTTATCTCCTACAAATCTATACGTTTGCAGTGTGTTAATGAGGTGATCCGACCGAATGTTGGTAAAATGATTATTGGAAGAGGAAAAATTCAAGAGAAAAACAGATGTTACACCCTGAGAGTTTTTGTTATCATTTGGGCATGTTCTGATGCATTTCAATGGTTGCCAATCATCTTTTTTAGAGAACAATTTTAAAGAATAACTGTATGCTGTATACATGTTTTAGATTTGAGGAATGAAATGAGAAGATTTCCGTATTGTGGGTTGTTCACACGGTATACTTCAAAACCTATGCATTTAAAGGGTTCGCTATTTGGAAATGTTTACTTCTGGGTTATGGATATTTCTAGATTACAAACCCCAATAAATACATTGATTTTGAAGCAGAATCACATAAGGGTAACATATTACAACATTAGCATACAATGAATCAGCTTGCACACAATAGACCCTTAAAAAATACACCCCACTTCCATTCTGCCCCATATATGTCAACACATATCTATTAAATGCTGGATGCCACTCCTCCATCCTCAAAAAACAAAAAAACAAAACAAAAGCAAAACAAAAAAAACACAGTCACACAAACTTACCTGAGAACTAATCATTTTTATCCTAAGTCCCTCCCTTTACTGACCTTCATCTCAGACCAGCCCGATTCTCACCTACACAGAAACACTCCCTCCCACTCCGACTAAACAGCCCATCATAGAGAAATCTCATTTCATTCCCCGAATCTTAAACATGTAAACATCATACAGTTGTTCTGTGCAACCGCTGCTGGTTCTCTGAAAAAGAGTGGTTGGCAACCGTCGAAATGCATCAGAACACGCCCACGTGGTAATGAAATTTTCCGTGATGCAACACCCGTTTTTCTTTTAAATTTTTCTTCACCTTAAAATTGACATTTTACCAATATATATGTGTATGTGTGTGCGTGTGTGTGTGTGTATGTGTGTGTGTGTGTGTGTGTGCGTGCGTAACCGAGTATGATGTGCCCAACGAACCTTTTTTAAAAAGTTGATATTTTGGTTATTTTTAGAGCTATGATGTTCAGTTTTTCAAAGCTGAAAGACTCTATGAATCACAAAGCTTCAACATGAAAAA
This sequence comes from Thysanoteuthis rhombus, assembly GCA_963457665.1. NCBI lineage: Eukaryota > Metazoa > Mollusca > Cephalopoda > Oegopsida > Thysanoteuthidae > Thysanoteuthis > Thysanoteuthis major. The sequence goes on from OY735202.1 coordinate 16,995,234, forward strand.
AAAGTGAACAGTATATATATGTGTGTATGAGAGTGTATGTGCATATATCAGGTTCATTTGTATATATATATATATATATATATATATATATATATATATATATATATATATATATACACGTGATATATCCGATGGCCTTGGAAGACGTAAATATACAAAGAGACAAGCTAAGCATCGTTTAAATACAGCTGGATGCCGTTGTGAATAGCTTCACACAATTCAGATGTGGAAAGTGGTTTTCCTAGCTTTGCTCACAAAGTGGGATTTAAGGTTGGGTGAAAATCAACAATGAATTCGCGTAATTCCATTATAGAAACCAAAATAGTTCGAAATAAACAGTAGTTGTTCAGAATTGATCAAGTACTCGCCAGAGTTGAAGATGAAACACATCAAATAGATGACACGCTCGTCAGCGCTGTGCTCTTGTTATGATTGAGTTGAAATATTAGGCACGAACGAAATCTTTCACCGGAAAATCGACATCTGATTTTGAAAATGCGATTAAAATTTATATTGCAATATAAGCGCGCTTTTTCGGACCACTGATCTTATTGGAGCATCGTTAGCTCAGACTGTAAGAGCAGAGCAGCATTTAGGCTTCTCCTTTGGTGGATGCAACTTCCAGTCCGTGCACGACGCTCATTTTCCTTATTTATTTAAGGCTGTTCGATTTGCTACTCAGTTAACACCGGTCATAAATGAAAGGTAGTTCCAACTAAAATGTCTTCATAATTATCACATTCTGTTGGACATAAACTGTCCATTCCACAGATATGTATATACATAGTCTGTGAGTATGCCTCTGTGTATTTCAGTACGTAGTTATATATTTGTACTCTGATATCAACGTGTAATGTGTAATTTGGCAGCAATCTTTCTTCAATCAATGTTCGGTCAAAATGACAGACAAAGTGTAATTTATTAACTTTGATTACATCTCTCTTGTTTCCGAAAAAGTGGATGTATTTTCGGAGCCAAATATTGTAGGTATTGTCAAAAATAGTGAATAAATGGAGCGTTTTCGGCAATACAGCATGCCATCATCAATAGCAGGGTTACATTGTGCGGTGTTTAATATTTTCATTTTTCAATTAGTTCGTTGATTGTTGTTACAGGTTGCCATTGGTGCTGTAGTGACGTCATGTGGTTTTATGAGCCATGGAGATTCTATACTTGAAGGAGTTTTAAAGATTGAATGCATGCATATAATTGATTAATCTTGTTATTATTCGCCATAAGTCCCTATGATGAATTATGTGCACTCATGTTCGAACAACCGACCAAAGAGAGAAGTGACCATTATTTATTGCAGGACTTAGTTGTGGGGGGTCGGTTGGCCAATCACAAACTCTCTTACGGAGCGTTTTAGTTCGTCTGATCAATCAGTGCACAGCTTTGAAGTAGCCCTTTCTCCTTATCTGATGACATTTCAAACAAAGAACGCCAGGTGTTTCGACAGGATATAAGGGATATTTGAATCGTTACAGTCTGGTTTAGAAGTGGCGAAATTAGGATAGTATTAACTCATTTCGTCAATGGTATAGCCGTAGGGTGCCGAGGAGAGGGTGGGATGTGGGAGAAGACGACGAACCTGCCCAGCATTGATGCTTTCGACAGTAAAAAAAAAAGACTTTTCCCTTGAAAAGAATTTTCCCTTGAAAAAGACTGGACCATGTGGGAAGAGTTTTCATGCATGGATCCACATTTTCTTCTTTCCACTGGCACTTCTTTCTTGTAACTCACGTTAAAAACAATTCAACCATCAAACCTGGATCAGGAAATGCACCAATGCATTTTGGGAGAAATGCTCTTCGCTTGTGTCGTACATGCATTGACATGCGCAACCAGTCTGTTCGTCCACCACTAAAACTACTCGAAATAAACCCACTGAATCCTCTCGGACCCCGGTTAATGATTTTAGCCAATTAGTTTTTGAAAATCCCTTAAAATAAGTTTTTAGTGTGATTCAATTCAGGAAGGGTTTTTTTTTACATATTGAGCATCATGATAAAATGATCTCTGACTTTTTAAACCATTTTTATTCTTTTCCAAATCAATTATCAAAACCAAAACGTGACGTTAGATTGTGCTTTTTTATTTAAAAAGAAGCTAAGTCATTTTCAACATACATCATATCCTGGTGATTGATTGTTCAGGAATGCTCTTAAAGGTGACGTTTTGATTATTGCGTACTTTAATGTAGTATAGTTAAGGTACCGCTGTACAATTTACGATGTAACTATAAACACGGAAGTTGGGAAGATGGGGTTCGTAGATTATATGGAGGTGAAGATTTATTTTCCACTTTTAGTGGTGGAATCCGATAAGGCATTTTCATTTTCCGCTTTTAGGGGTCAAAATATGGAAGGGAAGTTTTTATTTTTATTTTAGAGGTCGAAATCGAGGGCAAGAATTTTTTTTTTTGTACGGGTAAAAATCGAGGAGGAGAATTCTTTTTAACTTATTGGAGTCAATATCTAGGGGAGAATTTTATATTCACTTTTAGGGGTCAAAATCTAGGAGGTTTAAAAAATGATTACAAATGTGGTTTCTGGGGATCCACGATGTGTATCGTGATATCCAGCGGTTGTCTGCCATTGTTGCAACAGTACCAGCCCATTGCCATTTGAGTTTTCTAATAGATTTTATGATGTCTCAGACTCCTGTTTTTCCTCTGATATATTTTGTTGTCTTGTGATCACTCCATATGAGTTTGAGCATGATTCTTTCACGTGCACATTGTATGGTTCTCAGTCTGAGGATCAGTTTCTTTATTAGGTTCCATGTTTCAGCTCCATAGGTGACTATCGGAACGATGCATCGGTTGTAGACCATCTTTTTTAGGACTAATGGTATTTTCTCTTTTTCAAAGATCGAGCTTGCCCTACTAAAGGCTTGCAATCTGAATAAGTAAAGATGTATAGTCAATTGATACTCGAAATGCTTTCTTTTCATAGTATACCACAGATTCTCTATCAGATTGTGGTCTAAGTGCTCAATATCATAATCCTGGATCAATTTTCCTCACGCCTAGCGGTTTGGCGCAGAGTACTATCCAGCATAAATTGGCGCTATTTTTCATTCTCATGAATGGTACTGGATGTGACTTCAAGGACAGTCAAGTACCTTTCTGAATAGCCACTTTTGGTGGCTGAAAATACAATCCTCCTCGACCACCAACGGCGAAGCATGAGGAAGATGCTCAATTGTCGGTTGTGTGAACCATTGACTGGTTGGATCTGATCCTGGTGGTCTTCGTATATGTACATTACATTGCTTGAAAAATTGAAATTGGATTCATCAGACTACAATATCTTCTATCAATCCACCACATTCCAATACATCGTCCAGTTGAAGGATTTATTGCGCTTCAACAAATGGTTATTTGTCGTCAATAGTTTCTTAGAATTTCTACTCGCTTTCAGGCTACGATTCGCTGCATCAAATGGAACTGTTCGCAATGGAGAAAGCTGAATATTGAGTTTACTTGCTATGAGGAATGGGTTGATAGATTTTCCTATTTTCATTCACCTTTTGGGATTCTCTGTTACCTTTGCAAGTCACCATCGACGTTTCCATATTGCAAAATTTCCTTTGGCTTCATATCGACCACAGATATTTGAAACAGCAGATCTTGATATTTCATCATAACTCTCGCCAGTACTTTTTAATTCAACATTTACCCCTCTTTGAGCACCAGATGAATGGAACTTTTTGTACATTCAATTAAAGGAAAATAAAAATGAACCGTACAATTACAAAGGGTTTGCAAACTTTTGTGAGATGCTGTATATATCTTCAACCGGTTTTACGCGGAATCTTCATTGTCAGTCTCATGGGTTTTTTCTGCATTACACGTCGTTGCATGCATTCATTGATCGATTTTAAAGTAGATTGCACATGCATTAACTGATCAGTATGGTGTGAAACTATGCTGAAGGCAATTTAAAACCAGTTTCCTTCCTATTTTTAAATTTATATTGAAAAAAAGAGAAATGTATTGGCGATCGTGGTTGATTAAAAATATTACAGTTGAATAGAGAAAGAAGGCAGCAAAAGTATATTATTTTTACATTGCGCGTATATTTCATATATTGTGTGGTTCTATTATATTTTACGAGCATAGTATTCGTAAAAACGATATTATTTACGAATGGAATAGCACTTCAGTCTGTGCCTAGGATCAGAGTGGAGTATCTGTGTACTCGAATTGTCGCTCCCTCGCACTCCTGTCTGTGATCTGAGAGAGTATCTGTATGCTGATTGGAAATTGTTACGCATGCAATTCATACACACACACACACACACACACACACACACACACACACACACACACACACACATATATGTGTCTGTTGAACGTTTTGAAATTGTCTGTTAAAACTAATCTAAAGTCTAGATAATCAAAACATGAAAAAATTAGGTTTCGTTGGGAATTTTGTTATTTGAAATAAAAATAGACAAAAGTTCTATGATAACAATAAAAAAATATTCCCAAAATACAAGAAAATCAGGAAAAAAATTATTTTATTTCTTATTTTCTTCAAAATGTAAAAGTTGATTCTCAAGACAAATGTTCACGCTTTCTTTCTTAATTGGCCAACGTTATTTTAGACTTTAATTCTAAAATCGTCCAGGTTTGTCTTGCTGTGACGACTGGTTCTGTTCAGCTGCATTTTCACCCAAACCCTGTTCTTTTGATGCATTTTTTGGTCGTATTTTTAGATAGTTCATATGTTTTTTTTTGCTTCTTTCATTTAGAATAATAAAAATTTCCCAACAAGAACTATATTTTGATGTCTTAATTCATAATAATGATGATGATGATAATAATAATAATGATGATGATGATAATAATAATAATGATGATGATGATAATAATAATAATGATAATAATATATAATAATATATATATATATATATTATATATATATATATATATATATATATATATGAGGGTGTGTGTGTATGTGTGTGTTTGCGCAGGAGCAACAAAAGGTATGAATTTGATAGTACAAATAAGTCTTGGAAAGACTATTATTTATAGTTGTCATAAATACATCTGATGCATGGAATGCATTTCACCACATATATTAATGGATAAAAAACCCTTGTTCATTTGACAATTCTAAGATTCAAAGGATGAAGATAACCCGGAAAAACACACACGTAGCCGATAAAAATCATTATTGAAAGCAAAGGTTTTGGTAGGTTTTTTAAAACCAAATGCAGCTGATCTAGAGGCTTGTTTGACAGAATCAAATTTTCTAACAAGATATTCATATGTTCGTATGTGTACATCTTTTAAAGATTATAGAGAACTGTTTTCTCAAGTTATGTTAACCCAGTAGTTGTAAAGATTACTATATCAACAAAAAATTCTCTGTCTAATTGTTTTAGATAAAAGTTTTAGCCAGTTGATAATTGATTGGCTGTCATCAGCAAAGATATTCATTCTCTATGAATTTGCAACCGGTTTTACTCAGAATATTTATTGTCAGTTTTCTGGGTTTGTTTCTGCAATACATGTCGCTGCATGCTATCATTGAAGGATTTTAAAGTAGATTGCACATGCATAAATTGATCAGTTTGGTGTAAAGTTATTCTGGAGGCAATTTAGAACCAGTTTTATTTCTATGTTCAAGTTTACAGTAGTGGCCAGAAGTTTATCATCGGTCCTGATTATAGTTTGAAAGTCTAATAGATTTAAGGCACATGAAATTAAAGGAAAACAAATTCTCTATAGGAGTTTAAATTCGGTCCACCGATTTGATTTTCTGTGCTTTTAGTCGCCGGTTGGCCATTGATACCTTTAATGGTTTCTTCATGTCGAAGACGAAAGCTTGCAATAATCATTTGAGACGTCCCTCTTAGCTTTGATTCATCTCAAGAATTGATTATTTCCCGTAGACTGAGTAACTTTGTCACGACTATCTTATAACAACCGAAAAGCTGAAATTTTGACCAATCTCAATCTGTTAAAAAAACCCGAAAAAATTCTTTGATCCAGCCCATAATTAAATCAATTATTCCAAGGTTCACCCTTACATAAAATGCCATTGAATTCATTGATAACTTTTTGAGATGTCGTGTGGACGGGCTAACTGACGGAAAAATACGGATGAATATATTACCTCTGTCCGACTTCTCGGGCAGAGCAGATAAATCAGGGTATAGTGATGAGAAAACGAAGACGTAAACCTGAGAAACCGATAAGAAAAAGAGGAAAGGGCAATTTAAGAGAAAATCAAAAGAAAGGTAGTAATAGTAGTAGTTGTAGCAGTAGCAGTGGTAATAACATTACTAATAATGATAGTTAAGAGAATTCAGGTTGGTGCAAACTAAACAAGGCTCTTCACGTCTTAAACCGCTACTCTTTCCATGATGCAGCATTCCTTTCATCTCTAAATAGAGAAGTGAAATGGTCACACGTTTTTTTTTAAAGTTTTGATTTTTAAAAATCATCGCACATTTGAATGTTGACGAAAACAGGACTGTTTTGACACGCAATAGAAATAGTCGAGTGGCAAACATCTTTCTGTAGCATGCCGTGTCAGGCGTGATCAATAAGAAAAATTGAGAAAAAAAAGGGGTGATCAATGAATAAGTTACTTCTCTCAGTGACCACTTAGAAAAGTCTAAATTAAAAAAAAACAAAAACAAAACAAAACAAGGGTAAATGCTGCCGGACAAAAAGTAGGAGATCAATGTATCATAAACTTACATTGGAAAATCTTTCTACTAGAAACTGCTTGGAGGTTGAGATTAAAAAAAAACAAAATGATATAATTAGGAATGGGAATTGAAATTTTCATCCCTCTAGCTACAGTGGTGCAGCCTGTACGCGTGTGAAACGTACAAACATAGATTGACAGCCTGCCAGCCCGACAGACAGACCAACTTGAAAACTGGAGAAACATATGTTGACAGTTTTGATGATAGTTATGGTCTACTGTTTCTAGTTATGGATGTAGGTTTTTGTTAATACAATATTTCAAAATTGAACAATTAATTTATCACGTTGTTACAAAAGAAATGTTTCATTGAATAGTAAGATAATGTAAACAACAAAGAAAAAACGGTAAGAATCTTATCAAAATGAGACCTATTTGAAGGAAAACACTTTTTTCTAAAGATAATAATGATGTTAAAAAGCACTCAGGGTGCACATACTGCTGTCAATGCCGTACATCAACTCAATCCAAAATAAATTCCTGGGTTCACTCTCATGATCACCCTTTCACAGAATTCCGTTGAAATTCAACAAGAACTTTCGGAGATATCATACGAGCGAACATGTATGAGTGAATACATGAATGTATGGAAAAAAAATGGAAAAATGTATCTCAATCCAAAAAACACATTCCTAGATCCACCCCAAAATTTAATCACATCTTGTTTACCCATTTTCGAGTAAAATTCATTGAAATCGTTCGGAGATACCGTGTGAACAGACAAACGGAAGGGCGGAAGGAAAAACACGGTGTAATTCATATATCTCTCCAACTTTGTTGGTCGAGGTAAAAATGTATTATGTACATCAAGAATCAAAAATCGACGAACTGATTTCTCCAAATGATGCGAAATTAACAGTTTGACGCGTTCAGTCCTATAATTGGATTTTACAGCCCAAGCAAAAGAAAACGCAACGATGATTTTGTTTTATTAATTAATTTAGAAAGAGGCTCCCATGCAAAACTTCCGATAAGTCCTGCGTCCCGTAACTCAGTGTAAGATTTGACCCGTACCTTGTAACTTATCGTTGGGGAATCCATATCAAGTGTGTCTTGTGCGAGATAGCCTGACGGAGTCCATCTCTCTCCAGGTTTCCTCTATCTTACTCTCCATGCTGGATGCTTGGCAAAGAGACATTGGGTACAGTTTATAGAGTATGCACTCTCTGAGTACTTTCTAGTTTCTCCCAAGTGGTCATGTCAAAGGAAAGAAAGAAAAAATAAGAGAGTGGCTAGGGTTAATGACATGTCTCTTTGGTGAGGTAACATTCAAACTATCCTACGATAAAACTACTATTATGACAACCAATGATGAAAGTATTTAGACCAGTCAAGATTTTTATTTTAAATGAAATATGATCAAATGATGCAGCCTGAACTTTTAATTAATCATAAAAAAGGGCTTGCTTGAGAGATTAGCGAATTGTGAAATACTGAAAAGTTTGGCACCACACGTAAGAGCGTGCATTAAGAGGAATGTAATAGCTTGGCATAATTTCTTACGAACATTTAGTATGCCAATCTAGGATGCCAATCTGAGATGCTAATCTTTTTATGTAAAACTGAAACAATTTCTTACGCTATTCATCTTAATGTAGGCAAAAACTCTAATGATGAAAATGTCGGATGAATTTGACCCATAAGTAAAATAATAATAAAAAATTTTGCTGTCGAGAAACACGTACGTAAACAAAAAGTTTAGTGAAATAATTAGATTTGACAGAATATGTTTTATCATTGTTCCCTGTTTTCGCTATATACTTAGAGTAATTCATCATGCCACCAACGTTGGCCTTAAATGCTTTGCGTAATTTCTCATCCTCTTTCAGTTCAGAAGCCATCGCTCTAAGGTACTCTGCTGCTTTCAAAAAACTTGATAGTTTCTCTGATATTTCCTCCCTTTTATTTCAATCTGCATCACGAGAAGAAAAATCCCGGTTGGTGGTATCGTATCCAGTCTGTAAACAAGCAGGGTTGCTTAATAACGAAAATATACTGTTTCGCTGAATGAAGAACGGAATGGGCGCCATACAAAGCACCATCGTACCGTATCCAGTAACAGAGCAACTTACAGCATGTACAATTAATCACGTCTGCTTGTATATTGTGCGGTACCATGCTTTGCAGTATGAGACAATTGATGTATTATAAGCGAATTTGAGTCAGTATTTTGTGAAAGCAAATTAACCTCTCTATTATTATATACATTTCTATTTATCTACATATCTCATGTTATTCCTCCATCTCAGTCTATTCGTATATATCTTTCTATTATTTGACTCAAGAACTAAGTCTTGAGTTAACTTTGTTTTCCTACCGTTGCAAGAACGATCCTAATCAAAATGAGGGGTGTAACCCGATCTGTAAAATCCACGTTCCCCTTCTGTGATTTGAAATCAAAACCAACAGATCGCCAGGAGGCTGTCTTACTGATTAAGCAACGAGTTTTAGATATTAATGGGTTTATTTCATTCTAATAAAAAAAAAAAAATCAAAAAATCATTCTAATAAAAAAAAAAAATCTTTTCTATATTTTTGATTTATTTATCTTATATACAATACAAAAGTTGCTGTAATCATCTTCAGTCGAGATAGAAGTTGGAGTTGAGTTTGTCCCTGTAGCAGCCAGTCTTGTTTATCTCATTCTTTTCGTGTCAATTCATGTCTAAAACGAAGTAAAAGAACTATAGGATTGTCTGTCTCTATTGTATTCAAGTTGAATTGCAAAGGTAAAGTACAATTCTTTTGTCTAAAGTTGCAGTTTGATATGACACCCGATTCAATGACAAACTGCAAAAAACAAAAAACAAAAACAAAAATGTATAAGGAAAAAGTATTATTGGGCGAGAGAACAAGACAGCTTTAAAAAATAGATGAAAGAGAATGACAAGCCTAGTTAGTCACTCAATAGAAACCGTCTCGTGACCAACGTCTCTTGGCTGCATGCGGGTGATCAATGGAAAAGTTGGAAAAAAGAGGTGAACAAAGAATAAATCACTCCTCACGATTTTTGTTGGATGGTGATCACTGGAAAAGTTTGAATAGGAAAAGGAAACAAATGTGATCTCAGCCAGACATAAACTAAGGAATCAATTTAGCATGAACTTAGATGGTAAATCAAACATCCACCCTGAGAACCTTTTGGGGGTGGATCTTCCAATAAATAAAAAAAAAATTTTCTTGACATAATAAGGGTAAATGTTGAAATTTTCAGCCCTCTAGCTCCATTGATGCGGTGTGTATGCGAAACGCATACATAAATAGATAGCCGGCCTGCCAGAGTTACTTAGAAGCTAAAGAAAAATATATTGACTGTTATGGTGACAGTTTTGGTTGACGGTTTCTAACGATAGTCAGGGGGTTTGTAAGTAGACATTATTTAAAAGATGGGACGGGATGATCTCACGGTAAGATGTTAAATGGGCATAACGGCTTTGTGTGCCCTGTGACGGGGATAGTATGTCCAGAAGAGAAAAAAAGCGTTGATACAGTCGAGTATCTTTGTTTAAATGTGAGTTCTCGACGGGGGCGTAAGGCTAAGTAAGAGAAAATTGTTGTCATTGAGGAAGTAGTTCAGTTGATTGCCAATTGGTTTGAAAACGTGATCGTTAAATAGTTATGGGCGTGAGGAAGTGTCATTGCAAGCACCGATTTCTGTTTAAGAGACATCGCCAGTGGCGTTTGCACAAACTCGTACATTCGCCATTACGCACGTTCACACGAATCTAAACATAAATTTGTGCCCTAAACACATTCTTTTTTTTAATGTACGAATCTATTCCACAAGCATGTGAACACGTACAATTATGGACACAACACATCTATGACAAATAGTCCAGAAATTTAGTACGTATATAGAAATATATACGTAGCGATCACATAAGATATACAATGAAAACTTAATATACTCACATACACATATTGAATATTCAGACACGGATCTAGAGGACGGTCAAAGGTCTCTGAACAACCACTGCTTGTGCAAAGCAGACTTAAAAAAATGATCTACCTAGAGGAAATTTTTAAATAGGAAAACTCGAATGATCCCAAGTAATGATAAATCAAGCTGAGCAAAAAATGATTTTTTTTGTTTTTTCATCTAAATAAGATGTGTTCCATCTTATGTTTCATAAGTTTTTCCTTATTGGTTCGTTGATTATTTTTTCTTTCACTTTATACATTTGTCAATTTTAGTCCAAAAAAAAGATGCGACTCAAGTGTAAGTGGAAAAGGCCTGATCACATATTACTTTCTTGTTTTTGATGCTTTAAATTTGTTCAGCTTCTCACTTATTTATCGGAGAAATAAATCTTTCCATTTGTACTCCACCCTGCTCAATATCCTGAATCCACCCCTGGTATTTTATGCTTATTTATGTTTAGATGTTTTATGATGTGGAGGTGCAGCATTGGCCTCACGCATAGCAGTACAGAAACTGTAATCAGCGAGCCAAGTTCAAATTCTTGTTGAGCTAAGTTGTGTTCATTTCATAAAAAAGGAAGAATATATTTAAAACGTAGCTTTTTAATGAAGTATCATAAAACATTTATTAATTTTATGATCACTCTTTACAATCAGCTTCATTTTTTAGTAGCTTTTTTAAAAAAACAACGCGGTTAAGTGACAAATATTCTATCCTCTTGGCTTCTCTTGATACTATTGATATTAACATTTTATTCATAAAGAAATCAGTATGGTAATTTTCTTATGGCTAAATTTTGGGCAATGTCGTATATGTTTAATATCCAAATAAATAGATCGATCTCTCTTTAAAGATGTTTCTACAACACAATTTTTTTTAGATACGATGAGTTGTAGACTGTTGAATAAGAAACGACTAATTAGTATAATCACTTCTAATTAAGCTAGGGAACTATTTAATTCATCGTATCCATAAAAATGATGTTGAAAAATCATTAAAAAGGGGTTATTTTCGTTTATTTGTTTATAGATTTTTCTTTGTCTATTTCATTTTGTAATAATTTGAATCTTACCGTGACCTTTAAAAAATCAAATGTCAAAGATTCTTTAGGAAACAGAAATTAATTAATTTTTATAGGTAAAGTTTAGGACAAAATTGTGTATGTTTAATATTCAAATGAATAAATAACACTCCCTTAAAATTAAAAAAAAATTTTTTCAATATTTTACATCGATTTTGGTAAATACAAAAAAAAAATACACTGAGGAAAAAACACTGGGTTTACCGTAAATTGCTATTCAAGACAAACAAACAAACAACTAAACTATCTATCTATCTATCTATATATATATATATATATATATAGATATATATATATATATATATATTAACGGTCCTCTATTCAGGGTTGGGCACTCTTTAAGTGAGGTAACACATTCATTGTAAGCTTACGCAACGGTCTTCCAATATAGGAATAGAGCACTCTGGCAAATGGGGAATATATGCGTAAATAAATATATCGCTCAAATTCAACCTTATTGACCGTTCAGTTTCATGGAGCAGAGGTAGGATACTGGCCTCTGGGTCTGACGCGAAGGTTTCGATCCTACCTCGAGAAACTGGATGGGATAATGGATAGTCTATAGCCACACTGAGAGTCGTAATACAACAAAACAGCTGTCGATGGATGACACAATGATTTATATTCAAATATATCTGTGCTTGTGTATATATAATCATAATATTTATTTCCACGTATGATGTCATAAAGTTACGATAGATATTCAATATCCAAAATCTTTTGCACGTTTTTTTTCTCATGTTTCATTCACTGGGTGCATAGGGTATGTGTTTCATCAGCGTATATTTTCCCGTGCAGTGAAGGTGCAGACATAAATTCATTGCTTGTGTTGAACCTGAATGCAAGTGTCTGATACGTTTGAAGCAGATTTGATTCAACATTAGTCTTCATCTCTTTGTCATCATTAATGTCCGTTCTACTTTACGAGATGCATCTCCGAGTGACTCATTTCTAGTTGAAAAACTTCCTGGACCACCTTTGAGAAGTATTTCACTTCAACCAAATGCTATGCTAATTGTATAGTTTGCTTCTGCTACTTTGGTCCCATGTTTGGATTTGCACTAGCTACCACAACCGACTTTTTGCCGCCACTATGATTTCACTGATCTCCAAGGATAGCTTGAAAACCACAGGCAAGTACCCTAGATATAAATGTATGCATCACTCATCAGGAAAGTCAATGTGATTTATTTAACCCCTTGGGGCACAGAAGTTTATTTAGAGTTTAACTGTGTGGGATCATCAAGAACCGTCATGACGGACATTTGCTTTCATGCTTTCAGACCAGGAGTATCAGGTTGGTGCAAAAATACTTTTTGTTTGTTTAAACTTTGATGCTTATTTTCGGAATTGAATAGTATTTAACTATTCATGTAATATATCATTTTGAAGCGTGAATTTCGCTCAATCTATTTGAGCTGAACATTTTCTTTTCATTATTCATTCTGGTTCGTTTGAGGCTGTCAAATCAAAGATGGAACAGCAATTCGAGCAATTGTGTCGTATGAGTTCAAAAGCAACAAAAACAGCGCGCAATATCAGTCAAGTATTTGGCCAGGGGACCACCAGTTTAACGTACAGCTCAACATTGGTTCCAAAAATTTCGGAACGGACACGAAAGCCTTTAAAATGTGGATATCCTTCTGTGATTGACAACATCGAATTGAGACCCGTGCAAAATCATTTGGGCAGCTGTAGAGTAACTATAACGTTGACCCTTCAACAGTTCTTCGACATTCGCACCAAATTAGAGAAGCTAAAAAAGAACGTCATGTCACACAAATGACTCTGATTGAATAGCAAAAAAGCTTACATGTTTTGTGATTGACCCTGCAGAAATTGTTCAACGAGCTAGCTGACGGAACTCTCCCTCGTTCTTGTTTACACTCTCCGACCGATTACGACTTTTTCAAGCATTTCGATCACTTCCTGCAAGGGACTGTCTTCAACGACCAGGCAGCAGCTCAAAACACCTTAAAGATAATTCATTGGTTCCAAGACCCCAGAATTCTATGTTTGTAGTAATCAAAAATGTGTTTTTTTTTTGAAGATTTTTATTTCTAATAATAACTTTCATGCTAAGCTGAGATATGCTGCTTGAAAGTTGTTGGTGAAAAACTGCAATTATTTTTGCATCAACGTAATATAGTATTTTTCTTAAATAAAGTAATAAGATTCATGTTTGACAACAGGAAAATTCTGTTTTATCTTCCTTTACTGTCTCTCATAGAATATCTTTCTGATGAATTACAATGGGGCTAGCTATGGATCGCGTACGACCAACATTTCAGGTTTTATACCTCAGTCTAATGGATAAAGCGGCTCTTTGGATATGATAGAAGAATTCCACTTTCTTAGCGCTTTATTATCTCAGCCCTTTTCCTTAATTTCCTCTTGCTTCTATATCCCCCTTTCTTTATACAAAACTTATTTGATAATTTCTTACTCGTTTAACGTTTTGCCCATCCTTGGTTCATTCTGATGTTAAAGTATTCGGGTTACTTCAAGCAAACACGACAATCGTTTTTTTGTTTATGTTCCTTGTTTGGTATTTCTGATTAATCCTCCTGTTTTTGTTGACTATTTTCTCTCATTGACGTCGTTGTCTTCATAATTCATCTTATAAATGCCTTTCTATCTGATGTCATTTTTACTTCCATTTCTTTTGCTTCAGATATATTCTCATGACCTGGATTTTACTTTTTTTACTTTCTCCTTGAGTTTGTGCCTTGGCTTCTCAAAATCTAATCTAATTTCATAGACCGACACATTCATGTGCCCATTTAAACCCACGCACATCTCATATACGACCACATGCACGTACACAATGTTCCCTGTAGTTTTATGTACTCAGTATGCGCAAAAATCTTATGCTGGCAATTTTTCCACTGACAGAAGTATGAGGACACTTTTGAATTCGACATGGGGAATGAAAAGTTTTTCAATAAAACTTAGTAAACGATTTACAGAATTTCAAATTTCTATGCGCACATTATTTCGTTTATGCACTGGTTGCGAAGCGTGCGTACGTGCACACTCTCGAACAGCGTAGAGAGAGCTATGCCCATGTATACTCAGACGTAAAAAAAAACTCGGCTTAGTTGTTCTTTTTAGTTCGACTCTAGGCCAAAATGAGAGGCACCTACTGTGGATCGAAATTAATTCGTAGAAATACTGATCTGCTACACCAGCATGCTAGCCATAATCCTAAGCAAAGTTGCCCAGATATTTATTAAACTTACATCAGTCTTGCACAACGCCACAAATGTGGGGCACATAGTAAGGATCGAACGAGAGCTTGATAACCATTACCCCATAATGAAGCGCCAAAAACATCATATACTCGCAATAAGATCTGCCCATTTCCATTTTAATTTTTGTAATGGTTTCTGTGATGCTGAGCATGATTCTTTCTTGAGCGCATTGCATAGTTTTCGGCTTGAGGTTCCATCTTTCAGCTCCATAGGTGACTATCAGGAAGATGCATTGGCTGTATACCCTCCTTTCTTAGTATTAATGAGAATTTCTTGTTTTTGAAGGCCGAGTTTGCTCTATCGTAAGCTGGCCAAGCTAAAGTGATTCTTCCCTTGATTTCTTAAGCCACTATGAAATGTAGGTTATCAATCAATCATTCAAAACCCTTTGGACCAGACACTTTTCAGACTTCAGAAAAGTTGTATAGGTACCGTAAATAGGGTAGACAAATGAGTTAAATGTGAGGAAATGGTTATGTCTCTGCAGTGAACCTCGTAAATATTCACATTGAGTTTAGGAAACCAAGACAATGAATAGTGTTGCAGTTTATTTGTACAGTTTTAAATGAAATAAGATAAAGACAGTACATAAGATTACTGACTTACTTTTTATTCATAAATGCTAAAAATAAATATTAAATTAATTTTTAATATTTTCAAGTGAAATAACTGAAAATTTATTCCATAGAAAGATGTTCGGTTTTCAGAAATTAGGATAAGATATTAAGTACCCATTATGGTCATCAAACTAGTATTGCATACTAATTTGCTAATGCTGTGAGTTCAACCATCACTGGATGTTTACCAATTGTGGCTTCATATCGTAAGCTTGTTGACAATAAACAGGTAGAAAGAGTGAGGAAGATCCGAACATACATGTTTTCTTAAAATCAGTTTCATGTCCAAACACTGATTGATCCCCGGTGTGGATTAAAGTAACACTGGGAAATTGGCTAATTCTGTCGTTAGAACTATGTGTAATGTATTCTTATGGTCGATTGTTCGTTGAGCAATACCGAGGAGATACAAACTGCTTACATAAACAAGGGTGTAGTAAAACAACTAAGGATAGCGGCTGGTAATTCTATCTAGCTTCAAATGTGAGATGATACACCACAGGCCGCTTATGCAAACTGCTTTTGAACACTAGATCATTTCATGAAAGCACCCACTCAAGGGCGTTGTCGGAAGAGTCGAAACCCAAAATTTAATGTCGAAAGATTCAGATGGTCAAATGGCAGACACAATTTACAATTGGCATCTCTTGTCAATCGAAACTGATCTTAATCTTTGAATGCATCGTTACATGTTGAGGCGTTGCAAGCTGAAATCAACCCAAACAGCGATTAGTCTGTAACGGGAAACGATTCCATCTCATTCTTTTTGTTTTTGTAGGGTGGACTAGACCAGCTATTCTTAACATTCTTTATTTGCCCTTAAGAGCTCCTCTCAGGTTCCGAAGCTCGCTGTCAAACAAGAATACAATACGAACACACATACAGAAATTCGTTTAATAATTCAGTCAAAGGCCCTCTTCAAAGTCAGGGCCCCGAAGGAGGCTATACAGCTCCCATTGAAAATTGCTGAGACTCAGAAAAGTACATTAGAGCAGCATAAATTAAATCCTCGAATTTGAAGTGGAAACTGCTTACTTGAAAGAATCTTCGATAGTAGCAGAGGGGCACTTAATGAGAATCAAACTCACTACATTGGCGATTCGGTTAGGAAGGCGAGTTCACTAACCCTCACACCACAGCAGTCGTCCAAAATACAAAGCTTTCTTTGTCTGACAAAACGCCACATAGGTAGACCACCCAGTGAGAAACGAACACATTACTCTAGTGAAATGGTTCTTTGGGGGAGCTTACTGACCCTTGCATCACGATAGGCACCTTAGATCACTATTATTCCCTTTTACTTTGTTTGATCCATGCGAGCCAGGAATTAGAATTTGTCAAAATAACGAGTGTTAGGACAAAGAAAAAGGAGTTTTAGCTTATGCCTTTTAAAATCTTGTTTGGTTTGGCTAGAAGTGATCTGATTCTTCTCAAGCGTGATTCAAATCATTAAGGAAGTCTGAAGTTCGTAGTACTCATCGGTCTGATCGAATCACCACGCTGCACAATTATTCAAGAAAGTAGAATAATACCGGACTCGTGTATCCAATACATATACTCTTCCATAGGAATAGAGATTTCTGGTGGACGAGGAATTTAAACTAAATAAATGTATCGCTTAAATTCAGCCTCATGGACCGTCCAGTTCACTAGCGCAAATGTAGGATATCGGTCTCCGGGTCTGGAGCGAAGGTTTCAATCCTGCTTTGCGGTGCTGGATGGGATAATATATATATATATATAAGAAATCGAATTTGATTATTAGAAAGTAGTGTCTTCCTTAACAGTGTTCATAACAATCTAAATCAGTTTTTATTGTAATCAAGTCGAACAAAAATAAGGTTTTAAATAATTTTCATTAAGTTTGGAAATACAAAATTTGCAATAAATGTTGTATGAACGTAGACATACCTTTTCACAAAGTTAGGAGAGCGTAGTATTTAAAACAAGTCCACAGGAAAAGATTTAAAATATAAAACTAAGAGATTCTGAGATTTTGGCAACGAGCCTCCTTCCCGACACTATTCTTGCAACTTCGGCCGAGGGTTTACGAGATAAAAAGGATGCTGAGATACCACAGTACGCTTTTCGCTTCCTACTACGTGGGGGTAATGACTGGTCTATTCCCACGAACATGAAATATCTTTTAAAGCAATGTTCTCTTTCTCTCACTGGAACAGGATTTATGTTATTCATTATGTGCAATCTATCGTTTGCACAATTGATATTCTGTTGCATGGATGTTCCTTCACCGGCTCAATTTCGTTATTTTGTTCGTAATCAAATGATTAGATCTTTATTGAAAATATATGTCCTGTGAGTATTTCCTTCGTCTGTATTCTACTGTTTTATTTTACTCAATTAATGGTAACCCAAGCTACTCGATGTCGGAGAATTTATCTTCCAAGGCCCAACCTAAGCATTGAGAACAAACACCAATTCTGACAAATTATATAATAGTGATCATTTTATCACTATAAAGTCACAGTATTAATTTCTTGAAAATACAAGTATAGTGATACGTAAGCAAAAATAGTTACATTTTGGCAACTTTCGTATTTGGAAACACTTTATATTTAATTACTATGAGAAACATAAACGCATTACTTTTAGGTCTTTGAAGCAAGAACAACCAAATAAAGCAATGAATCTAAAAGAAAAAAATATAATTGAACCAAAATTATAAATTAACAGTGACATAACCAGTTATGACGGTTGGAAATCTCTGACCTGAGAATTCTGGAGAGGAGTTGTTTTTTATGGCAAAAGAAATGAAGCCAGAAGCACAACTTCTCTTTTCCTTCATTTCAGTAGAAAGCATTTTGTTACAAGATAATTGCCCTTGTTTTAATGTCTACTGACATCTTCAATTAGCGTTTTCCCTTACAGGAACAAAAATTCAGAAAAGGTTTCACCAAAATGATTATAATCTTACTATAATTGAAGTAATATCTACGTAAGCACCAAAATAACTCAACAATTGGCAATTATACGAAATTGATATTCACCATATATGTCAGCGGAGGAAGCATTTCAGCGTCAAGTTTGAAGTTGTTTAGATCAGCGGTTTTCGTGATATCTAATGCATCCAGATTATTCGAAAACTAGCCAATGTAGGAAGTTGACATTAATCAGATATATGATTAAGGCTCCAAGGCAGTGCAGCGTCGAGTTTGAAGTTGTTTGAATCAGCGTTCGCTGAGAAATCTGATAAACATAAATAAAAGGTACATATAGATCACTAGATCTATATATAAGATATCTAAACCTAAGTAACCAAAATAGTCTGAAGCTGTAGTTTTGTCCGACAAACGAAAATTATTTTACATGGCCATTATTGCAGGCTGTTCCACATACTATGAAATTCGATCTCTTCCAAACAAACTTTTTAACCAACCATAAAATGACTTAAGATTATATGAGAGGAACGATTATGGTAAGAGAATTTTGTTTAGAAAAACTAAAACATGATTTTAATTTTTTTTAAAGAAATTGATAAGACAGAAAAACAGATTTACATTCAGATTAATTCTACTTCGGCAGATTAACTTTTCGTTATAGCACGTTTATATTTTGTAGATAAAGATACTTTGAAAATAGTTTACCCCCTTAAATTCGGTGGGGTTTGCTATGTTCTTATTGTTGTAGTAGAAAAATAAAGCCAACTCCAGCCCTTAACTTAGACTGAGGTTCGACAATAAGAAAAAAAAATCAAGTTCTTGTAATTGCGACAGAATTAGAGAGTTGACATCTGTCCAGGCGATAAGCATTGGCACGAATAGATTAAAAAAAAGTGTCTGAAAACAAACATACAATTAAAACGGCATGATGGCTCGGCAAAAGAGGAATTCTGTGAGGAATTCTGTAGACCAAAAAATTGTACCGAGAAGAATCAAAAAGCAGAAACGTGTGTTCACTGAAAAGTAATGAAACGTTTTTTAATGTAAGATTTTGAGATTGACGAATCTGTTATCCGTTGAATTGCGAAGTTACAGGGGTTTACTTTTTTCCCCATCATTGTATGACGCTATGTTGAAATATTGAATGAAAAATGAACAAAGAAATGAGAAAGAATAAAAATGGTTGGGTAATCGTATACGAAAACGATTTGCGTCACTTTAGGGAAAGGTATTTTAATTCTAATGTTCTTGGACCCATAGCGTGTAAATAGTGACACATGAAATAAATGGAGTGTCATTGTACCAAAAATGAATGAATAAATAAATAAGTGAATAAAATAAAAATGGAAAATATAGTTATACAGGTATCCCCTCCTTATCAAAAGTCCATTGTATATTACTTTTATGCTTTTACGAAAAAAATAGATGAAAAGCGAAAATAATACAGCGTTTGTTTTTGCTGCGTCCCGTTATAATACCTTTAGATGGATCAACCATGAGATCAATTCGACATCGACGTATCTTTATGCATAGCATTTCCAGGTCTTGTCATTTAGGTAATACTTTTAAAATTCTGAAGAGATCAACTTGATCAGCAACTCAAACAATTAGTAAAAAATCGGGTTCGGTCAATTGCAACATAATTAAAGATTGAAAAAAATCTCAGGTACAAGTGAAGGCAGTAGAATCAAAGAGTTAATATCCAACGGGTCGATAAACATTAGTACAAATGGATTAAAAATTGTCCGAAAACAAACGAACAAATAAAGTGGCAAGCTCAAACAGCTTTATGGAATTCTGTCGAGAACTCCATCAAGCAAGAAATTGTGAAGAGAAGAATCAAAAAGTGGAAATATGTGTTTAATGAAATGTAATGAAACGGAACGTTTTTAATGTAAAGGTTCGGGATTGGCGGATCTACTACTTACAAATTTATCTAGAATTACCTATTTTCCCCCACCATTGTGTGCATCCATATCGGAATATTGAATGAAAGATGAACAAAGAAACAAGAAAAATTAGGATGGTTTTGTAAGTGTATATGAAGGGATATTTGCGTCACTTTTATGGTGAGATGTTTTGATTCCGATGTTCTTGTACCCACAGCATATAAATAGTGTCACGCAAAATAAATGGAAAGCCTTTGTACAAAATAAAAGTAAATAAATACCATGTATTTGGGCGGATAAGACGATACTTGAAGCATCCAAGAACACTCCCCGCGAAGAAAATGGGGTCATCTAAGAGGCCAAATAGAAAATTAGATGAATAAAAGAAATACGATAAATAAAATGAAAACTGAAAATAGTTTCGGGGGGTTCACTTTATGCCAATTTTTGCTTTTACGGAAAGTGCAAAGATCGAAAATAGTGTTCAACCTTTACTTGCAATGATCCGTCATAGAGGCACCATATACTCTCTCTGTCTCTCTCTCTCTCGCTCGCTTACCTCAAGCGTTTCAGTCCTGTACCTCCTTCCATCTGAACCTCTGACGACGACACAGCCTAACATACCATGATTGCTGTTTTGGAAGTTTGAAAAATATTCTCCAACATGAATTATTTGTAATTGCTTCTTTGCTTTTCGGCTTACAATATGTCTTCATAGGAACTTTCTTCTTTTAGATTGCGTGGGAAACCTGTAGAATAAAAATTTGAATAATGGAATGACTTATTAAGAGAGATGTTCTTACAATCTTATTTTGTTTCAATAGAACTAATTTCAGTTTCCTTTATTTGGTTGCTTGGAAACAATGCGAATGGTTTCCTGAGTTCGAGAATGGTGATCTTGATTTAGTGGTGGACCACAAGAATTCAGAAAGGGTGACTAGTAACCTCTTCTGGGTGATGAACCCACTCTTTCAACGCTGAAATAGTTTGAAAAACCTTGTATTGATCTCAATTGTAAAATAGGTTCCACATCACGCCGAATTGTGATGATATTCTTGAACAGAAAGATAAAATGAATCGCAAATTATCGAGGACTCTTGTAAGATCAGTATTTTCTATCTTTCCATTCTACTGGTTGATTTTCTAGTAATAAGTTTTTCAGCTTATTAACAAATTAAGATAGGAAAATAATTTTGCATGATATTAATTCTACGTGGGTAGTTTAACGTTTTCGCAATAACACATCCATATATTGTGGATTTACCATCATATCAAATCTACATCGACAGATTTATTGCCATAGCCAGTGGTAGGAGTGTAGGTACGGGGGCATGGTGTATACCAATTTCTCAATTTGCAGGATCAAAACAACCCCGAAGTTGGCCATATTTTGAAATAAATAAGTTACCCGCGGGGGCTTACAATATCCCGGAACCTCTAGTAGCACGGGTTCATTTTGCTCGTCCTCGATGGACACATTTGTTAGTCCTGAGAATGAATCCTAGATACTGCGTAACCAAATGCATTGTTCCCAAAATTCGTTTCCATCAATGGCCGTAGCACTACCATGTCTTGTTGGTAAAATGATAGGGTGAAAAAATCTGAGGGAACTCAATAACTCAGACAATTAGAAAATGATCAAGTACCCTCAACTGCGACAGAATCGGAGTCAGTATCCATCCAGTCGATAAACATTACCACGAATAGATGACTCCCCCCCCCCACGAAAAAACAACTGTTTGAAAACAAACAATCAAAATGGCAAGATGAAACAGAAATATGGAATTCTGTTGAGAATTCTGTCAACTAAGAAATTGTGAAGTGAAGAATCAAAAAGCGGAGATGTGTGTTAAGTTAAAAGTAATGAAAAATTTTCAATGTAAATGCTTCGGGATTGGCGAATCTATTCTCTGTAAATTACGTGGTATTACTTATTTCCCCTTTCCCATTGTGTAACACCATGTTGAAATATTAAATGAAAGCTGAACAAAGAAACAGGAAAGAATCTAGATACTTGGGTAATTGCATATGGAAGGAGATTCGCGCCACTATAGGGAAAAGTATTCTGATTCTGATACTCTTTGACCCATGTCACGTAAATAGTGACATATGAAATAAACAGAGTGTTGATGTATCACAAAAGAGATAAATACAGTGTATTTAGCTGGATAAGAGAAGACTAGAAGCATCCAAGAAATACCCTCCCCAAATGAGGTCATACTGTCGGTTAAAAATCCAGAAAAAAGGGACTGAACAGTTAACTAAAACCATAAAAACCCCATGAAATTAAGGTCTTGTCTTATCTGAAGGTCGCCTTGTCCGCCGAAATATACGTTAAGTGAAATAAAAAAAAATACTAATACAGATATCCCTTCTTTTTGAATGTTCACTTTGTCATATTTTCGCTTTCATGAAAAAGAGCGAAGAGCAAAAATAGCGTTCAACGTTTGTTGTGCATCGAACAATTATAGATGTAGCGCGTACATTCTCACTCTCTTTCTTGCTTCCAAGTCCTGTGCCTCAAATCAACTTGACGACTAAGCCTAGCAAACCTTCGTCACCTGCAGTATAAAATAAATTGAAAAATGGATTGGAGATTCTAAACTTTTATTAGGGGGGGGGGTACTGTAACAATTCTGTTTTGCTATTTTCTAATTTCAGTCCCCCGTTGTATGGTTGGTTGAAAGCAGTAAGTGTCATGAAGAATTTGCAAAGTTTTTAAAAAAAGAATCTGACCAAGAATACACCATACAGTGATAGAAAAATTATCGTGGACTCGGTTAAAATTTCAGTATTTTCGATTTTTCTTCTTTATTGATAAACGGTTAAATTTAGAAAGAATTGCACACGGTAATCGGAAATTAATTTTGAAATTGGAGACTGTATAGAGACCATTTACCTGGATGATAAGTGGTATTTAAGTCAAAAGAATAGACTGAACAAGTTTGGCATGACAACTTTTTTTTGGGGGGGGGGGAAGCAAGAACAGACTTAATTGAAACCTTCAAGATAATAAATTACAAATTACGGAATTCTAATGTCTAAGTCAGACAGGGCGGGAGTTTCAAAGTCGTAAAAGAAAATCAATTTTTTTTCTCGCAAAGAATACTTGAATACTGAAATAGTTAACCACATTATGTAAAAATCGCACAAATGTAAATAATTATAAGAATAGCTTGGATAACTTCAGATCATATGGGATGAAAATAAATTGATAGAGTAATTTTGGGAGTTATCAGAGGAAATGAGCGGAAGAATTTATTTAAAAAAAATGTGTCTGGTAAATAATCCTCTGTACTGGTAAGATTGTAAAAATACTGAGTTTCATACATTTTTATAACTTGAATGAATGTATATTCTAATGTTGAATAAGTATTTCTAATGTAAATTGTTTAAGGGGAAGCCCATAGAGGTATTTCTATTCAAATAAATTGAAATTTTCAGGTTATTAAAAAAAATCATGAAATAAAAATAAAGATTTAGAATGAGATTGATTCTTCATTGGCAGATTAAGTTTTTCACGATAGTACATCCATATCTCGTTGGGTAAAATAATACTTTTAGATAAATTTGCCATCAGATCAATTCTACATAGATGTATTACCTTTTAGCCTTGGCCATTCCATGTCTTGTTGATGGAATAATTCCTTCAAAAATCCTAGGAAATCTAATGAGGCAAAATTTTGAAGATTTAGAAAAAATTCAGAAAATACATGTAAAGGCGACAGAATTAGAGAGTTAACATCCGCCCAGTCGATAAACATTAACATAAATGCTTTGAAAACTGTCCGAAAACAAACAGACGATTAAAACGGCGAGCTGACACAGCATTTTGGAATTCTGTAAGGCATTCAGTCAACCAAGAAATTGTTAAGAGAAGAACCAAAAAGCGGAAATGTGCGTTCAATGAAAAGTAATGAAACGTTATCACTGTAAAGGTTTCGGGATCGACGAATCTATTCTGTGTAAAGTTACGTGGGATCACCTATTTTTCCCGCCAATGCGTAACGCCATGTTGAATGAGAGATGAACAAAGGAACGAGAAAGAATAAAGATGGTTTGGTAAACATCTATGGGAGTGAGAATGAAATGGAAAAAATCAAAGGTGAAGAAACGGTGAAAGACAAAGAAACGAGAAAAGATATTCATACCGACAAAAATACAAAGAAGCGGAGGTTTGCTTACGAACAAACAGACAAACAAAAGCGAATAACCCAAAGGTGTAAATTAAAATCAAACAATGACTTAACAGCAGCCGATAGACATGTTTGTCTTTTGCATAAATGTTCATAGCAGAAAAGACAAAACTTTTCGATGCATTTTTATGTATGTGAAAAGGCAATGACTAAACGGTTTAGCGTCAGAAGAGTTTTTTCACTCACGTTATAATAAATATGTTAATGCTCCATTCCACAATTCTCTTTCTTATGTTCAATTTTTCTGCCATTTTGGACTGGCCTTGAGGTTCATTTAACCATGCATCGCTTCTGCCTCAGTGTATTTTAGTGCAACCCGGTTTTCAAGTAATAAATTTCAAATACTGTAATAGAAAAAGCATTAGCGTCATGCATTGAATAAAATCCCTTTTTTCTATCTTGTATGGAAATGATACTAGGAAAAGAATCTTTTAAGACGTCTTAATTCAATCAGACAAACCCAAGCCGCACTTCAGGCTAGAATTATGGCTTACTTAGCGATTGATTTATTATCAATAGCTTGCAACATGGGTACGTTTCCAACAAAATATGTACAAATGCAATGTATAGATTTCTTCTAAGTGGTCGTCTCTTGTAAAGTAATTGCTCGTTTTTACACTCATAAAATTAATTGTGTTGAAATTACTATGAACATAAAAGCTTCGTTCAGCCTTTTGTCAGTCTAAGCTGAGATTTGTAAACAGCCATAAACATTAGAGTTGTCGGTTCAAGCTAAAGCAAAATTTACAAGTCTGACTTGATATGCCTTATAACTGAAAAAAAAAGACTTACATAAAAACACTTGTGGCGGTAAGGCAGATATCTGGACCTGTAAATATATAAGTATACGAAGGACCAGAGGAATGAGAATGACATAAATCGGCATATGTGTTTATATATCTCTTTACGTACAACATTAGTCGGGATTATTGGCAGCCTTGTATTTTTTTGTGTAAATTGTACAATATCTTCAGAAATAAATGGGAATCTACCAAATTTGTATCATCATAATATTTTGATAAGATGTCCAAGATAATTCAACGTGTAGTAATTTCGGAGAAGAAATGAAAAATGTAACCTGAACAGAAATATTGACAACCTTCATTAATATTTCGTTGTACATCCTTTAGCAATAATGACTACCTTAAAATGTTTTTGGGGCCATTTATAAACTTCCTACACCTGTCAGTTTCTCCCGATCATTC
Organism: Thysanoteuthis rhombus; assembly: GCA_963457665.1. Taxonomy (NCBI): domain Eukaryota; kingdom Metazoa; phylum Mollusca; class Cephalopoda; order Oegopsida; family Thysanoteuthidae; genus Thysanoteuthis; species Thysanoteuthis major. The sequence continues at coordinate 17,021,032 of OY735202.1, forward strand.
TTTGACATTTTTTCGAGCTCTTGAATGTTTGCAGGATTCCTGTGGTATATGGTGCGTGTTGAAACCATGATTCCAGATTCCCACCCTCTCCAAAGATATTAAATGGCTTTTAGATACGTACTCATGGTTGGCAAGTTTGAACCAGTGCATATTTCCGTTTTCGATCATTCTTGAGCACTTTTGGGGTTTTACTTGTAGTTTTTATTCGTGTCGGAGCATCTTTGATCATTGCACTAAACCTAGTTTTCTTACTCTGCTAAGGCCTTCAGTGCTAGGGCAGCAAAATCACTCTCCAATATACTCAACTCTGGTAGGATTTTCGTTTGCTTTTAAGCAAGAACCAAGGAGGACCTCATTGATGAAAAACCAAAATAGAGCTTTTTAGAAATGCTCACCATCAGTTTGTTTATTGACGACGAAATGAACCTTATAAGGGAAAGAATGCCCTACCGTAATGTTTTAGGGCTGGTTTGCAACCTCTGGTACTGGGGGCCTTGACTGCATCAATGGAACCATAAAGTCTAGAGATTATGAAGGGATTTTAGAAGAAAAGATTATAGATGCTGAGCTGGAGTGGTAAAAATTAACTTTTAACTGGTTTAGCGACTCTGCTATACAGCAATGTGAGTTCGTTTAAATCACTTTGATTTCAGCAGGATGGAAATAAAAATATTGCTTTTTTTTGTTCGACAATTTAGTTCAATCAAAAACATTTTCTAGATATGTAGTATTTAGAACCACAGATTATGGCTAAATGCATTCCTTGTAATGTTGGGGGCAAGAAATTTGGTTCGTTTTGCGTAATGTTCATGTTTTTAACTCTCAAATCGAAGTGATTAGAAGTATAATAGTAGTTTATTCAGATAATTATGACGGGTACTAATATATATATATATATATATATATATATATATATATATATATATATATATATATATATATGTATAATATATATATATATGATCCGACTGAATGATTCATTATATTGTATTGAAACACATATTTGAAATGATCTCCTGTTATTACATGGTGAAATAACAGATCATTTCAAATAAGAGTTTCACTATTATATAATGCAATTTGTAATCATTCTGTCGGATCAAACATCCATCTTTCTTAATAGCTTAATTGTTGCCTCTGAAAGAAACAAATAGAGTGGATATAAATCGAAAATAAACAAAATGACAATTTTGAGCTGAAAGAATCATTTGCACCTTTGCATTACCAGCGACTGTTTAGCTCAATGGTAAGAGCAATGCTACGTTGAAGTGGCCACCGTATCAGTCGCAGGTTCGATTCCTGCAGCAGTCCCACTTTTTAAATTGTTTTTTCTACTTACGTTGTCTGGGCCAGGTGATACGTCCATTGTGTGATGACGGGAGATCAATAAGTTTCCATAAATATAACCTAATTTATGTCGTATCATATACATCCATTTATTAACATATAAATAACAATTATACACATTCACACCGATTCATTTAAGCAGATGAGTATAGATTTTACAAGTCTTTGCTGCGTCAGGAACAAGACTGCAAATTTATTTAAATAGCTTCAAACGCGATTTAACCTTTCGAAATTGTGTTTGGAAAAACCTCTCTAAATGCCATTCAATGCTTCTTCGCACATCGGAATGCAAGCACATCTTCGAGATCCTATATCAAAGCACAGCTATCACCATGCATTTAGGCGTATTTAATACTTAACCAAGAGATAGATCCGCAAATTGAGAACCATGCAACGTGCACATGAAAGAGTTATGCTGAGCCTCACAGGGAGAGACCACAAGATAGCACCGTACATCCGGGAAAAGACAAGAGTCAAGGACATCATAGAATCCATTGAAAATCTCAAATGGTAGTGGGCTGGCCATGTTGCAAGAATGGCGGACAACCGATGGACATCGCGACTCATGACATGGATCCCCCAAGATCACATGTGCAATCGAGACCGGCAGAATATTAGATGGAGAGACGAGCTGGACAAATTCAGAAAGTACAGGCACCGTGACGCCCATGATAGAGAAGTGTGGCAAATCCTGGTAAAGGTCTATGTCCAGACTGATGATGATGATGACGATGAATACTTATATGATAGTGTATATGTTGCCGGAAATTTGTGAAACTTCATGAAATCGCTTGTGATTTTGTGATATTTCTGGATATTTCAGAAATTTCATGAACTCCCTAGTTCCACAATCAGTGCATTGATGATGGTTAACAAGCTCGGGATGGTGAACTGTAATGAGTTCGATCCTCAATGGGTGAGCAAAGTTTGACACAAGGCTACAGTAGTGAGACACCCATCGAAGATCAATTCATTCACAGTTGTAATTTGGCAGCAGCACCAGCTTGGTAACTTTTGGCACAGTTTTACTCCCCTGAGAGAGAAGAGATTTCGTATGACGCCGGTATCTAGAGGAAGTGACCCATAGTAAATTGTATTTCAGCGTCAGTCAAAGCAAAAGGTAGTTTTGCGGACGACACGTTTATGCATCACGTGACAATGTGACCTGACATATACGAGTGGGACAATTGCTCGTCGCCATGTTTAGTGCGTTACTAGCGACTAGCGGGCGACACAGTGGGTGGAAATGGCTCAGGTGGCACAGGGTACTATTGTTAGTTACAAAAGAAAGTACTAAAGTTGACTGTTAGGAGCTTATAGACTCGACATGACGTATTGTTAGCGAGAAAATCTTGGTGTATACCAATTAACGTTTCATTGCATATACAGGGTAGGTAAAAAAAAAAAATCCCGGGGCAGAACTCATTTTATGTGTCTGAATGATGTCCTTCGTCCTCAGTGCAGATTTTGGTTTTCATCCACGTTTTTCATTTTAGGGAAATGGAGGTGTGGAATGGCTAAGCGAATAACGGCTCGGAGAATGGACTTTGCGAGCCGATTTCAAACTCTGTCTGGGACACTTTGAGTTCACTTCGTTCTAATGCCCTTGAGATAAGCATGAATCCATCTGTTCCTCTAGGTATGGGTGAAATACCACTGGGTTAAGTGAGCGACGCTACTTCGGGTGATTTGTCTCCTTCAAGTCTACTTCACTTATGCCAAATAGGCCGAGTAAGTAGTAATGCGAGATGTGGATTGAAAGCTAGGGTGACTGAAACCGTAGTCAGCGTAAGGGCATTATTTACTTCCTGGGAAATCTTAGTCTTTGGCGATTGCTGGATTTCGAAAAAAAACAAAAAATAAAACATAAACCAAACAAGACAAAACAAAAGAACAACTAACAAGCATTTAATTGTTTTCAGTTCCTCAACTTTTCTCATGTGGAGGTGCTTCCCCCCACCCGCTACAATTCACCGTGAATTATCTCAAATCGTTAATTGTAGACTTAAAAGAAGCCATGCCGTAATGGATTCACATACCTCTTCATCATCATCATCATCATCATCATCCTCTTAGTGTTCACATTGGATGGAAACTTTCCCCAGGATTCGCTAAACCTCTCCATCATGGTTGTCGCCGAGCCAATACTCTGTAAAACTTGTCTACTTCGTCTTGCTATCTCATATTCGGCCGGCCTCGGTTTTGTATCCATGTTGTGAGTCCTGATGTCCATCGGTCGTCTGACATTCTTGAAACATGGCCAGCCCATTGCCATTTATGTTTGCTTGTGGATTCTGTGATGTCTTGGACTTCTGCTTTTCCCCTGATATATTGTGGTCGTCTTTGATCTTTCCATGTGAGGTTGTTACATGGTTCTCAGTATGAGAGTCAGTCTCTTGTTCAGGTTTCATAATTCAGCTGCATAGGTAACTATCAGAAGGATGCACTGGTTGCATACCCTTCTTTTTAGGACTAATGGAATTTTCCTGCTCTTGGAGGTTGAACTGGCTCTACCAAGGGCTTGCCATCCTAGAGTAGTTTTTCGATTGCTTCCTCCACCAGTTGGAGGTCGTAAAGGTTCTATGCAGATAGGGCGTCTGCAAATCTGAGGTTGCTCAGATATTTGCATTCTATTCTGATTCCTCAATTTTCCCAGTCTATGTTCTGGTAGATCATCTCGAGGCAAGCTGTAAAGAGTGAGCGGGTATCAATCCACTGAATTGTTTATTTAGAAATCCTCTTACACGGATAGTATGATAGGTGAGTTTGCTGATTTGTTATAGAACTGTTAACGCCTCTCCCGCGCAGCTGTGCAATAAAATGAAGTTATTCATTAAGCATATCTTCGTTTTGGCACAAGGCTGCAAATATGGATCACCCAGTGAGTATAGAACTCACTATTCAGTAGTAATGATATTATAACCATTACTAAACATTACATCATGATAAAACACCTCATTCTTGTCATATAGTCAGGTAAGCGCCGTAACTAATGTGGTTTAAACAATTGGTGTCTATAAGATTACTTGCAGAAGCATAAAAAAAGAAAGAAAAACACCAGATATTTCTAGGTATGTTCTTATTCTATTTTGGATGCTATTTCTGCTGGAAAACATCTAATATCGGAAAATAAATATTAAGAAACATCTGGATTCTGGAGGATCTAGATGTTATTATTAAACCCAGCAAAATGAGTCCCCCCTCAAAGGTCAAAAGAGCTTCTTTTTTCCAAAAAATTTCGAGTCTGCAGAAGAAACGGTACGGACAGGAGTACTGGAACACACTAACTGGATAGAATCCTCCGCCCACTTTAGTGGCTACAGTGATTCAATTTCGCTCGAAAGCTGTGTTCAGGATGTGTGTGGAAGTAAAATGTTTCACACAGTGCAAACTGAATGATTTGATTCCAGTTTTGTTGTTTTAATGCTTCTCACTGATAAGAAAAACGTTATTTTACAATCGGATAACATAGGGGTTTCCTAGCTATAACTACTGTCAAATATATTTTCTCCATTTCGTATAATAATATTAGTAATAATACAACAACTCAACATAAAACTGTCACATGATCAACCCCTTTTGGTAGCATGCCGTGTTGGGGATGATCAATTGAAATTTCAAAGTGGGGGTGATCAATGAATAAGTTACTCCACTAGACTTCTTTTGGTCTGTGTGATCACTATGAAAAGTATGTTTAAAAAAAATAAATAAATAGATAAATAAGTATGAATTCTATCGGACATTAACTGAGAAGCCAATTTAGCATAAACTTAGATTTCAAATCGGACACCCAGTAAAAACCTATCGGAAGGGGAAAATAAAAAACAAAAACAAAACAAAAAGCATTTTCTCGACATAATAAGGAGTAAATGTTTGGATGTTCAACCCTCTAGCTTATTTGAAGCAGTTTGTTCGCGTGATACATGCATAGCCAGCCAATCAGACTGACTTTCGATTGGTGATTTCTAATATAATCTGTACTTATAAAGTTACTGGAGTTCTGACGTCACATAATGCTCCTGGTTCTGACGAAACTGTTTGGAGACGTGTTAGTGAGATGAAAAAAGGGAAAATCTCAACCCCAATTGCTTTTGGGGCTCAGGTTGCAAACTGAGCATCTTTGGGGGTTAGAGATGCTAGCTGAGCATCTTTGGGGGTTCAGGGTGCAAATCGAACATCTCATCTATTAAATAAGATCGGCCATAAGTGCAATCGAGATAGAAAGCAATAACAGGCGAGTATAATTAAATATGAAGCCTAGCAGAAGTGCATGTAGCTGCTCCAAAACTACTTCAAAGATTGTAATTTGCAAAAGTTCCAAGTTGATTATAATATCATAAATCATTCAAACGTTTCTTCTTACTACGTCATTGGGTAATGAGAAAGGTGCTGACGCGCTAAGGTGTTTCGATGTCATTAGGCCTTATGCAAGACCCAACATAAACATAGGGGAACTGATCCACACATGTAAAATGTGATGTGTGTATACATATATTGTTTTTAATTTATTATCAATATTAGATGAAGAATTGCAACACAATATTTTTATTATTAATTTTGACGAGTTTTTAACTCGATCTCATCAAAATTAAAAACTTTTGTATCGACAAAAATCATTAAAAAAAATCATATATATATATATATATATATATATATATTATATATATGCGCAGCATAAATGTATTTATCAGTTCGAATGAAATAAACACTTACGTATCTGTAAGATCAGTTTCGAAGATATTTTGATTCGACAGTTAGGCACAGCCAGTAAGAGAGCCGACTATCATTCACATGATCGTGATTTCAAATCATGGTAGAGATATTTATTAGAATCAAATACGCCCTTGCGTATCTCTAACATAATTTTTCGTTGACATATAAGAGTTGTTAATTAAGCTCAGTTGGTACGAGATGCAAATACCAATAATTTTTTCGTGATTTAATATCACAGTCGGGGGATGTTGATTTTCACTCCACTGATTTGGTGAGGATTGATTTTGCTGTTCTTGTTACGGCGGAAATCCACAGCAGATTTGGTTTAGTTTCACAATCAGTGCAGTAATAGTTAACAAGCTTGTGATATTGACCATTACTACTGAAACGAGTTCAATCCTCATTGGTCACCCTTCATTGTGGCCGTGTGTCAAACTAAGCTAGTATATTCTGCTTCAGTATTTATTGGGGATATATAACTAAGTTTGATACAAAGTCACAGTAGTGGGGAACCCACTGAAGATCGAACTTCTTCTTCTTCTTCTTCTTCTTCTTCTTCTTATTATTATTATTATTATTATTATTATTATTATTATTATTATTATTATTATTATTATTATTATTATTATTATTATCATTGCAACAGCTTGAGATCTGTGTAGAATTCATTGGTATTCGATAAAAAAGAGAAATTCTGTATGCTTTCGTAGAGTTCAATAAAGTAAACATAAGGTGAAAGTACTGGAGCTTTAAGGAGACTTAGTGTCACTTGACTTGTCACAACTATCGTCATCATCAACCACAGCAACAATAGCAATAATAACCGCTGTTTTGTTTTGTTTTTCTACGCGAATGACGCGGAGAACTTTCATCATCTTTTATCGTTCCCCATGAATACAGAATGATTCAACGTCTAAGAATGCGTCTACAATATAAAATTGCATTGTTTCCTTTTCATAAATGTTCAATTTTTCTTTTCTATGTTCCTGCCTTATGAAAAATAGTAATAAAAAAAAAGCATATTGAAGAGAAAACTTACCGACTTTGCTGACCATAAGGTCATTGTTCTCCGAAATTGTAAACTCCGAGCTGGGAATAATAAAACAGAAAAAAAATAGAGTCAATGATATAGTCACTTTTAAAAAAAAAATTTGATTCACACCTGGGGAATTAAAAACTCTCAAACAAAACTGTCATCAAAACTGTCAACATAGGTTTCTTCAGTTTTCAAGTTGGTCTGTCTGTCCGTCTGACAGTTCACAGGACCATGCTCAAGATTACGTGGATAGACATCACATTATATTAGAGAAGACACAGGGTCATAGATGTATCAAAAATCTCAAATTGCAGTGGGCTGGACATGTTGAAAGAGTGACAAAAAACTGTCATAACTTATAATTCAAAAATGGATTCGCTGTGATCGGATGCAAAATTGTGTGTATTAGAAACTATTTGTACAGTAACACCCATGATCGAGAGGTCTGGCGAATCTTGGAGATAGTCCACGTCAAATGAAGGATGTTTAAAGTCTGGTGATGATTACCAAGTTGGCGTTTAGCCGATGACAGGACAATTCCCCACCAGACAACTGTGCCTTGGTCAAATGTATCCCAGTCATTAGAGTCCTTAAACATGTGCATCAATTTTTCTGCATTGCAAATATTTGTATCCCAATCTATGTATGTATGCACGTATGTATATATATATATATATATATATATATATATATATATATATATATATATATATATATATATATATATATATATATATATATATATGTGTGTGTGTGTGTGTGTATATAATTATAAATTGCGTTATATTATATAGAAACTGTCATTTGAAATGATCTCCCGCCATTACGTGGTTAAAACGGGTAGAGACAATTCGGACCGACCTCTTGTGTGTATCTGTGTGTATATTAAAGTATATATATATATATATATATATATATATATATATATATACATAAGTTTACGTACGCATTTATTTTTTTCTATCATTTATTTTTTCCAAATAGTCAGATAATTGAATTTCACTCATGCATTTATATATGTATATGCACATATATATATGTGCATGCATGTATGTGTGTGTGTATGAGGGATATAGAGAAGTGAGTGGGAGAAAGAAAGAGAGACATAAAGAGACAGAAAGAATATCTGATCTGTGCTTTATCGAGCCCTTGCACTCCTATAATAGGATTCGATGATAACCGCATTCTTGTAAATTTACTTATCGTCACTAAATGTCTTTCGTTTGTGGTAATGGCCTAAAAATTCTAGTCCAAGAAACACTTTAAAATCATTCTAACGTATCGTATTTCAGCTTTTTCGCTAATTAAATCAAAAACTGCATTGTAGAAATTCAAGTGATAGAAAATAGATAGTCCCTTTTGAAATACTTAAATCATAGGTGCCTATAAAGGCTCCCAGCTTCATCTTTTGTACCAAGTTAGGAAAGTGTTGAAAGTGTCTTTGAATTTCAATCAGCTCTTTATTGCTTGTGCAATCAGTTGACTGAATTAAAGAATTTGAAAGTCCGACGGAAGCTAGGAAAATGTGTTTCGTGTGAACTTGAGGAAACGATCGGCAGTCAGCGTTTAAACACTTGTTTTCCTTTCCTTGTACAATACAGAAAAAAAGTTATGTTCAGAAAAAACAGTCAGTGGCGCCGAAAGAATCCAAGACGTGGAAAAATCCTGATTAATTCTTAGACAGATTTCAACATATCAGCCACAACGGAATCTGCTGAGAAAAAAGTTATGTCTTTTGTTGGATTCGCAGAGGATTGTTTATCATAAATTGCTGGAATCTGAAAAAAACTATTATTGTGCAATACTACTGTGAACAATAGGCTCTTTTGGTGTACGCATTGGAATAGAATTTTTTTCCGGGTGAAGAGGTCGACCTGTAATTTGCTGTAGAGCAATACCCATCTTGACATTGCAGATTCAATGCAGCAAACGATCATGGAGCTGATTTGGGAAGTCCTTCCTTATGAAGATTTGACAAATTCAGATTATCCCTTTTTTTTTACTCAATGCCAAGCTTCTTGGTCAGCCGTTCTGATAGGTTCAAGCCATCGAAATATAACTCGAATCTTCTATCGAACTAAAACCAAACTCGTTTTTTATGATGAAATATACAATCAAACTGAAACTATGTAAGCATGTTACAGATAATTTTATGATTCTGAAAAACTATACATTTACAAATATCGAAAATCATGTTCGCATCTATCTGCCGATAGGTACACGAATGCATATAGACTTCCGCTGCCAGAAAAAAAAAAATTTAATTTCAGATATCTTGACATATAATCTGCTAAGTTCATTGTAGCAAATTTTGACGACAGTGACGGTAAGTGTTCTCCGGTGAAACACTTTAAAAAGAAATAAAACATGAACCATTCTTTACAATCTTTCGGCATCAAATAAACCATTGATGAACATATCTGGTTAGTCACTCAATAGAAACCTTAACGAGACCAAAATACTTAGGGAGCATGTGTTTGGGATGATCAATCAATGAATTGGTAAAATAGGTTTTCAATTCATGAAGTTACGCCTTTTGTTGGGGAGTGAAAATTGTTTTTTTTTCAAAAACAAGCGTAGATGAACAAACTGAGACATGAATTTAACATAAGCTTACATTGTAAATCGAGCCCAACCCCCGCTAGAAATCTGCTTTGGCTTGACTAACGTAAAAACTAAAGACACCTATGTTGATGTTGACAGTTTTGGTTGACGGTTTACATTATAAAATGACGCCCACCAATAGTCAATGGCTTCACTATAAAGAAGATACAATTCATCATTGTGCTTTTATTTAGTTTCGTAGATTCCGATCGAACGGAAACTTCCAGTCATTTAATAAAAATAAATAATTTCCATCAAAGTAAAAGGATCTTACGATTTCAACAGCCAAGCCTTTTGAAAAAAATGAAACAATAAATGGAAGCTATTGTCCCGGTATTCATTTGAGTTTTTCGAAAAATATGTATAGGAGTTTCCATAATTTTTCGGTTAGTCATTTGTAAAAATTTGAAACTTCCTTCTTACACTTTTGCTATTATTCCATGATTTGATACTGTTCATGAACTGAACGCGGCAAGGCGATCGATATTCTCTGACAATAGCTGTCGCTTAAGTGGAAGGTGAATTTTGCAAAATTCCGATTTATAAATATATATGTACATGATCAGATGACGTTGTTACTCAACGAAACGCTTTATTGGAAATAACATGTATGAAAATAAATATCTTTTTTCAATTTGTCAAAATAATATCATTTACACACACTCACACATACACGCATACACCTACAAATACATTCACTCAAACTTAACTTAGCCTGGTACAAGACCAGATAGGGGGTGGAATAATTGTGTTACGCCAACCGTTGAAATGCAGTGTGCTCGCCTGACTTGAAAATCAGCCTTTGTAATCCCGACTCCTCCCTGGGTTCGAATACCGACCACTGGCACCGTTGAGAGAAATTGTATTATCCCAGCCACAAATCAATCTCTCTCTCTCTCTCTCTGTGTCTCTCTCTCTCTCTCTCTCTCTCTCTCTCTATATATATATATATATATATATGTGTGTGTGTGTGTGTGTGTGTGTGTGTGTGTGTGTGTGTGCATGTATTGAATCATACGCAAGGAATCTTTGAAAAGAGTCCAGTGAGAAATTAACACACTTAGCATTGTCTTGTAAAATTTTCATGTTGACCAATAATCTTAACACACAGGCACACGCATATATATATATATATATATATATATATATATATATAAATATATATATATGTATGTGTGTGTGTGTATGTATGTGTGTGTGGGTGCTTGTACGCAGATCTTTCCTGTTATTACTGTGTAAGTATCATTTTACAAACGTCAATTCGGTTTACATCCAACAAGCAGAAAGTTTTCATGACGTTGGTCGAAGAAAAACAAATACACACAACAGAAACGAATCAATGAAAACACAAAATACACAAGCTGAAATATTGCAGTCAGGGCCTCAGTGACATGTCCTTTCCCCTAACGACCGAACCACCATCCGTCGAAGCATATTACCAGTCTGTAAAGAATACTTCTCCTACCGTGGGTTTTTATTTATTGCTAATCACGTTTTCCTTCAAATACCGTCCGCCGCCATCGTCTCTTGTTGTTTGAGCACATAGACCCACAAATTCAATGTCAACTGATAACAAATCCTTTGCTCCTGTCTTGCCGTAGCTAATCTTTTTGACTGTCCGATTTGCGGTAAGTCAAGGCAACGCCCTTAATTAACGTTGATGTTTTGCTTAGTTGGCAGAAAAGACAAACGCAATTTTATAATCCTTCTCTTTGAATTAACACAAGACTTTGACGTCTGCTTCACATCACTCGGCGTTCGCAGTAACCGTAATTTGTGTTTAAAGGTGTCTTATCCTATTATATCGATAAATTCCCGTGATTATCGGATACATAGTAAACAGAAACAATTACATATAACCATATATATTCACAACATATATATATATATATATATATATATATATATATATATATATATATATATATATATATATATATATATATATATATATATATAATGACACCGAACAATTCCTTAAAATATGTATGTGTTTCTGTTTAATATGTCTCTGCTAATCACCGGAATTTCTAAATTTTGTTCCCTCAAAAGACTTATCAGTTACTTTTAAAAACGAAGAAAGACTGAAGTGATATCGAATATCCCACTTGGTGTTTTTCCCGCTCATTAGCTTTATCAGCAGAACTATTACCTTTAAGTGTAAGAGTCAACTTCAACGGACATTGAAAGAAACAGAAAAAAAAGTCACATTGTTCATTGTATACATCTAGTTAATCCCCGAGAAAAATATTTACGGATATATTTGATTTATCATTAAGAAAGGAAACTATTGTACTCGTTTTAGTGAAAAAGTCCATTGTTTCAAATGGTGGTTAGGAGATATTTTTATCAGCAAAAGTGTTACCTTTAAGTGGAAAAGTCCATAGTTGCGGGCAGAGGAACTGTAATGGCCACACTTCATTAAAGAAGTGGATAGATATTGTACACCGCCGATTTTCTATCTTCAAACGAAGAAGGAATCAAATCAATCTCTCATTCATCATAACTAGCTGAGAACCCCGCTGTAAGGTTCCAGCTAGTTCTAGCGGAAGGACTAAATGGGAATATCGACTCCAATGGGAAATCAAAACTGTTTTTAAGGGTACTTTAAATCAATACACTTGGTCACAATGCACCATTAGTGTTCACATACAGATAAACCGAATCAGATTTTACTATTATATTGAAACATATGATATAGGGCAGATCATTATGATGAGGGAGAGTGCAAACTCTGACTCCACATGATTTTTTCCAAGTTTTCGAAGACCAATGTAGAAGACACATGCCGTTGAGGTCACATTGATAACCAAAGAAAATTAGGCGACCATAACTTTGGTCATTCAATGGTGGACAGACGGACGGGCGTTTGAATTATGATAAGATACATATGCTGATAAAACAACTTATATTCGAGGAAGCCTGATACTGCACGCTCGATACATTCCACGTAAAGTGCGTGCGGTAGGTGGGAAAGCATTTTATAACCTGGCACATTTTCTAATTTAACATTTAGTAGGAAACTGAGACGCCAATCTTTTTACGTATAACTAAGATAATTTTATGCATCATTTAATTTTGTTTTAAAGTTGGTAAAACTTTAATGTTAAAAATTTTAGATGAATTAAAAACATAGGCAAATAAAAGCGTTATACTTCTGTCAAAAACATGTATGTAAACTCAAGCCGTGTAAATAATAGCCAAAAATGTAGAGAGATATCAAACCTTTGCAAATATTTCAATGAAATCATGAGATTTGACGGATTACAAGTTTCATTATCGTCCCATGTATTTTACATGTAGATGTTTATATGCCGTCAATATTTGCCTTAAATGTTTTCCACCGTTTTCTCCCCTCTTATATTTCAAAAGCTATCGTTTTGAGGTCCTCCAATGCTTTTAAAAATCTTGGTTTTTCAACCGAAGATCCTGATCGGTGGTATCGGGCTCAATCTGTAAACAAACTGTTTTGCCCATTAACGGAGTTAATTAGGAAGTTGAGATACTGCCTCGCTAAATGAGGCAAGGACTGCGTACCCCACAAAGCACAATTGGTATCGATTATACAAGCATGTAAAATTACGAATTTGCGATCAGTTGAAATTTGAAGGTATTGCGTTGAATTTTGAGCTGTAGTGTAAAAACAAAATTATCGCAGAACTGAAGTTGGAATAAAATGCAAGGTTTGTATGATGAATAGACTCGAGGTTACTAAATAAGTCTTCAGTTTCAGAACGCTGCATTCCAGGAGCTGTCTTATATTTGAGAAGAATTGATGCAGATAATATCCACAGAAACGGAATCGCTTGTTATTGGTAATTTTAGAACAGGCATCTGGTCTTTTTCTTTAAACTTTACTTGTGAGCTGCGACTTTTAGCCAAGACACTTCGAGCCAGCCCCGAAGGTCTGCTTTGAACCTAAAAATATGCAGCTTGGGCAAAACGAGCATCTGATGTGGACTAAGCACCGGCGGCGGGACATGGTGTCTCACCAGTATCAGACCGAACTTCATCTTGCATGTACTACTACTAATCACATGTGCCATTATGGCGTGCTGCACCAACTTTCCCTGTACGTATATGTGTGTATATGTGCGTACACGCTCGTACATTATGAAAGTAACTCCGGACAATAATGTCACAAGCAAAATGTTCAACCCAGTTTCACCAGTTTCGTGCGACACGTGGGACAATGATTCTGTCTCCATTTCTCGAACGATCTACGTGGGCACAATCATCGTTTGCACCAAATGGCATGTGGGGAGGGGTGTTAAAGTTGCCAGGAACTAACAGCGACCAAGATGAACTGCCTAACAAAGCTAAGAGACCACAGCTAACAAACTATTTAATAATAGCTGGTGAAGGATTACTGTCAATTCATGTCTTTCCAAAGGAATTAGTGCAAAATGTATGCAAACTGTCCCAGCAGGAATTTAAACTTCGTTCGCCGATTTCATTCTTCGTATCTCCAGAAGCCACCCTCTTACAAACGATATTTGGAACTAAATTCGGACTGACAGAAAAGATAATGAAAGAACTTATAGGACTGAAATAATGGATAAAAAGAGCAGAGCTATTTGTGTCGCCAACGTTGGGGGACATGAACGTCAAGAATCTTTTCCAAACTCCAGTTTTACTGTAAATTCTCCTTGCAACGGCTCTCATTTTAACAGAACTTTTTGATGGCAGGTGCGTTCTAACGGCACGTTGGTTTTTCATATTCTTGTAAGACTATTATCGGATATTATACCTCTTCCCGGGCAGATTAAAAAGTAAATATTTTGTTTGCTATATTTTTTTATTTGCATGCCGTATTTTCAAGCTTACATGTCGTATTTTTAATCCACCAGTTATAACGTAGATTTGTTATAACAGCACTCCCCGAGAGTGTAGTGATAAAGGGAGTCTATTGTAGATACTTCATCCAAATGATTTGTTGCTGGATTTAAAAACAAGGATTCTTAAATAAAAATAAAAACTGTTTCAGTTATTTTTTTTAGCCATCTGATAAATAAAATTCATCGAAGGAGTTGATTCTCAAAATTATATGGTTGATACTCGTTACTTCATAGAAGAAACATTGACTAAGAAATAAGTTTAAAAGCGTATGGCCGCAACAACTAGTCAAATCCTTATAATTGACGTACATTTGAATCAAATTACTCATTTGTTTTATTTTTCTTTATCACTTAAAAAGCTACTTCATGCTCAAGAAATGACATTTATCTAGCTCAAGTGAAATCTAATGCTGTCATTCGGTTCTAGTGATTTAGAATTTATGTTATGTATAGTATACAAAGCGTTGTAGTTTACAGCTTAAAACATTAAACACACACACACAAAAAATCGAAAAATCATTTTGTGTCCCTTCGTTGTGTCACTTAATTCCCAACACCTGTAGATCTAATTTATGTAATTTTCTTCAGTGCTTTTCATGTTTTACATATACTTTGTTATTATGGTTATGAAATAAATCCATTACATTCCAGAAGTGGCTTTATATTATTGATATATTATTATATTATGTTGTACTGCTAGCCTGATTTGTGCCACATATACTGCGTGTTTGTGTATATATATATATATATATATATATATATATATATATATATATATATATATATATATATATATTTCCTTGAACCGGCCTTATAATTAGCGTCTCCTGCAGGAATTTCACTGCGCTTAGAAGGGAAGACTTATCTTGTTGAAGTCTCCATTAGTTGAGATCTGCATTTACACGCCTACTGTGAAAACTTTAAGATTAAGTAATTCGTTTTGTATGTTTTTGATTCCCATAAAAGCAAGACGCCAACATTAATCTGAGTGACGACAAAATAGGTATTATCCTCCAAATATCAGGAGTGCACAGAAAAATAAGTTGAGAGCAACTAATGTCATCTTAAATTATAAAGTTCTTAGGGAAAAGCCTTCAAGTAAAAAATGCATTAATAGATTTGATAAATCTAAAATTGTGAACAGCACTCTAATTACGTCCCCTATGCACGTAATTGTTTCCATACATAAGCGCTGAAATCACTTGGTATTAATTATTTGAAATGGATAAATAAATAAATAAATAATAGAAAATGGAAATGATAGGAAACAATGCAAAAATGTACCAGAGACAGACGACAACATCCACCAAAAAATTTCAACAATTTTTCTTTTCAGTTGGGACAAAATGGTGGACATTACTTTTATCATTTTGGAAATCAAAGTGAAAAGAAAATGTAATATTCTGTTAAAGGGCAACACTCCAGAGAGCCAATTGTAGACATTCTTGGCTTAATCAGATAATAGATAAATCCTTTTTTTCTCTTGTGGCATGAAGTACATTGTAATACAATACAAAAGATATCGGTACTTGTAATCTTTTTTCTTACGTCATAGGCATGGAGTAAATATTCAGGAGGAGACGTCGGATGAAGATGTGATTTCATGATGGCGGTGAAACGAGAAGATACAAATCCCATGTTTATATTTTTAAGTTTACTTTGGCAGCTACTAAATTTTAAGAGTTTGGCCCCACCTTTTAAAAAACGAGAAAAAGAGAACGCTAAAACGGAAAGACAGAATGAAGATAACGAAAAGAAAATTAACAAACAGGTCTATGTTAAGATTAGGGAGATAATATGTTTCTTAGTTATTTTGGCGTTCTGTTTATAACAGAATAAAATATCGTTTTATGCAGTGTTTTATGGAAACACCATTTGGTAAAAATTCAACGTACATAGTAAGATTCAAATGTGTATTCAGTTTCTGGTTTTAAAAAAAGCTTTGGGATGTTTCTAAATACACCTAATTGTTCATCATCATCACCATTATCAGTCTTTTGACGCCCGTCGCTGGACATAGACCTTTCCCGATATTCGCCACAATTATCTATCAAGAGCGTCCCAGAGCCAGTATTTCCCGAATCCTTCCAGTTCATCTCTCCATCTTGTGTTGTGTCGGCCTCGGTTTTGCATGTAATCTCTGGGGATCCATGTCGTGAGACATGATGTCCATCGGTTGTCTTTCATTCTTGCAACATGGCCTGTCCATTGCCATTTGAGTTTTTTAATAGTTTCTATTATGTCACGGACACTCGTTCTCTTCCTTATATACTTTGCTGTTTGTGATCTCTCCATGTGAGGTTGAGCAGGATTCTCTCATACGCACGTTGCATACTTCTCAGCTAGCAGGTCTGTCTCTTCTAATTGATTCTTTGATGTCTTGGACTCCTGTTTACTTCCTGATATACTGTGCTGTCTTGTGACCTCTCAATGTGAGGTTGAGCATGATTCTCAGTTTGCAGGTCTGTCTCTTGGTTAGGTTCCATGCTTCAGCTCCATAAGTAACTATCAAGAGAATCCATTGATTGTATACTCTTCTTTTTTGGCTTATTGGGATCATCTGGTTCGCTGGGTCATTGAGGTGTATGCAATAATATCGGGAATCATTGATTTTTTATTTTGATATATGCCTAGACAACTTAATCTTTTTTATAGGGAACATTGATCACATTGACAACTTTTTGGTTTAGGGCTAAGGTATATAGGGGTAAGTATAAGACATGGAAGTGATTCCAAAGTTTAGGCAGTGGGGACAGGGATGAATACATGCCTTCCCCTGAGTGATAATTACTGCGAAGTGAACTGAATTAGAAGACCCCATTAATCCTAAAAAGAAGGGTGTTTAACCAATCCATACCCTCAATAGTCACTTATGGAGCTGACAAATGGAACTTAACCAAGAGACAGATCCTCAAATTGAGAACTATGTAACGTGCGCATGAGAAAATTATGCAAGGCCTCACACAGAGAGACCACGATAAAGCACAGTACATCCGGGAAAAGAAAGAAGTCAGGGACATTATAGAATCCATTAGAAAGCTCAAATGGCTGTGGGCTGGCCATGTTGCACGAATGGCGGACAACCGATGGACATCACGACTCATGACATGGATCCCCCGAGATCACATGCACAACCGAAGCCGGCAGAATAATTAGATGGAGAGACGAGCTAGACTAATTCAGAAAGTACTGGCTCCGTGACGCCCATGATTGAGAAGTGTTGCAAATCCTGGGGAAGGTCTATGCTGAAAAACTGATGATGATGATGAACTGAAACTGTCTCAACCGGAGTTTGAACTCGGTTTGCCAATTCCATTCTCTGTACCGTTGACGACTCAGCCACTCACAACTCAGAAGCTACTCTGTAGCAGTATTGGGAAACTGCTTTTATCAGCAAAAGAATCATTACTTGTTTCTGTCAGTTAATATCTTTTAGTGGTCTGGCTATTTATTGGAAAATCAGAACTGTGAGAATTTTCCTCAAACTGTGAAAAATATTGAAATCGGTCAGACGGGAAAAACGCAATGTATATATATATATATATATATATATATATATATATATATATATATGTGTGTGTGTGTGTGTGTGTGTGTGTGTGTGTGTGTGTGTGTGTGATTGTATCAATACCTATGTAGCCTGACACGTAGTTATCTGCTGAATTTGATCAAAAATTTTCACTGCATAATGTTCGATCTATGCAATTAATATTCACCACCATGATGATCAATACCTCTCTGTATATGTATAACAATGTGTACGCTGGTCAGCAAAACAGAGGGTCATCACGAAAATGACACGAGGACCTTTTTTTCCTGCGACCGCTGTAAAAAATCTTGCAGGTTCCGTGTGGGCCTCGTCATAAGCCAGTTATCAGCAGACCTACAACAAACATATAATCCTCTTCCAAACCTTAGAGAGAGAGAGACAGACAGAGATAGAGAGGGAGGGGGGATTTTTTGGTGATAAAGATCATAGTGTCATATAAGAATTGTAAAAAATGATGAAGTTTGTAAATGTTAAATCGTTTGAATAAAAATGAAAGTATGGATTATTTACCATTCATATTTTTGAAAATAAGAAAAAAAAGAAAAAAAAGTAAAGAAAATAAACAACAATTCAAAGCAATTACAGATTTTACAAGAATATCACTGAAAACATTCATCGCCTAGCAATAATTCTTATTAAGTGGATTTAACTCTTCGTTTTTTCATGAACCAATAAAAAGTCGTTTAATATATGATGAAATTTCAAACAAGTTTGTTGCGAGAGGGACTTGAAATATCTAATATCACACAGATATTACAGATGTTAACCATATTGAGCGGTTACCTTCGATTTGAACGCCTAATTATACAAGTTATATAACCAGGATGGGATTTGAACCGTCGGCAGAATCAGCTTTCGTTTTATGTTCTCCTGGAATTGGTAAAGTCGAAGTATTTGAGACAAAAACTATTGGTGATAGCCTTGTGAACGACATCTGAAAATATTCTCAGGGTATCATGTCGCTCGCTAATGGCTTTCAGAATTCTCACTGACAAGCTTAATCGTCTTAAACACAAATCCACGCGCTTACACACAGAGACACATTGAACACCGACATGTACACACTAATATCATCAGTTCAGTGATGAAAACCTTTTAAAAAATACACGTAAGCATAAATCTCCATTATATATCAGAATGGCATAATATAATAATATTTTGTTATAGCGTGGTCCGCGTTATAATGCAGATAGATAGTTGGTCCCAGGATATTAATCTAGTTCCAGAATAGCAAGAGTTAGTTCCCAATTAGCGAGATTAAGATTTTAACTAGATGTTGACTTTCTTGGATCCCGACACCTGCATTATAACGTATGCCCGTATTGCACTTATGCCGTAAGATTTATTTCAGCATAATTAAGTTTCTTGCTCATATACAGTTAGTGCAAAGAGTATCTGATATTTTTCAAAAATTTTATTCCAACATATTTACACTCCTTCAAAACTGACAGAATTTGGATTAAAGATTTATGACTTTTGTACATAACTTTTCCATGTTGAATATTCTTTTTCATCTTTGATATTTGGTCTAAATTTTGTCAATTTTGAAGCTGTATAAGGATGTTAAAATGAACTTTTTAAAATGTATCAGATATTTTTCCCACTCATTGCATTTTTACTGAAAAAGAATTAAGTGCATCGACAAAGGAGATGAAAAATGAATATTCGTTGTTTAAAATGAATGCCCTTATAGTCATTAAGCAATAGATTTATCAGGTATGTACGCAAAGCCTTAAAACACTTACTAATAGGCATTTCAAAAATGCAATCAATCAACATTTTGTATTTGAATAGATATCTTCTTGAGGAGTCAATTGTCGTATTCGTAGAGATATTCTAGTCTAGAGAGCACGGAAAGTCACTGAAAGAAAAACAGAGGGTTGTACGTTTTAGGAGACACTACTCGACATTTTCCGAGAAAATGATCAGTCTTGTCAGTATTTCATTTGGATTTTTCGTTATTCTGCATGTTATAAGAGTGAATTGATTCAAGTTTATTTGAATTACAAATCGTGATCTGAGCACCACAAATTACGATTGTGCGATCAAACAGAATCTTGAAGAAGTTTTGGTTATTCCAGTTATTAGGGGTGAGTGATAGGTCTGCTTAGTCACCCATTAGAAACCGTCACGTGATGGGTGTCAGCATACCTTGTTGTGAGTGATCAATCAAAAAAATGGAAAAGGGGCTGATCAATCAATAAGTTACTTCTCTTGTCGTTCGTTGAGCAATGATCACTAAATAAGTCGGAATTTTCAAGCAACTAGCGAGTTTGCACGCTCCACTAAGGGAACACTTGGCATAAAGAAACATTACAAATTGACCCCCTCCCAAGAAGCTATTTAAAGGGGAATTTAAATTTTTTTCTAGACATAAGGAGTAAATGTTGACATTTCCAACCCTCTTGGTCCATCGGGGCGGCCTGTACGCACGATACATAAATACATTATCAGCAAGCCAGCCAGCCGGCCAGGACAACTTAAGAACTGAAAAAAACTATATTGACAGTATTTCTTTTTAGAAACCATCAACCAAATCTGTCAACAAAACTGTCAACATAGATTTCTTCAGTTTTTGAGTTGGTCCGGCTGGCTGGCTATGTATGTATGTATGTATGTATCAAACATACAGGCCCCACCATTGAAGCCAGAGGGTTGAAAATAAAATATTTACTCCTTACTATGTTTAGAAAAACGCCTAGAGAAAATAAACTAGAATGAACCCCTATTTGCACCTACTTGTTTTTTTAAAAGTTCAGACGAAAGAAGTAACATGATCATTGATCACCCCCTTTTTTTCAATTTTTAATTGATCACCCCAACAAAGCATGCTGCCAAAAGAGAAAGTCACATTACGGTTTCTGTTGTGTGACTAACCAAATCAGTTTCGGAGACAGTTTTGGTTTACGGTTTCTAATGAAGATCGACCAATAATGGACACATCTAATCTGTTGTCCATTTGCAAAAATTTATTTTCTCATTTATACCTGATAGTCTTGAGGTGCAGTAAGGAACTATTTGAAATGCGTATGCGTTTTGTCAGTGATTCGGTTCGCTGACAGATCCAGGTGTGTGTTCCTACACTAACCTGGGTGTCCTAGAAATGTAAGAGGAAAAAAAATCCGCTTCCTAATTTTAGAAGGTGGGTGATTATTTGTTTAGCACACTTAGGGAATCGTGACGTGTGTGTGTATCTATTAACGGGGCCAGTCTAAGTTCGTGTGTGTCCTGAAAATGCCCTGACACAATTCTTGTAAAGACTGACCTAATTTCTTTGTTTATCAATAATTCATTCGTATTTGTCGCACGTAATTTATCGCAACACCTACGCGTACAAGTACTATATAAACATATATGTACATAAATAAATATAAGTTTATCTCGGCTTGCAGCCACCAACTTACCTATCTCATTGTTCGCGCCTCCCTCATTCTGTTCTCATCTCAATTTTATCTACCTATCTCTCTATCTGTTGAGAGCTGTTAGCTAAAAAACCATCACCAAAACAGCCAACATAGGTTTCTTCAGTTTTCAAATCGGTTTGGTTGGTAGGCTATGTTTGTATGTATCAACGCTTACAGACCGCACCAATAGATCCACAGAGATGAAATTTTGAACATTTCCTCCTTATTATGTCTTGAATAGACATTTTTCTCAATAGTTGTTTTACTTGGGGGGGGGGTCAATTTGCAATGTGAGTTCATTGTATATTGATTCCATACTTCTCGTCCGGTCACATTGACGCTTGTTTTTTCTTGTTTTTTTTTGTTTTTTTTTTTTCAATATTCGGACTATTCTAATGATTACTGCCCAACAAAAGATGAGGGAAGTAACTTATTCATTGATCACCCTTTTTTCTAATTTTAAAATCAATCACCCTCCAACGTGGCATGCTGCCTAAAGATACTGGTCGCATGACAGTTCCTATTGAGTGATCAACTAAATCTGTCTTTAAATGAGTTGATATATGAGAATGCACGAAAAATGTTTTGTACAACAGTTTTATCAGTGCGTATGCATGCATGCCAACGAATGAATTCATACGTATATGAATATACTGTGTATACATTTAAACGGGTATATATTCCCTGAAATTTCCTCGTTACCTACCTAATCCATGTACACACAATAGTCACACTGGTATATAAATACACAGAGCCAATCCTAGGTACCAGCAAGACGGGCAATCGCTGGAGTGCCAAGTGCAACGGGGCGCTCACCATACGCCCGAAAAAGTAGGACCTTCCAAACACAAACGGAAAAATGAATAAATTAACCAGATCAAGAACAGTCAAAATAAGAAAATACCTTGATGTGATTTTTTTAGGAATACAATGCCTTAAAGGGCACCCAAGTTAATCTTGCCCAGGGTGCCAGTGATCCTAGGACCAGTCCCAGTACCTACATGCATATGTATCAGTATTGTTGGTGATATACTGTCTGAACCTCTGTCTCTTTGAGGACCGTTTTTGTTTTGATCAAGAGAGTGAAGTTGTGTATTTAATTACAGGCTATGGTTTTGACTTTTGATCTAAGACGTTTTTTTCCACTAATGTATTCTGCGGAATGCCCTGAAAGGAGCAGAGTTGAATGGGGGGAGGGGGCGTGGGTGTTTACCGGACGCTATCACAGGATGTCTTTTTATGGCCGACCACTATCTGGTAGGAGTGGCCTCACTTTTGTTTGTCGGCAGGCAATTCCCTTTAAATGACCTGTTGCCTGTTGGTGAGCATAAGAAAATTAAACACACACACACACACACACACACACACACACACACACACAAAATAATGCCTACCGTGATATACACCCGTATAATTCAATATTGGAAATATTGACTTGCTTCAGTAATCGAAGGCTTATGGCCACCCATTATTAATTTTGGACAAGCATTTTCTTTCATCTTGATTTTTTTGTTGTTGACTGGACAGTGAATAAACGGTGCACATTGGAAATTAGGAATAAGCTCTAGGCCAATGATGTTCAACCAATTTTCAACACATTAGTGTGCCGCGAAGCATCTGTAGGTGTGCCCCGGGAGTTTTGAATTGACAATCCTCCCTCAAACAAGGACGGAGCGACAGTGTTCCTGGAATGGATTAGAAAAAAACACTTCTGAATACGTTTTGGCATTATTGGTGCCTTATGGGGAGTGCAAAAGTCCTCTTTTCAATGATGCAATAAATAAATAGATGTGTTGTCGAGCCCAAATGTCAGATTCCATTTTATAAAACCAATGATCTCATACGATGTTTTTTCAATCAGTGGCATCTTTTAGATGACATCTGGTTTCAATTTAGTATCAACAAATATGCTCTAAACTTTTGAAATATTTTGAAAACTTTGATCAACAATGAACTTTTGGCAATATAATTGATAAATTATTAGTTCGTTTACCTTCTGAATGTATTATTACCATTCTTTTTCCTTCTAAATTACCTAATCTATCCTGAAATATGGATGGTGTGCCTTGACCATTTAGTACCAGCCTCACTTGTGCCATGAGATGAAAAAGTTCTAAAATCACAGATCTTGATGGAACTCGAACTTGTGTCTCTTCTATCTTGTTACGCTGTCTATGTATAGCACTGCTCTACCGATTGAGCTGCCACGAGATCAAACTCACCATTGAACTCATCTCTCATTCTTCCTCAATCATGCAGCACCATATTTTTTATTGTCCTCGCTTTTAGACGAAAGTAAATGCTCGTTGAGAATCAATTGACAATGCTCCATCCTATAGAAAATAAATCAGGACAATATGCATACGGCAACTTTTTTTTAAAAACAAAATTGAATGTTAACTTTTCTGTGCAATACGATTGCAGTTGTTATTTTTCATGAATCTGTACACCCGTATCTTATGGCTCTCGATAATGAATAAGTGACAACAAGTATCTTCATTCTCCAGTATTATTGCCAATTGCAACACTGGTTTTATTCTCCTTCGAATTCCCAACTCCTCCAGTCAATCGGTAAGGGTTTTCGAGCGTTTTAAGCGATTCAGTAATGATGAATATAGTCGGTGACTTCATATTTCATATTTTTGTCTATTTCTCTTGTAAAGTCTGGATATTCATCCAGCTCTTCACCCAGCTTTCCGATTCTCCCTGCTGTTTTTAGAACTGCGACATCCGCAATCAGAGAGAATGCTTCTTAAATTATGATAACTAGATATGATCTCCTGGCCTGGATTGGGTGGTTCGTACGAATTTTAAAGTCACAAAGATCTTTATCATTTTCATTCTCTAAGGCAGAGGTCTACAACCATTTTTGCACCGTAGACTGGTTTAATTTTGACAATATTTTAGCAGATTGGCCGACAAGGGAGAGGGGTGTCAATCACAACTAGAATGTAGATGATGTCAACTATAAGACGCTTTCAAGTGTGCACTTGATTTTGTTTCTAAAAGGATTTAACAAGTGAATCTATAATCCCCGTCGCCCGGTAACTCTTGCTTTACAGTCCGGTGGTTTGGGTTCACTGCACTAGAACAATTTCTTGTTTATGCCCAAAACATTCGTTGGCGTGGTCCAATCCAAGTCGTTTCCGCGATTCCCAATCAGTTATTTTAATTTCCATACTCCTTATTTGTTACATCAATTGCAGTCATCGTTGATGAATAGAATCGATTAGGAAACTCAGTTGGCAACTAACTGGTCATGTATCAAGGACGTCAGACAACCGTTGGACGTCACGACTCTCAACGAGGATCCCCAAAGATCATATACGACTGTGGCCGGCAGAAAATAAAAAGGCGAGACTAAAAAAATGTAGAAAGTACTGACTCCGTGACGCCCACGATACAGATTTCTGGTGAACCCTTGAAAAGATATATATCTAATAACGAACGCGAAAAGGCTGATGCTGATGAACTTCTGTGCAAGAGTTTTCTCGTAAAAATTGAAAATGATTAGAAAGTCTTCATTGCATGTTTAAAAAGGTTTTATACCCTTACAATCCAACTATGTGCAACAGAATATCTGATAAATGTAACCTACGCGTAAGATAGAATATTTCGATATTATAGAATATCATGAAATATCTTGAAACATAGATCTACATACAAGGCCACCTCACTTTCAGTACTTTTTGAATCTCTTGTCGTTTGGCACTTTGTAAATATACTTTACACTTTCTAAAAAAGTGTTCGCCATTTTCCTTAAGAATAACACACAATCGCAAGACGAATTATCTCGTTGTACGTAAGTCTTGCTAAAACGAGTTATTTCGTCCTTGGCACTGAACTGATGACTTGCTGAGGCGTTATCTCGTCCGTGGCAGAGAACAAGTTTAATCTTCGTCCGCAGAGTGAAGTCATGAAGAGATTTGCAACATCACTTTGTCCTAACTCTTATATGATTTTCAGTTTCATATTTTATAGCTTAATTTGCTTTCAGGCAGGCAATATTTTCTATCTTGCTGTGTCTTATCTAGTTTGAATTTGATGTTGTTAGGTGCAATACATTTTTTCGATTACTACTGCTAACGTCTCATGTCTCACCTCATGTGTCCTTTCCGCAACCATGACTTGTCTGTCATTGGAGTTTTTCAAGGAAATGTTTCCTAGTTTCTAGTTTTTCGCTTTTACTTATGGGTTCTTTTGATTCAACTATCGTCGTCCATTATTCAGTTTTATCGTCATTTATAGATGTCATAATTATCGTGCAGTCCACCAGTGTTTGGATGGTCATGTTGACATATTCCTACTCTACAATGTTGATTAGTCTTCTTCCTGCTCCGTTTTTCTTCACATTAAGTCTGAATTATTTTTTTGTGCTAATATTTCTTTCGTTGTCCATGAGGAAATTGACTTCAGATATAACGTGAAGTTTTAGACTTCCAATAATTGTTGATATTTTCTAAAAACCCATCATTTGAGAGGTTTGAAAAAACTGAGTTTAATTTTTTCATTGTTGAAACACTTATCCGTCACAGTATAATCGAAGTGATCTGCTGACACAAATGCAAACATTATTTAAAAAAACAACTAAAACCTGCTTCAAATACGCAAAAGTATTTTTACAATCGACTTTATGCTATTTTCTTGCAATTGGAACCAACACTGATATTTCAAAGAAGATATTTATTATTGTGATACGTTTCGAAAAAATCTTTAAAAGTGCAGGGGAATGCGTGTAGATGCCAATTCATTCCGAATGCCCACAGTTTAATATTACATCTTAAGACACGACGGGCAAGGAAAAAAAAAGCCTTTTAATAAAAAGTAATAAAACCAAGCAGTGTATACTAACACTGTTGATTCTTTTAAGAATGCAGAAGAAAAATAATACAGTTGCTGTTCTCTGTAAAATATGTGGTGTTGTGTTTATTTGATAAGACCAGATTATACTCAAGCACGGGTCCCCTTACGCGTGGGGCCTAATAGGGGGCAATTGGTTCAATTGTTTTAAAGCCGGTCCTGCTCACATGACTTAACTCTCATCACTTTAGTGGGAACTCGATCAGGATTACGGCTTTAGTGTCATTTTTCTTCAAAGATCCCTCTATCTCTCGATTTCTTTGAATCGAACGTTGTAAGACTTGAATAACAACATTAATGTTGATTTAAAAATGTTTTCTGCATATATGACGCGGATATATGTATATATATATATATATATATATATATGTATATATATATATATATATATATATACGGTTCTTGTATATTTTCTCTTCTGTTTGGTTCAACTAAATATATCTTTTACACATTGTCATCTAATTGTCTGACGCACACACAAACATGCAATCGTTCTTAATTTTGTTCAAGTTGAGGAAATGCAATAATCTCGTGATTAGTTTTATCGACATCACCAATATTCTTCTTTTTCAATAGCTTTTTATTATTACTGCTACGATTAAATATGATTAGTAAAAAAAATATTTACGTCTGGATCAGCACTTCTGTATACTCTCTATGCATTACAAGAACGATAAAAAGACTTGCTCCGTAGGTTCAAATTTTACTTAAATTTCTATTCCGACAAAAGTTGATTACAAACTTTGTTTTGCACATACAATGAATAAAAATAACACACACACACACACGCACACACACACACACACACACACACACACACACACACACACACACATATACATATATATATATATATATATATATATATATATATATATATATATATATATTGTATAAATGTATTTATTAGAATGAAATAAGCCCATGCATACCCGCTTGAAAGATTTTTGTTAATATTTAAGACTTTACCATTTCACTCAATCTGTAAGACAGCCTCCTGGCAGACAGTTGGTCATGTGTTCAAATTCCAGTAGGGAAAAGTGAATGTTCACGTCTGTTTACACCCCATGATCTTGGTGAGTGTTGTTCTTGTTGTTCTTATTCTTGTCGTGGTATAAAAATAAAGTCAACTCCAGTTTTGATGTTTTGCAACAACTCCTGGTTCAGACTTTGACTAAAGAACTTAATCAATTTTTACTAAATCGGGTGTAACCAACCACTGCAACCAGTTAATGTAATTCTTTTAGGCCATGCCCTACTCAGGGTCTCATAAATCCTCCTTGGGATCCCATAAGGTGTGGGGACCAGACGCCTGTGCCTCATGGTTCATACGTCACTGGATTTTGATTTATTCGTGCATGTTTACATTATATATAAATCCAATGAAGATAATGAAGTTCGCAACAAAAGGTCACAAGAACAGGATTTGATCACGTAGATGTATCTCTCCTGGAGCGCCGGTGGGTTGCCGGGAAGCCTAAAGATTCGTGGTTCAATAATAACATTAATCCTATACAAAATGAAAATTGCTTGAACTCTCTGTCACAAGGTATCTCCCTGACAACTGTGCTTTACCTCAAAACAACGGTTGTAGGCTTTAGATATTCCACTCCAAATGGTTGCAGGCTATATTTTTCAGAAAGAGATTCCACGAATTTTAAGCATAAAAACGGATTTTAAGAGGCTGAGAAAAAGTGATGTTTCGAATTTAAAAGTATGAAATCAAAAGAGGCTACATTATTGCATAATTTTTTGTTCATAGAACTCAAACTAAGTAAGACGGAATTACTATTCAATTTCCTTTTTACATTTGCTGCATTTATTTCGATAGGGCTTCAATTCCGTTCTTGTTTGTGGCTTTGTAACACTAAATGATCACGCTAAATTCATTTCATTTTAGATTTCAGATTATTTTCAAAGTTTCTGTCGATAAATAGAGGTATTAATCCAAAAGAGGGATCAGTTATTGTTATGAAGAAATAAACTAATCCCTCAATGATTAATTCATTAACACAAGATGTTCCTTGACCTGAATTGCATTTTTCATTGATATTTAATGATAAACCGACGCTCACGATTGATATGTCCATATGTATTGCTTAAAGTTCGTAGACCAGATACACATTTCATATTTTGTATATGAATATCTGAATTACGTTTGAATAAATTCATTTGAAAAATTGGTATTTTGCGTACTTGGAATGAAGCACAACCTATGTTCTTCCACCAGGTTTCACAACACAACTAGTTTATTTGTCCAACTCCTCAAGAGAACAGATCGTGACTACAGGTCGATTTAATACGGGGATACCACATACGCGAACGTGTGGGTAGAATGACTCAAAAATTCTCTTTAGTCTTCGCAACTATTGCTGCAAGGACATAAGAGTGCTGCCTTTGGGGTCTCTGGAATAATACGGAATCCCTTGGATTTGAATACGCAGAGCAGTACCAGGCCGCCTGAATTAGTCATATCATCCCATGAATCCCTTATATAATAAAAAAATGTTTTTCACCCAACTGCCTTTCACCCCAAAATAACTGTTGTTGGCTTTAGATATTTCACTAAAGATGGTTACAGGCGATATTTACGAGATTTTCAAGTGCATAAATACGTTTTAAGAGTTTGACACCATGTAACGTTTAAATTTGATTACGGATGCTCAAAACGGCTATCATTTTCGTAAGTTTTTTTTAAAATTCCATAACAAAAACTATATAAGTCGGAATTATCCTTCAGTTCGATTGGGGTTCATTTTTTTCTCACTGTTCAGATAATATTACATACAAGATGAATAAAAACGTTATTCTCTTGGAAAACTGCAATGTATGTGAACAGAAGAAACAAAATGTTTGACTAACACCTATTTTATTAATTGCAATTACTATTTCTTTTCATGACGCAAATAAAATCACTCATTTGTTATCAAAATATTACGATGCCTTTCATTAAAGAATCAATGAATTGGTTGAATCTTCTTTTCAAAAGAATGCATCATTTAATCCGCCAGCTACCAGGAGCCTACAGCAGTAAAACATATATACATATACATACATACATATATATATACATATATATATATATATATATATATATATACATATATATATATATACATATATATATATAAACATATATATACATATACGTATATATATATACATATAACCATATATATATATATATACATATATATATATATACATACACACACACACACATATATATATATATATATATATATATATATATATATATATATATATATATATATACTCATATTTTATGACCTTAGGCCTACATATCAAAGGATAATTGCCCGGAGCTAAGTAATAATAGCAACAGTAGTAATAATAATGAGAAAATACAAAAATCTAAAAGGAAATTCGAACTGACCACATCAAAAGGAAAAAAGGGGATATCTTGTTGCAAACGCCTCCATTCCGTTAGTCTTAATATCAATGGATGCCTGAGACACTCGATACACAAAATAGTTTTCAAATAGGCTGTACGCAATTCACCTTTAAAATACCACCCAAGTATACACTAAGATATCCATCACTTTCTCTCTTTCTTTCTTCCTTTCTTTTTCTCTCTTTCTTTCCTTCTTTCTTTCTCTCTTTCTTTCTTTCTCTCTCTCTCTCTCTCTCTCTCTCTCTCTCTCTCTCTCATACACACACACACGCACACACGTCGTCTATCTCATAAGGAAGTATCTATTACTGTTGTTGATGTTATTTCAACCTCTCTCCACACAATTATATTCAGGGATTCATACTCACAAAACACTTTGCTGATATGTTTACTAACAGAGAGGTCCGTTACTTTTTTCAGCGATCGTAATGTATAATCCATGTTAAATTGGGAATCTTGCTGTTGAATAATGGTTGGCAAGTTAGTTTAGCAGAGTATTCCTATTGTGTAGCAAGTTCAAATCTCTCGGGGTTTCTACTACTTGTGTTATTGTGTCAGGCTAAGTGAATACTTATATCCATATCAACGCATACTAAATCATATGCGTTTATTTATAAACTATATTATATATGAGTTCAGTAATACCACGAATTACAGAGTCCCTTTCATTGACCTTTCAATTTCGGACAAGAGGTTGAAAATGCTTGAAAAGATGGTGATCAGTAGAAGGAATGGGGGTTACTGTGAGATTTCATACACCAATTCTTCAGGCTTAGACACAGTAAGCTGAAGAGTTTTGGCAATGTCATTTAATTCAATTCACGTGCGACCCATTTTTCCAACTTTTAAACCTTTCTTATCGTCCTGGGATGATGTGATAGGGTCGCTGTGGCAATCTTCAAGTCCCCTAAAAATACTCGAAACGTTTTTCGTTAGTCACTGCTGTCGAAAAACTGCTCGAGTATTGGATGGCGGCGGCGGGGGGGTTTATTGACTCTTCATAATTAAAAACCGGTTTAGACCTCCCTCAAGGTTTAATATTCATGTCCATATTTCAAGATCTACATCTATTGAGCCAACAGTTCCCGTTGTAGTATTGTTCACCCCAAATGATTTGTTGACATCGTCAGTAGGTTGAGCTGCATCATGCCTTGATTGGAAATCATACTTGAAAATTGACTTGACTTTTTAAGTAGTCACCATTGCTGTTAAAAGCTCATCTTTATGCTAAACAACCACACACGCACACACACACACACACACACACACACACACACACACACGTCACACACACACACACATATATATATATATATATATATATATATATATATATATATAGTCTAGAAAGCTTTACAGCTTTCAACAATAAACATTGAAAAATTAAAAAAAAATATTGTGTCACTTCAGTCACTTATTTCGCGATTGTTTTTCTCCTGTTTTCCCTATACTTTATCATTATTGCACAATGTATAAATTTTCTTTAGTTGAGATCATCAGTTGTTTACCATGTAACCGTTTCAGGGATTTCAAAAACAAAATAGTTATATTAACACGGTACCCAGCAGTGTTGATCGAACACCACCTCCTCTCTTCATAGTTCAAGTCATACAAGTAGTTTGTCATTTTATATAAGGTATTATGTGTGTTCTTTATCGATATCATTCCATATACTACATATCATGTACTGAATACCTCGCTGTTAGTATTAATATCTTCAAAGTGTTTTGTGAGTATGAATCCGTAAATATCATTGCGTGGAGGGAGATCAAATTACATCAACAACAGTAATAGATACTTCCTCATGGCAGAAACGATGTGTGTATGTGTGCATGAGAAGAGGAGATACATAGATGGAGAGAGAGAATTATATATATATATATATATATATATATATATATATATATATATATATATATATATATATATATATATATATATTTATATATATGTGTGTGTGTGTGTGTATATAGGCACAATATGGAAATATATATTCAAATGACACTAATGTTTATGCTGGGGGCAATTTTCAAACCAGTTTAAAAATTGCTCTTAGCATTGAACATTACCGTCACTGGAATATGTTTCCCATTTTATGTAATTAATTATTAGCCGTATTTATTTTGTGAATATAGAGCTCTGTGGATAAATAATATGAACAACATATATACATCTTTACATATGCTTTTTTTTAATTCTTGCAAATTACTGTGAGTATACATATATATATTTATGATCTGTGTGTGCGTGCGTGTATGTTTAACAAGTGGGTGTAACTTCGTATTAATTTGCTGATTTAGCTTATGCTTTACCGATTTACTCTTGCCTCTCACGCATGACATATGCCCAGCCCCCGTGCGATGTTCTGCTCATTATGTTTGTTTGTTACTATTTAGAAGTTTCCGATATCTTCTCTGATACCGACAAGTGTAGCCTGATGACAATTACCTTTTCCTTCCATAACCTGGTAGTACAAGTTATCAAAAGGAAACGGTACTCTATGAAATACTGAAAGTGCAATCACCAAGTTTTTGCTATGTTTAATTATAGAATTCACCATTATTATGAGGAATCAACCGAACGTGGTCACGATATTAAGTCTCTTGAATAAAAGAAGTTATCACTTTTTGCTTTTATTGTATGGAGGAGATTTCAAGAAGTTACCTTTCGATGCCTTGATTTGTATAGTTTGGTTGGTGTACGCAGCTATTTGGTTCCCTGTCAAGGTTGACAAGGGAGGTAGCTTCCTGCAGATACTGTCTGAATGATTAAGGCAGTTTCAGTTGAAATTCTGTGATGAAGAATTATCATTTCTAGGACAGTGCCCATTCCAAAAGTGTATGTTTGGAGGGGTTGACTTAGAGATGTGAGGAGCTGCTTGTAATGACTGTCTTATTAACTAATATAGCTGTCTGTCCTACGAAACTACGACTTCGGTGTATTTCGGTTGGTTCTTTTCAGTGTTGCCAATCTATATATTTTATACCTAAATTTAGATAATTCTGAAGAGAAAAAGTCAAGTGAGATAGTTGATAGAAACTATGATAATTAATAAAGCTATGAACCTTGAATTTTATTTGTTTCGTTAGATTTCTAGAAAACTGCTCATCCAAGAAAAATTCAAACTCGAATCTGCAATGCCTTTTGTGCTGACTAATACATATGGCGAATGCCAACTTCTTATAATGGCCAGTTGTTCAGTATTTGCGGTGTATACACACTGACAGAGATTTCTTCAATTGTAGATGGATTATACACTGACTTATTGAAACCTGTTCCCTGATGATAGTTGCGATAATTTATTTAAGAGGATTAACTGGTATATGTATAATCAAAAGAGTTTGGAAACAATTGAGATAGTATGTTACAGGACTAGCAGTTATCGTAATTCTTGACTGCTTGTGGAGTAGAGAGATTCTATAGCGTCAATTTTCAGGCACATTACTATTCAGATCTGTTAATTTGGGTGGAATCAAACACCAGCTACCAGGGACGTAGGTTCAATTTGCTATCATTATACCAACAAAGTTGAGGACACATTAGGATTGGTAGAAATGCAGGTGATAAATTTTGCTCTACAGTTGGTTGGACTTCATCATCCTCGGGATCGCTCGCTGCTGTTTCAGCCAAGTATGAGGAGGGTACCCCAGTGGTGATCCTGCTGATCTCGTTGGACACACCAGTTCCCGTAAGATCACCGAAGTTAAGCTTGGTCATTGCCGTAATGAGGTGACCGTTTGGAAATATCGGGTACCGTGAGCAGTAAGGGTTTTACATCCGTCTCAGCCTACGCTCTGCTGTTGATAAACAGAGTAAATTGTCGAGAAGGAACCAAACCACGCACACGAATCTCCATGGTAGTGTGCTCTCCTAGGAGCCACCATACACATATCGAGTGGCAGTAATCATCGTCCCCCTCATCATCATCTTGCAAAAAAACCCAAACAAAAGGCCAGTCTTCCCCCCTAAACCCTCTGACCAGTTAGCGACAAGAAATGAATGAATGAATTTAGTCGGGAACTCTGGATTTATCTTTGATGAACATTATTGCCCTGATTGTTAGATCGTCTCAAAAGAGTTTCCATGTCAGTTGTCTAATTTCATTAAACCGGTTTCCGGTTGGTGACCTTAATACCTTTTTTGGAAATCTTTTTGCAAAGAAACGAAGGTAATTCTTGGTTTGAAGAGTCCATAACCCTACTGCACACTATTACATACTAACCCTCACCAATATGTCGTCACACAGCCATGACCATGGTCGTACCCCTTAAAAAAACAAAACA
Organism: Thysanoteuthis rhombus; assembly: GCA_963457665.1. Classification (NCBI taxonomy): domain Eukaryota; kingdom Metazoa; phylum Mollusca; class Cephalopoda; order Oegopsida; family Thysanoteuthidae; genus Thysanoteuthis; species Thysanoteuthis major. Next base: position 17,055,082 of record OY735202.1, read on the forward strand.
AAAACAAACGCTCCCCACCCCATGAAAAAATGTTTTCTCCTGGGTTTAGATCGAGTCAAACCAATGATTGCCGAAACGAGAAGAGAGAGAGAGAGAGAGAGAGAGAGAGAGAGAGAGAGAGAGAGAGAGAGAGAGAGAGAGAGAGAGAGAGAGAGAGAGAGAGAGAGAGAGAGAGAGAGAGAGAGAGAGAGAGAGAGAGAGAGAGAGAGAGAGAAATTGTTATACGCTCTTTCAACCACCGGGGACTGATGTATTCTTGTGTGACGTCATATCGGCGGAATATCTCGTCAGCCTCTACAGGACAATCATTGCTTTCCCTGCCCCCAACACCATCTACGGATTGTCTTGAATCCTAATCCAATTCACTGCCAGAATGAAAAGACATAAAAAAGAGGAATGTTTTAGCGAGATATTTCATCTGCTGTTCACGGATGGGTAAAAAACATTACACGCTCACATGCGCGCACGCACACATGCGCACGCTCACATACACGCAGGCGCACGCACACGCACGCACTCATACACACACCATCACCATCACCATCACCACCACCACCACCAACAACAACAACGACCACAACAATCATAAGAGGATGAAAATGTTACGCTTGAGAAGTTTTTTTTATTTAATGAAGACTTTTTAAAATATCCACAGGTCTGTGGGATCTGTTCTTTTGAAATGCGAAGCTTATTAAAAAAAATTATACCGAAAAATCTTCAAAATTAATAAAGTAGATGACTGTAAAACACATTGAAATTTGTCCCTTTGAAATTCCACTCCGTGCAAACATTACAGGTGACAATTTCCAGAAATGCGCGTTTGATTGCTGGACCATCAAGAGTTTCTCTATTCAAATTGAGCAGGATCTTTAGTATCTTTACATTTCGGGCGGATAAAAAGTCACTGCTTGAACCTCCCCGCCAAGAAAAAAAAAAAAGAAAAAAAATAGAAAAAAAGAAAGACAAACAAACAAAAACTATACAAAAAAAATAATGGAAGTAAAATATCGTCTTTTAAAATAGTGACGACGTAAGATATTTTCCAGGCAGCGCTACGGGATAAATTCGCCGAAAAATAATCTGTGTCTTACCTGAAAATCGATTGTTAGAGAGTTCGATCCTTGAAGAGTTGCCTTTTGATGATGATTTTATTTACCCTTGTACTTGAATCGGGAACCTTTTGCGGTGAGACCATAGTCGATATACATGTGAACACCGTTAGATTCGTTTGACAGAATGTTCTGGAATAATCTTTTTGAGACAAAGTTCTATTTGCAGAACGGAATTATCGGCAAAGGATCTAACTATTTGTAGTTCTCGGGAGGCAGTGGGTCACACTTGATGAAAGTAATGTAACTGCATTATTTTCATCTACACTTTACGAGTATTATTATAATCTTGTTGTTATTGATGTAATATGTGTGTACGGCAAATTTGTCAATAATCGCCAACCATCGTTTTAGGACCTTGTCTAAAAAAACAAATAATTATGTTATGGCGTCAGGGGAATTATCATGTTTTTTCGGCTTGAAACAAATATATTATGACATATGGAAATAATCGTTTGGTTTTGATTTGTTTCGATGTAATCACTTTTACGGACATTTGCACTCTAAAAAATACTGTTTTGAAAAATATTCCAAGCCGGAAACTCTAATTTTTCCAGTAACTTTTAAAATTCATATAAGTACTCGATAATACACATAATGTTGTTGTAAATTTGTTATTTATTTAAAGGATAATCTTATAGTTGGTAATGAGAGCCACTTTGAAATGTCAGTTCAGCATTACATTCTGGAGATAACGGAGAATCAAAATAACTATCCAATTTGTTTTGAATCATTGTTAACATTTAATTTCATAACCATGACTTAGGTCGAAAATGAAGAGAAAGATGTAGAAAGAAAAGAGAATGGGTTTTTTTTTCTCAACAAAACGTTTCAAGAGGAAACGAACTTGTTGAGTGATTTACGATCAAAGCTATTAACGTTTGTAGGGTCAGTCAGTTGAAGTTTAGAGCATTGATAAACTTATCTTGCCACTGTAGCTGTTAATAACAATAACAATAAATCTGTTTGTACCCTTAACTTTCTTACATAGATACAGTGTGTGCAAGGTTTCTTAAAGTACCTCTAATCACAGTCACTCTATTTTAACCAAGTTACCTTACCACATATGGATCTATTATTGGTTTGGATTGGATAAGAAAAAAATCTATCCATCCAAAAGTTGTATAGACTATTGAACTCATCCTCAATGTTGCTTTTGTTACCATGACGTTTCGGCCCATCCATTTTACTGCCTTCTCCCGCAGACCCCCAACCTAACAGCTTCAATAAAACTGGGAAACAATTATTAGTTTTTGCCTGGTAGTTTCTTTCGTGTTGTGATTTTGATTGCTTTTTGTTACTTGTCTGCTTAAGTAGACCGACAATCTACGGCTGTGAGTCAATAGCGCAGATCGGAAATAAAGAATAAAGAATAATATCTACGCGAGACTCGGTATCTTTTTACTCAGGAAACTACCTATGTATATACCGACTGAGCTACGAGAACTCTTAAATCAAACCCTCGAACTCATTCTCCCCCCTACCCCGATTGTCTGTCGACATATTTTGTTATTGTTTTGACTGACATTAATTGTTGTAGCAGTAACTCTATCTTGATTCATTTTCTATTATTAATCTTTTCCTGGAATTGTTGCCCCTCTCACAACTTAGGAAAGACGACCAGCATGATTTTAGGTACTGGGATACATCTGCCAGAAAGAGTCTTTATTCAAATCTTGTTTACATCAGCATTTTTCCACGTTTATCAGACCCAAGTTAAAAAATGATTTGAATATTATAGTTACTAGATGAAGTATTAGGAATCATTATCATTACTTTCATGGCATCTAATCAACTTCATCTTAATTTTCAATTATCAATTTAATTATCAATTAGTTGAGCTGTCGGGCGTATATCGAGCTTCCTGTGGGAAATCTCACCAAAGATTTATTCATTTCCGATCAACGGTGTTTGCTCACTGCCGAAGGGAAATCGGCCGAAGTAAAAGATCTGATAAAAAGCAACTAGAAAATCAGGATGTAACTAAAAAGTATTTATGAAAATGAATAATAAAGGTAAGTGATGAATGAAGAAGAATAAAGTATAAAGTCACAATGTTTTATTCATGCAATTGATGAAATAACGAATAACATGCTTTCGTGAAGCGGATATTAGTACGTAAATTAGCCCTAACTTGAAAGTGTACGTAAGTACATCAATAAGTCCATAGTCTAGTAATGGAAAAAAATACACAATAAATATTTACTTTCTAACGTTTTCTCCTCCGTTGTCAATACACTTAATTTAGTGGTGAATATTAATCGCACAGATCGAAAAGTGAAAATTTCTGGCCAATTCCAGCTAATAACTGTATCGGGCAACGGATTTATTGATCCTCATTCGTCAGTTATATGGTTTATTCTGTATTATTGGAATATCTGGATTGCTGCATGTTTCATTAATTTCGAAGATACAGAGTTAAATTTCCAGAAACACTACTACTGCGACAATTGCAATCAAAAATGACAATTATTGTAACGATAATGATAATGATGATAACAGTGATGATTGTGTACAGAATATGATGCAGCTGCTAAAATGACGTTTACTCTCCCTAAAATAAGGAGGACACGAAAAAAGTTGCAATGCTTTATTAAAAATTACCGATACATAAAATCAAGTGGAACTGTCGCGGTCCGAATGTTCAATGCTGTCCATACCAATCTGATGACTTATCAATAGGCCAAGGATACACAGGTGATTCGGTGTAGAAATTTCAAGCATTCACTATTTCATCAAAATTGTATAAAATCCAAGACAACACCCAACCCACCCAATGTACAAGGTGAAAATGGGAAACAGAGAATTGAAAAGTAAAACTATTCATGTTATCGCTTAATTCAGTTGAAAATTTTAATAGTGAGATTACTGGGTGAAACAAATTACGGGTGGATTGAAGGCAGATGGTGGACGACAATTATTACACAAAACTGTCGTCTTTTTGACGACACCGTACCGATGGTAATGATAATAATTAAAAAAATATTTAAAAGAATTTAATGGCGACCTTGAAATGTTCAAGGAAAATTTAATACACAAATGATAAATAGTCTGTTAGGCGTCAAGTTATAATGGTAGTTAGCTACGTAATATAGAATCACTAAGGTACAGAAAGAACAGTAGGATTAAAAAAAGAGGGGGGAAAAGAAAAGAGCCAAAAGGGATATTGGTATGAAAAAGAAATGGAAAGAAAACTTGAAAATATTTGTCAGGAAGAGAGAAAAAAAAACGAAGAAAAGAAGATGGAAAGAGAAGAAAACAATGAAGGAAAGAAAGAGAAGATTCGACACGAACGAGGGATGAAAAAGAGTTGCTACAATGAAGTCTTTAAAAAAGATATAAACATGGACGAAATGAATCAATCGTTAGACATACGACAAAGGTGAAAAGAGGAATGGATAGTTGGGAAGAGAGGAGGAGGAATTCGGATCGTAGGAGAGATGGAACGATATATGGCAAAGACACACAGAGAGAGACAGAGAGAGACAGAGAGAGACAGAGAGAGACAAAGAGAGAGAGAGTGAGGAGGCAGTAGAATAAAAGAAAGGAAAAGAAAAGAGTGAAAATTAGGCAGATCAAAGAAAAGTTTAAAATCACGAGGAAAGTAACGACAGAAGAGGAAAAAAAAAGACAGGCAGCCACTGGATAGAAACCGTCACGTAACCAATGTATTTTTGCTGCATGTCGTATTTGCGGTGATCAATTAAAATTGGAGTATACGGGTGTGATCAATGAATAAGTTTCTTCTCTCGATTTTTGTTGAACAGAGACCATTGATAAATCGGAAGATTCAAAATAAACAAGCATGAACGCTACCAGACACAAACTAAGTGACCTATTCAACATGGACTTACATTGTGAATTGAACCCCCAATTAAGTAAAACTTTATTTCAGGGAGATATAAGCCCCAGCAAAAAACAAAACAGAAACCAGAAAAAAAACAAAACAAAAAAAAAACCCCAAAAACCAAAACGTTTTCAAGAAATAATAAGGAGTAAATGTTTAAAATTTCAGCCCTCCAACTCCCCTGGTGATAGATAGATAGGTAGAGAACCAACTAGAATCATTTGAAATCTGGAGAAACCTATGCTGTCAATTTCGGTTGACAGTTTCTAAAACGATTTAGCAAGAAGTAGACATGAAAAACTAAAACAATGACAACGTATAGACATAAATTGTTTTTGTCCTTGTTTTAAATCCGATCTTTCTCATAAACAACTGTACATCGCAACCCATTTTGAATGTCAACAATTATTGTACCGTAGAAAGTGTCTGGTCAGAAACTGTTCCAATGATAGAGCAGTCTGATCTGATGAGCACGTAGCAAATTTCTTTCTGAGCGACAAATGTCTGAAGTGGCACACCCATGAGGCCCAAAAGTTGGCAGGGCTAGACATTTCAATCTGAAGTGAACAAGAGAGAAATTTAGTTGTTGACAGATTTAATTCGCGACGTCTGATAATTGTCCGAGGATAAGTTTAGGAAATGCTTGTAACAAATATTAACCCTTTCAACACTAACGTATTTAAGCACTTAATTTCTGATTTTTGAAAGGGTATAAAAAGCCTGAAACGTGTTAATTCTACTTTTACCTCTGTCAACGAGATTTTGAGATATATATGTATTACCCCGTCTTTTCATCTTTTTCTCTTTTTCTGAACGTTATCTCCAAAAAGGTTCCTAATTAGATCCCATTAAAATTGGTGGAAAGTTGGGTCATGGGCTAAGGAAGAAGCGATTAAATTTTGAGTCAGATTTTGGATTTTTTCCAACTGAGTTGGCTGACGTCATTTGCTGAGGTATGCGTTCTCTGAAGATATTTAATGATGAGAAAAAAAATCGTTTATTAAATGATTTTTCCCCGTATTTTGAAGAACCAGAACAAAGATGGGATACATTTTTCCAATTACATATTAATACTTGGGCGGATGGAAACCCCGGAATTAGCTGATCACATAACTAAAACGTCTTTTGAGTTCAGTTATATGATGCGAATCTGTTTATGTGTCGGAGTTATACCATGATGGCGCCATTATCTACGGTTGTAAAAGCCAGGGAAATCTCATTTACTTAATTTTTCGAGACATGTACCTCGAAGTATACTTCTAAAATATATGTACAGGACGTATTTCTACGAACGCTCAAATAAACTCCAGGATATATATATATATATATATATATATATATATATATATATATATATATATATATATATATATATATATATATATATGTTCTATCTGTCTCGAAAGGGTCAATGGTCGTCATTTTTTGTCAGTGGTCTCATTGTTTTATTTATTTATTCATTTTTTTTTTACTCAGGTACTGATCAACCAAACTTATGACTTCTGGTACTACTACTACTACTACTACTACTACTACTACTACTACTATCACCTCTACTACAACCATCATTACGAACATGACTGGTATTGCGAAAATTACTTTCTATCACTTGATCGACGGAGTGACCTACGGGTACTTCTGTTGTGAAGACACAAATATCGACATGATGATGAAGATGATATGGGGGTGAGGAAGTAACAACAGCTATAACAATAATAACAACAACAATGTTATTTCATTACTGATTTTGCTCATCATTGTTTCTTTTTATTACAAAGATCACACTAAATAGATTGCACTAAGCTATTGGACCAAATTAAGCACAAGTTCGCACATACAATGTTGCAAAATGAATCACATGTTTTCATTATATTCCCAGGAAACTACATGTTGACAAAAAATGCCCGTATTAAAATAACGAGACACTTTAACATTATATTTGAAACAACAATCTGTGAAAAAAAAAATAACTGCACTTATTCGTAAAAGTACTAAAATTCATACGACTGCCCCTGTCCAAAAACTGGGTGTGGTTTTTGAGTCACCATTCTAAATTTAGGCGCAATCAAAATATAAGAATGTACTTATTGACGCATTAACTATGGAGAAACGGCATTTTCCTTCTTGAATCCAAGGCGAAAAAAAAGCGCCAACAAAATACATTAAATTGGTTTGAAACAACAAGCAAATAAAAGAAAATTGCAAATATTAACTGTTAATTGAAAAAGAAGACTACTATACAATTATTGAGAGGCACTGGTCCTAGAACGAGGCTGGTATATATATATATATATATATATATATATATATATATATATATATTAATTAGATGATGTTTACGCTCAAAATCGAAGGTCGAGTTATTCAATCAGGATATATAGTATATGTCTTATAGTATATAAGTATTTACTAAGCCCAACATAGTCTGATACATGGACTCAAGTATACGGTATTCAATCAAGATCAATCTCACAACTGTAGTTATAGTCTGCTAGACTAACTTTCTAGCTATAGCTCCGCGTAGAGCCATTCAAGTCATGTTATAAGCAGAAACAACTTTGAAGGTTATCGTTATTGCAACCATAGTTTAGCACGCTATTCTTATCATATATTGATGATGAGTCAGTTACCCTGTAGGTGTCCTCCGATAGTGAATCAGTACAAATATGGCTTAGTTTAATGAATGCCAACTAAAACTATAGTAATAAACATTTTTAATACGAACGATAAGTAAATTTATCAGTATGCCCCCATTGTTGCAGACGTTTAACTTGTGTATTCATTTCAATAATTCAATGAAAATGAAACTGAGAAGAGATCCACAAAGGTCAACTGTATCTGATAAATAAGAATCATAAGAATGGTAAAAAAAAACAAAAAAAAAACAAAACAAAAAAAAACTTATGCTAACTCAAGAGTTGGAAGATCTTTGCAAAAATGGTCTCTAAGCAACTTCGCCTATATCAAAGCTATGTGACAGACGGCTGGTTAATGCAAGATGATTTAAATTGTTTTAATCTCAAACCTCGCTTCATGATTTATTGTCAATAACTTTAAGAACAATTAACATTCCAAATTTTATTCGGACAATTAAACTTCAGGTCGGTCTGGAATTCGCTGCCTCCATTGACCTCTAAAAATGTACGTGGAGCTCTCTAAAAAAATACACATAGAATCTTGATAGAATCATAGACATCATATTATGCAAATCTATGAGGTGGAACGTTGCGGGGACACAGACATCAGATGCCTAAGATTACTTTGTATGAGTGAAAAGTAAAGAAAAGTGAAAAGAATCGTTTATCACCACTGATTTACATATAACCAACCTTGCTTGTAATTTGGTGAGCTGGGGTTTGATCCGAGTCAGCATACGAGGGTGGAATAACTAAGTGTGTAGCCTCACAAGTTATAACTTGAATTTTGATCTGAGATTCTCACGATTGATTAATATTCTCTAGTGAACTAAGTGTATTGAAAAGGAAGGGTTTATATTAAAAAAAAAATAGTTAATGTGTAAGATAAACACTTTTTTCATGATTAAGTTATAGGCTTGTTGATGAATCAGAGCAAACTTGAAAAGTTTTATAGATCGTGTCCAAAGTTTCGAGATCATTCCCTTTTTAGTTTCACTTTGCAAGCGGCTTGAAGCACGATAAACCAACAAACAAAACTAATTTCAAATAAAAGCTTATATTTAGAGGACAAAACCAACTTCGGTACGCAAACCATCCAGTAAGGAACTAAATTAAATTCAATGGTTTGAATGATGGAAATATAGATTATCACACTAAAACATATGCTTTTTCAATGAATAGTATCAAACATTTATTAAGTGGCTTGTAATTTCGTAGAACTACAAATCAATATTTTTAAAATCATTGCTAAGTTCTTGGATTTTACTAAGCTTAACTAACACTCGGTGAGACAGAATGGAATATGAAGAGCGATTGTGAGCAAAAGGATTGAGAAAACCTCTACAGCGTGTTCACTCGTGACAGAATGTTCTAATATTGTGGCCCTGTGACAGACCAATGTAAACCTAGATAATATCATGTTACATGCAGGCGTTTTACCATACATTAACCGTCGTTTATAAAACTGCAAGTATACAACCTTAGTCATCATTGATAAATGTTACATCAACATTGTTGAGCATACAACATCTCTTGTTCGTAAACATTTACTTACCTTCACCTTCATGTAGACAACTAATGATGATAAGTGTGTGTGTATATATGTGTGTGCAAGCGCGTGTGTGTGCATTCCTGAAGCGACGTTCAGTCTATTTCCGGGTCTCTCTCATCGTTTTATAAAAGAAAGTGTCCATTCATCAGTTGTTTATTAAACTGATCGTATATTGTTTATTCGACTTGCAAATGTTTTCAAGTAGTAGAAGCCAGTACAAACTGGATTCCTACATATTTGTTTTTTTCTTCCGGCTTTCTTCGTTGCTTGGCGGTCATTGATTCGACACGCCCTTTCGTCTCAACATCAACCCGAGCCAACGGTTATTTGCCCTAATTCCTCCTTCTCCCAAGTTTTGTTTCATAATCTCAGATTTCTCTGCCCACCTATCATTTGCATCATATCCAATCTCTATTGTTTACTACATGTTTTGCATCGATATTCCTTGTTTCTCTCGACCTATTTCCTCATTCTGATTTTTGATTACTATGTAATTTTGGTGATTTCCTATTTCGGCCTAAACTTGTTGGATACAAAGGTTCCCTTACAATCATCGAATTGGAACAACGACGAGCCCGGTGAGTCCCTAGATGATCTGGGAATACCAGGTACCATAACCAGTTGGGGATTATGTGGTGGGCCTCCCGTGGCGACCCCGTTAATCCTCTTACGGAAGAGATCGATCTTCGCACTACGCTTAATAACGAAAGCTGGAGGTCTTCCAACCATATTCCCCTGAACTCTGTTGCTGGCCTGGTTGCAATAAAAGGAAACGAATCAATCAAACTCCTTAATTGTCTAATTCTTTATCACTCATTTCTTTATTTTTCCTTTCGGATCTCTAATTTACTCATTCAATTTCACTTAACACTTCTTTTTATCAAGAGAAGGTCATTTCATAGTGAAGAACTGATTATCCCCTGATTATTTCCGATCTGCATGGTTCACTCACTGAAAATGCTTCAGTTAATAAAAATAGATTAAGATAACACTGCTGCTTTATACTACTAATGTACAAACCGTAACCAATACAACTGTCGTCGAAAGAAATTTGCTGAAAATGAAGGGTAGGTTCAAAGGTTAGATTTGATTTTTTCCGTCAACCGTTGAGTTCTCGTAGCTCAGTCAGTTAGAGCAACTGGTATGGTTAATCAGGCTTTCCTTTGAATCTTACCGACAGCTTATCATTTATTCCAGACGACCAGAATGAATTGCGATAAAAACTATAAGATCAAGACGAAAGAAAATACTAAAAAAAAATTAACCATAATAATGATTATCTCTCCTTTGATTATATTGGCTTCTGATACAATGTTTCTCCAAATCATCTCTTTGTTTTAGTCTTGCTTTTATCTATACTGGCTTTTAATGTAATCTTCCAAATAGTAACAAATTCTGGCGGTAGGAGAAAAAGGAAATAATAATCATAGTTCTATTCTTATCATCTAATTTCTCCAAAGCCAGTATACGCCTACGTGGATTCAGCATTTAGAAAATATTACCCACTGAATTTATTGCCACTTTCCTGCCAAAAAATGAACATCTTTGGCATTACGAAAAAACTGATGATTAAATAACGTATTTGGCAATTTTTTTTTGGCCTAAGATTTGTTTGATTAAATTCCGGTTCTTAGTCAACATTTTTTGTCTATTAAAATGAGGAAGGGCGATATTGTGTGTGGCCAGGGAATAATACGAGCGTTTCAGATAAAATAAAGGCTATAAATATGTCTGATCCGAAGTAGAAGTACTGGGGAACGACAATTTGATCCTAAGCAGAGCGTGTAGATACTCTCATCTTACGCGAAATTATCGATCCACTCTTGAGGCCATTTACTAGATTGAGCTTAATTTTTAAGTGTACTAGTCATTGAACGATACTAAGGAAACAAGTCTTGCAAAATATTTATTACGAGTTCGATTCTCAATAAATGAACCAGTATTGAGCCTTGTATCAATCGAAGATAAGTCTAGTAAATATGTACACACAGACACACAGATGGATATATTAGCGAGGGTGTCAGTGACAACTTTTCACAGGGAAAAGATTGAAGGAGTTCAAAGACAACTCAGCGCAAACAATGTTTTAAAAGCGAGTAAAAACAAAATGAAAAAAGTTGGATATTTCTAGATAGAAAGATTATACTTCGTACATACATACATGCATATACATACAGAAACTATCAATATTATCGGGATTACGGGGCCTGGTTAATGATTTTATTCTACTAAGTCATAATACCTATCCAAGATGAGCTTAGTAAATACCTATGTCATTTCCAAAAGACAGACATAAAGTGCCTGTTTTTAGAGCAATAGCTGACAAGCTGGTCTTGTTAAACCGAGTAAAGTGAGTAAAAGCTTTGTAGATATTACAGACCGAAAGATATGGTCCTGCTAACGTAGAGAGATTGCTGAGATGCTCGTCTGGGAATCCATTGCTAACGAACTGAGATGGGGGGTCCCACAGGCTTAGTTTCAAAGAATGTCCAAGTATACCAGCCTTAGAACGATTGTAACCAAACAAGTCCTGCAAAACACCTGAAACAAGTTCGATTCTCGATAAATTAACCACTGTTATTGCCTTGTGTAGAACTAAGATGAGTCAAGTAGAAATCTACATACAGACACACAGTTGCATATATTAACGTGGGTGTAAGTGGCGACTTTTCCCAAGGAAAGGAATGAAAAAAAAATCAAAGACAACCCAGCACAAACGATATTTCAAAACCGAATAAAAACAAAATGGAAATAGGCGACATTATTCAAGTGGATATTTTTAGAAAGGGGAGATTATTCTTCACACAAAAAAGCTAATGACTTTGAAGCGTACATGCATTTACATTAATGCAGAAAGTGGGATAAAAACGTATATTTATACTCGGGTGTATAAAAACTTGAAGAAACACACTTATGCATGTATAAATTTATGTGTACGAGTGTGTCAGCATGCTTGTGTACGTAGGCTTTTTGTTTGGATATTCGGGTGGATTACCATATTTTACTGCCGACTTAAAACCCCCACGATGAATTAAATGAATAAGTAAATTATGGAAAGATGAGTATTTACATATATTTTGTTAAAATGCTGAATTCAGAATTTTGAAGCCTAGAGCAGATTTGCCTTTTAATTTTAATCTATTCTGCAGCCACCGTCATTTGTTTTTAACCTCCTATATTTCGTTTATATTGTTTCATTTTTTTCTTTCTTTCTTACTCCTCTCTTTTTTGCTTTCTCTATCTCCGCTCTTTTCTTTTCCTCCAATCTCCCTCTTCCTCCCCTTTCTCTGTCCTCAATCCTTTCTATTCCACTTTTTTCTCTCTTTCTTTTCTTCCCCAGGCTCCGATTCTTTCATTTCTTCCTTTCTCTCTCTAATGTCATTGTTCTTGACGTCAATTAAGCTTTAGCTTATAACGACACAGAGACAAATAAGCGGAATGCAGCGAGATTACGTTGTGGAAATCATACAACTGGGGAGGGCATTAGAAAAAAAAACTGGACTCCTACTTTGAGCTCAAACGCTGACCTCTTCCACCGAGTGGAAATACGCAACTATTTCAGCCACGCAAAACACTCTGATGTCATTGTTCTTGAGACTGAAGATATCAATTATGTTTGGAGCTATATTTTGGGTAAATGTTTATGATTTTATCAATTCGGTCCGATTTCATCAATGCCATTTCGAACTTCTAGCAAAGGTTTTTAAGCCAGAAATCCTAGCTCAATGTGTCCCTAAAGAATGAAAGACAAAAGTTTGCTCTGCACCAAAAGTCAAATCAATCAAAACCAGGGGAGATATTAAAAAAAATCAAAGACAAAATCAAGATAGAGTTCACACCTTATTACAAGGCATATTGCAACGAACGCGAAGTAATCAATGATTGAACAATTACACAAAATGATAAATTCTAACAGGTCTGGTTAGTCACTCAATGGAAACTGTCACGTGACAAACGTCTTTTGGCTGCATGACTTGCAGGGGTCGGTGATCGATTGAAAAATTAGAAAGAAGGATGATCAATAAATAAGTTACTTCTTGTTGAGAAGCGATCATCAAAAGTCCGAATTTAAAAAAATAAAAAAAACAAGTGTGAATGTAGCTGAAGACAATCTAAGACACTAATGTAGCACAAAATTCCATTGTAAATCGAAACCTCGTCTAAAAACCAAAATAAGAGTGATTTTTCGATAAGATGAAAAATAAGTTTTTATAGACATAATGATTTTCAGCCCCTTAATTCCATCAGGGCAGCCTGTACGCACAACACATGCATTACAAAGTCAGTCAGTATGCCTAGCAGAATCACTTAAAAACTGAAGAAATCCATGTTGACGGTTCCTAACAAATCGGAATCGTCCGAAAGCAACATAATGATGTTTGAAGAAAAACTAATATTAAAGGTGCCAATAATTCAATACATTCTTCAAAAAAAAAAAAAAAAAAAAGAATTACGTGAAACATCCAAAAGACGCCTGTTCAACAAAGACAGCGCCCAGTAAAACGTTCGTAAAATAAAAGTTATTAATAAAGGAAACTAGTAGTGTCATAACTTATTAAACAGGAAGCTTTACTCGAACAGTATGTTATCAAAACGAATAATAGATGAATGAATGACTATAATTAGACGAATAATAAAAACCCGATTTTGCAGTAGAGATTTCAAAAGGTTCCGAAGATATGAATTAGTAGCTGTTAAAGTTTGCAAATTATCTAAATTAAGCCCAACAAGATTACAATGTAAAGAGAGATATATGCTTGGAACTGTAGTAAAGATTTCAATATATTCATCCATCTATTTATAGCCCTGCTGCTATAATTGTTGATTCGAATTGAGACAAAGTTTTTTTTTTTACTCATTGAAATTCAGTCTTAGTTTCCTTAATCAACTCAAAAAATCTTACAGAACCCAACAGCGTGATCATCATCATCATCATCATCATCATCATCATCATCATCATCATCATCAGTCTTTCAACGTCCGTCGTTGGTCAAAGACATTCCCCAGGATTCGCCACACTTCTCAATCGTGGGTGTTGCGTAGCCAGTACTTTCCATCGGTTGTCTGCCATTCTTGCAACATGGCTAGCCCATTGCCATTTGATTTTTTGATAGATTCTTTGATATCCCTCACACCTGTCTGCTCTCTGATATATTGTGCTATCTTGTGGTCTCTCCATGTGAGGTTGATCATGATTCTTTCATGTGCACGTTGCGTGGTTCTCAATTTGCAGGTCTGTCTATTTGTTAGGTTCCATGTTTCAGCTACATAGGTGACTATTGGTAGGATGCATCGGTTGTACACTGTTCTTTTTAGGATTAATGAGATCTTCTTGTTCTTGAAGGTTGAGCTTGCTCTGTCAAAGGATTGCTATCCTAGAGTGATTCTTCGCTTATGGTCAGGAACATACAAAGGAATTAATGCAAACCAAGATTTATTTCAGACAGTTGCCTATTTAGATGGGTTTTTTTCTCTCCAATTTTTCGAATCTGGAAATAATTCCCAAGTTCAAAAGATTAAAACAAAGCAAAACAAAAGCAAACATCAAAATTGGTACCACTCAACTCAAAAATTCAAAAACCAAATTAAAAAAAAAAACAAAAATAAAAATAAGCATGTAGATTGACAACACTACTTTCAGATGTATCGAAAGACATGCCGCTGAAAGAGACAAAATCCTATAACAAATTTGTAAAATAAATGTGAGAACGTCACTTGAAGTTGAAAAATTGCGTATGAAAAAAGTTACATAAATGTCCATGTTTAATAGCGCGATAGTTCTGAATTTCAGACAATTAGGAACCCCAAAATAAACCATGACACTCATTGGCTTGGCAAACACATTTCAGGAAAGGGAACTCCAAAGAGAATTAATGTCATATGGCGGCCACTTGCATCGATCAGAGAAATCCGGGGAAGTAAATGCAGTAAATCAGCTTAAGAAGAGCATGACTGAGTGGGGTGGGCGATCCACTGGAAACTGTGCAAGTGACTCCATTTTTACCATAGTGACCAATTGTATATACACAGGCTAGGAACTGTCCCTGAGAATAGAACATATAAAATCCTTTTGAACTTTGAAATTCGAACAGGTCACCCAATCCAGGTCAGAAGTCAAGTTTTGTTGAACAAGAAGAAAAAAACGTGTCAGGTAGTGGATTTTGCTGTTTCGACAGATTATGGGGTGACACTGAAAAAAAGTGAAAAGGTAGATAGATATACTGACCCTGCCAGAGAACTGAAACAATTATGGGACATAGAGGTAACAAGAGTACAAATCGTGGTCGAGCTCTGGGAACAGTCCCGAAGAGCCTAGCTAAGGGTTTAGAGGAACTAGGAACCCAGAGAAGGGCCTAGAGTATCCAGACGACTGCACCGCTGAAATCAGCTAAAATGCTGAGGAGAGTCTCTGAAAGACTTGCTGTAATTTGATCTATCATCAAAGCCATGGATTACTACTGGAGTAGAAAAAAATCAACGAATACGCTCATACAACAACAACAACAACAACAACAACAACAACAACAACAACAACAACAACATCAATTACAACAACTGTAAGAACAAAAGAAATATAAAAGGGAAATGTGCAGACCACGGAGGTGGCGAAACCAGCATGAATAATAAGAGTATTGGATATTTGTTGAGATTTGTTGAGATTTGTTAATATTTTCTCTCTCTTGGTTCACTGTTGCAGCTACGATATAACTCAGGTGTGAAAATACAAAGGAAATGATAGCAACAGGTCTGGTTAGTCAATCAAAAGAAACCGTCACGTGACTAACATCTTTTGGCAGTATGGCTGATCAATGAATAAGTTACTTCTGTCACCTTTTGTTGGACAGCAATCACTAAAAATATCCGAATCACAAAAAAGCAGCATGAATGCTGCTGGACACAAACTAAGGGATCAATTTAGCTTAACAATAAGTTGCTAATTGAAATCCTCTAAAAACTTCTTCAAGGGGGAAGTTTCGAAAAAATCAATAATAAAGACATAATGAGGAGTAAATGTGTAAACGTTCAGCCCTATAGCTCAATTGGTGCAGCCTGATACATACATACATACATACATACATACATACATTCATAGCCAGCCAGGTAGTCCAACTGAAAAAACTGAAACTTATGTTAGAATTTTCAGTGACAGTTTTAGTTGATGGTTTCACATATACCACCACCACCACCAACAACAACAACAACAACTACAACAACTATAATATACAAAAAGAAAAAGGGATAAATATTAGCTAAAACGATGACGATAATGGTGATGCCATTAGGACCAGCCCTAGTAATACAATTATGAAGGGCAAAATGCCAATCTATCATTGTTAATATTGTAAGCTAATTCAATAACAATTTATTCCCCGACGTCATCTGAGAACACATTCCAGAGCTGGAAATTATAAGTGAAAAAGAACGTGAAACAATCGCCAGTAATGACCATGACTGCGTGGGAAGACAGATTAATTACGAAAAGCCAAGTTGAAAATGTTCGTATCATTCCCGGTTAAATATCTCTAAAGCGGCAGTTCTCAACCCACGGGACATGCCACTGGGGACGTAAGTAATTCAGAGAGGGGGTTCGAGCCTGCAGAAAAATAAAAGAGAATTTCTCTGATTATTTTGGGAATTCTCCCAACAAGGGTTTGCACAATATCGTGAGGAACATAATATATTGGTTTAAGATGTGAGGGGACGTGGAGACAGGTTCCAACTACTGAAGGGGGTCGCTGTGGCAAAAAGGTTAATAACCACTGCTCCAAAGGTTTCAAAGGTCATCGCTGTTAAAGACATTTGACGCAGTTACATCTATAGGTCCGTAGCATAATGATAAAAAGACCTTCATTTTACATAATAAACATTTTTTTTAGCATAATCCCTTTCCTTTTAAAGTGCATTTGACCACAGGATTCTCAATAAATCACGTAGATCGAACTTAATACAGTTAAATTTTCAGGTTAAAACTCGGCTAATAACTTTGTGACGTATTATATGCTAAAGCATTTAAAATGAATCAATTCACTTGGTTTATATTGAAAAGATGCCACTCGTGTTAACTTATACTATTCTATTGTTACGTGACACTCTACGGTTGATACCCTGACAACTACACTTAGTCATTATTTAGGGTTGACATGTTCACTCGTTTTCCGTCGGGTTCACGCATTCGTGTGCAATGTTATAAGTGACATTATTGCACATAAATCAAAGAATGTTTTTATTATTCTAAAAAACAAAAAAGTCTTAAATTTTATGTCTTCATATAAAATAAATGGATAATTTTTTCTCCATTTCGATAATACCTTCGTCACAAAAAAGACAAAAAAAAGATTAAACGTCGGTGGAATTTTATTTCAGTTTACGTTTTTTTTCATTTATCAAACTCTCGACTGAATCTTTATGCTTAAAATCATTTCAAGTTTTTTCTAAACGGTTTGAAAGATTGCACCAAAGATATGAAAGAATAATGGTACATAATATTTTTTATGTAAGAGAACAGCTGTCACAAATCTTTCTTAAACAGTGCATGGCAACTTTTGTAAGTATTTATCCTTTAATGGATACTTGAATACATGTCTGTCACAACGTACACATTATATATTTTGTTACGTAAGTCTCATATGAGCCAATGGTACAATTAAAGTAGTGCAGTCCTTAGAGAGAACTTTGGTACCACCTATAAAACTAGTAGTATCCATTTATTTTCGTGTTTCACGCTCAAAGCTTGCTCAGTGGCTAAGAGAGTTGGATATTCCCGATTAGCGCAGGTAACCAGTGTTCAAATTTCGAATACTAATTTTCAAGGCAAGCGAGCTTTCTTCACGTGGAGGATTGGAGCAACATAATTTCTTATTTCCCAAACCACTTGGCAAGTTGAAATTGATAACTTACAATTATCGCATCGGGCGCGTATAAAGACCACCTTGGCATTCATTCAATTATTTGACAATACTTGGATTTTAAAAGTCCCAACAGATACATTATTTTATACATCAGAATATGAACATCGAGTCCAAACTGATTGCAGTTCTTTAGATTCCTCGTTCAAAATGGCCAATATTACAATTCTTTATGTGAGGTTGTAATTCCGCCAAGTCAGTTCCATGATATTGGCCACCCAAGGTTTTGGGAGTTTAAGGACTTGAATCGCTTAGTTAGAGTCACTCATCTTTCATCACTACACAGTAAAATTTCTCCAGTTTGAAGGTAAGTGTTGCAGTATTATAAATCGTAAGTTCAAAAATTGAATTCGTTGACTCAAGCTCGTACCCATGTACTTCATGTTGATATTTTTTCTTGAGTTTTTAACTCAGCTGAGGCTCGTATTGGGTTTAGATAGTTGCACATTTCCTATTGGCGTCAGCAATTGCTGTTCAAGTCCATATAAAATCCAAGTTTTGAATATTGATATTCTGGACAGGCTTGCCTCCAATAGAAAAATTGGCACAACGTTATCTTTTTAACCCTTTCGTCCTAATCACTTACCATTTATCCTTGCACCGAGGACAGCTTATATCGACAATTACTGTCGAGCTTACTCAGGCACAAGACCACGATACAGGAGTACCTTGCAAAGATCGAACTCATTATTGGAGCAATAGTCTATGATGGTAGCTTCTTGACCTCTGCTTTTCTGCAACCGCTGCTGATTTCAAATTTTGATATTGGATTTTCAAACTATGTTTGAGAGAGGAAGAAATAGAAAGGAAGTGGTGGAAGGGAACCAGAGAGAGAGAGAGAGAGAGAGAGAGAGAGAGAGAGAGAGAGGTAAAAACTGTGAAACATTGGAAGTGAGAAGTTGACCCGATTGCCTAACTAGAGATTTGGGTGGGATCTGCATTATTAGAATCTTTTGTTGACATTTCAACCTCTTACAGCTTCTTCTGTTTTATCCCACTACACCTGTTCAGTATCGTTGGCTCCAGTGAAAAACAGGTCGATTCTTCATCCAATTTCTGACTTCTTCCTGCTAAGCATTTTAATGGCTTTGTTTACATGTTTATAACAATCGCCCTGCAGGATGTAAAAGACACTCGCTCGGCTCACTTTCCGATTTTTTTAAGCACTGGCTTTTTAAGTTTCCCAGTTGAGATATTCTGTTTATAGGTTTTATCTTCGTTAAGAATCTGCTTGGTTAAGCTTTTGTTAGTCAACCCTTGTTTGGCTCGATGGAATTTCGGTAACGAAATCTTTTGTTTTGCTTAAAGTAACAGAAGAGATTCTAGGGCACTATGTAAATTTATCTAAAAAAGATGGAGTAGGGAAGGCCCTCACTTTTGGTAATTTTAGCCTCGTTTTTCCACTTGAAACCACAAAGCCATCGAAAATAAACATTTGTAATTCTTACATATCACAGATTGTACAAATATACAACGCATTTCATTCATTTTTGTAACAAATGATTTGCTGAGTTCGTTGGGGGCTGTGTTATCGTTATCACTAGCATAGAATCCGTAAAAATGACGGTATTATTTACATATGGATTGACACTTCTGCATAGGATAGAAGTGTAAATCCTCTACAATTCTACCAAGGATCCTTGTATAGTATCTTTGTACTCATTGAGAAATCAAGCATGCACACACATGCACACAAACACACATACACACATATATATATGTATATATGTATGCGGGTGTGGATAATTTTATTACTACATTTACACCAGTTTTTCGTTTTATTCAAATGAATAATGTTTATAGCAAAAATGTTTCATTTAAAAACTTGTTGAAGGCTAGAAACCTGAATATCGACATTCAAATGTTCATGAGAACACAGAAAATGAATGAATAATCAGTCAGAATTGATAAAGTAATTAAAAGAAATCTTTGAATCTTTGGTCGTCCGATATATTGGAAACATAACCAAAAGACATACTTTACTTCATACATAATAATGTTAAAGGAAGAATAACACAAAAACAAGTTTGGTTAGGCACTCAATGGAAACCATCACATGACCAATGCCATTTGGCAGCATGCCGTGAAAAAAATTGAATAAAGGGTTGATCAATGAATAAGTTACTTCTCTCACCTTTTGTTGGGCCATAATCACTAGATAGGTTTGAAATTTGAGAAAAAGCATGAATGCTATCGGACTCAAACCAAGGGACCAGTTCAACAAACATTCACATGAACATTGAAATTGAAACCCATCACTAAAAACTATTCAGTTTTTTTGTAAACATAATAATAAGGAGTAATTGTTTAAATTTTCAGCCATCTATCTCTTTTGGTGCGGCCTGTACGTGCGATACACACGTACATAGCCAGCCAGACCAGAAGAAACGTATGTTGACAGTTTTGGTGACAGATTTGGTAGCTGGTTTCCAATTATTATTCGAGAATAATAGCGTATTCCATATAGCCATTGGGTCGGATGAAATGTCACTGCGGACCGGATGTAGCTTGTAGGCCGTAGTTTGTCGACCCTTGACCTCACCAATAAAGAAAAACAGGTAAAAAAATGTCAGGTGAAGAGTTTAAGGACTTTTCATATAAAATGGAGAAGCCAACGCGCGAAGTCGACAAAGCAGTCCAACATAAAACGTACTTACTGAACCCTCAAATCTCATAAAATCTGAATCCAGAAACGACATTTCTACTCGACTCGTGGATCAATGTACTCAACTACCAACCTTCACACTTCCACCTGACCAGACCTCACTTGATTCATTTGATGAGTACAAATCACTTTTGAAATATGGCTTCTTACAAATGCACCCCATTCGTGACACATGCGACATATTTTCATGTCTCTCTCAAATGGAGTACAATGAAAAAAAATCTATTTAAACAGCCTGAAAGTCGGACCATAGATGCACGAGTTCTCTTCCACGCACTTTTAGATGTATAGAAGGAGATGGAGGAAATAAAAGATGGTAGGAGTGTTTCGGTATGTCAGCCCTCCAGGCAGTGAGTCAGTGACGGTGATCGCTACTAGAGATTATCGTGCTTTAAAAAAAATGCCCATCATTTTATCAGACGTGAACCATGTTGACTAAAGCCATTGTAATCAAAACATCAGTCATTTATTATTCAAGGCGTTGGATTTATACAATGACTCCCACCCCTTCTTGTATGGCTACTTACTTAAAGATTAGTTTTTGGAAATCATTAAAGCGCATTTAAAAACTGTAATCGATTGAAACAGTATCGATCAGAATATTTCATCCAAGACTGTACGTGAAAAATTTCACGAGGTAAACTACGTGATTAGCAATGAGACGTTTGAATTTATAAAGCAATTGGTTAGGGCATAAGAGCACAAATATGGGGTACCCAGTAAGGATCGAAGTCAGTAGAGAGATTTTCCATTTGTTCCCACCAAAAGCTAATTACTCACACGAGGTGCTATCTAAAAGCTTGACGACTTAGACCATAAAAATTTACGGTAGCTACCACCTACTCCCCATCGTATTAATCGAAATAGTCCCCTACCTGCTGTTTGCACTCTGGCTAACAAATAAATCCTTACAAGATTCTGTTAACACGTGATACTGAAGTTTATAGAATATACACGTTCACTGTTTGGATGGTTGAGCTTTTACACAATACCATCTTTATTTTTGCTAGAGTTACCTTCAGAAATTGTAATATAAGACGACTTATGCTTTCTTTAGATGAATAAAAAAAATATTGAAACATAAAGAACGGCACAAATGTGCGCCCCCGGCACTGGCCTTTTTCGCCATATTGTCATGTAACTCATTTGAGAGTCATGGCCGATTGTTTTAAACAAAAAAAAAAGCATCTCTACCATTGCCTTAAACCGTGGAATCGACGTTTATCAGAGGCAATACACAACATACCATAAGGCGCACACGTGTGTCGTATGACAGTAAACCTTCTAAACAATAAAATAGGGGGGGGAGGTTAAGTAGCTATTTACTAAGCTTAGCTCAATTCCATCAGTCTTTACCACTAAAAATATAGCTATTACAGCTCATTGTATTTTTATTGGCTAAATAAATGTAAAAAGACAAACAATTTAAAATGTTCAGAAACCCCGAATCAAACTCACTTCTGTCCTGTCGATCCTCGTACTTTTACCCAAACCCAGGGTTATTATCTCGATTTATGGTAAAGCGGTGGGCTAGCCATGTTGCAAAAATGGCAGACAATCGATGGACATCGCAACTCACGACATGGATCCCCCGAGATCACATGCGCAACTGAGGCCGACAGAATATTAGTTGGAGAGACGGGCTAGACAAGTTCAGAAAGTTCTGGCTCAGCGATGCCCATGATAGAGAATTGTGGCGAATCCTTGGGAAGGTCTATGTCCAACGATGGACGTTAAAAGACTGATGATGATAGACCCCGTATCCCAGCAGAATCAGTGCTTTTCAAAAGGATCCTAGGCCTCGCATGGCAAGACCGTGTCCCCCAAAAGATTTTTCGGCATGAACATCAAGAATATCAAGCTTGTTTGCTTTACTCTCCTAACGTTGGTTCTGTCATGTCTGCAGCTTGCAGGACGGCCGAATACCCAAGGGCGTATCGCACGGTGAGCTTTCCGCTGAACGAAGACCTGCAGTAATGCCCATTCTTTGTAACAAAGGTTGCAGACCATAGTTGGTGGCGACTTGCTCTCAATGCTGGCATCCAGACGAGTAAGAGGAGGAGAGGAGACCGACTGGAAGTGTGGGAAGTGCAGACAACAGAGGACGCGGACAGTACCATTGACCTGGAAGAAGGCTAGACCTGCAAGAGCTGCCTAGAGTTTGTGGGTCGAGAATCGTTCTACACTGTCACAGCAGGCACTACCGCTCAATCAGAGAATGATCCTCAGCGCATGCTCCATTGTCTTCCGAGACAGAGGTAGGCCGACAAGATAATAACAGGCGAGTTGCTTTTCTTGTCCGTGTTGTAGTTGCAACCAGCAAATAATAACATGTCTCAGTGTTTGGGTCATGAACTGCTTTTAGAACAAAAGATAACTACTCGGGGATGTGGAGGAGGAAAACCGAAGAATCACCACAAGATAAGATAGAAAGTAAAGCAAAAACGGAGGTTTTGGGTGCAGTTAGAAAAGGGGGAGTTAAATATAAACGGAAAGCTCAGAAAGTGATAAAAGGCATCTCACTAAAAGAACCGCTGTTGTCTATGGCTTGAGGATGGGTCCATTTCGTATCCGTAAATGTTATGCAGATAAGTGTTGCGTTTTCGGTGCTAATGACCGAAGAGTTTGGCATCTGGTTCTATTCACAAAGACCGATGGAATGCTTTAATTGGGGAGTGAAAAAAAAAGGCTTGTGAGTAATGAAAAGAAAGAAAGGTTTTAGGTGCTTATTTTGCGTTATATTTCTCTTCTGAAGAGTTAGAATTAATCATTTGCCTACGTCCATTCCCTTTTCGGATCCTTTTCGTTAGTGCCCACCAAAAGCTAACGTTCATAATTCTGAAGTATGGAACCATAAAAAAACCTAAAACATCGCGGTTTTGGTTATTAGTCGGGAAGAGAAAGATCGACTCATACAAGGCGTCTCTCCCTCTCTTTCTCTCAACTTGATGAGAATAGCCCTATTCTGTCAGTATCACTGACATCAATTCTTAACCACTGACAATCCACCCCTTTCTGATTTTCAATGTATTTATGAAGATTTCTTTCATATATTATACATATGATAGCAACATTCTAAAAGTAACGCTTTCATTAGTTCCTGACCAGTGACAATCACTTGCTTCTTGTTTTTCAACACAAAACATACAAATTAAGTGCAGAAACTTGCCACGAGTCAAATTTTAGATAAAAAGTTATGAAATCCTTTATTTAATCATAACTTGTCCTTATCACCAATAATATTTAGTTTGTTACGACACACCTCGTCGTAGTGTAATGGTTAACAATCTTGATGGTCCGATCCTTACTCGGTGATGTATGTTTGTGGCCTGGTACCAAAATTAAATTGAGTGCACGGTATATACAGGCGTTTAAGTTGACTCCAGAACTAGTGTGTTAATTCAAGATTTCTCCAATATTCATCAGATAAGTCAACTCTCCAATATGGGACTGCATTTTTCTCTAAACTGACTAATATGATCCATCAGGATGAATACTTGACGCTTAAAACGTCGACCTAAAAGTCAGCATATAGAGTATTAAATAAGTATTAGATGTCTTTGTTTCCGAAAGCACATTAGACAATCTCGCTAACAATGTACGAACAGAAGTACTCATTTCTCGGGAGATGTGAACTAGCTTTTGAAAGATAGACAAGCCTTTTTTGCTATACATGAATGTCTTATTTCCTGGGACCAAATACCTCAAAAGGTACGCGGTCAATATCACCTGTCAAAAATCAAGTTGATCAAATTGATAAGAACTTGATATCGGTTAACGACTTCAACTTTTATATTTTGCAATGGCCAAACTCTATGAAACGTAACATAAAAATGTCCACGGCTATTACTGGCTGGGCACATTCTTGTCAAATGCCTGGCCTTGGATCTAATTTATTACTAAATGGCATAGATTGATTTTTCCTATTTCTGTTGAATGATAAATGTATGAACTCAATGGAATACAATAAGAAAATATTTCCCAGACTATATTATGAACAGGACGCAACAAACAACAAGTATTTGTGAGCGATAAAATCTACCTGAACATGGTTAGAAAAACTGACAAAATCATTATAGAATAAAGATAAAAATACAGATTTAAAAAACAAACACCGAGTATTAAAATCTGATCATGCTAGGATCTTAGAAACTTGGTCGTGAGAATTAGAAAACAGAGTAATAAGTGAATATTTACATTTTCAGCCGTCTGGGGCTATTGGTGTGACATATACACGTGATACATACTTAGCCGGTCAGCCAGACCATACAAAAAATCGAAGAAACCTATGCCGACAGTTTTAGTTGACGGTCTCCAATATCTTGCGGAGAAAGTATTATATCATAAGAGACAACCATCTTTTGGTAGCATATTTTGTTTGGGTAATGAATCCAAAAATTAGAAACATGATAAAAAAATTAAAATCAAAATCGAATAATTAAGAAGAAGATGATATTAGTCACCCCCCACCAACAAAAACAAACAAAAATAATAAGTATCAAGAACAGATTATCTCATGATCTTCGAAATAAGTTATCAAATGCGCCCAGACATAATATAATAGGTACGTGCAAAAGCTTCTTGACGAAGAAACGGTTTTCGTTTGTCGATTCGGTCGGTAGTTTTCAAAAATAAGCGCTTGGAAGTTAATGAATTCTAACATAAAAACGAAAAGTTCTTTTTGAATTGATAGAAACAAAAAAATCTAGATTTAGAATTGGTTTTTAGGTTGGTCGGATGTGAATGTTAAATATCCTTGAACTCACCATGAACACGGCTATTAATCAAAAACATGGGAACATATTGACATTTGTTTATGTACAGTTAACTTATTTATCACGAACAATAATTAGCAAAGCTTCAATATCAGTACACACACACACACACACACACATACACATACACACACACACACACACATATATATATATATATATATATGTGTATATATATATATGTGTGTGTGTGTGTGTGCGTGTGTACTGATATTGACACACACACATATATATATATGTATGTGTGTGTGTGTGTGTGTGTGTGTATATATATATATATATGTGTGTGTCTGTGTGTGTGTGTGTGTGTGTGTGTAATTTTTGATTTGAGAAGTTGCTTCTTTTAGCTTGTCATATTATCAGGTAACCAAGTTATAGGTTGATGTTCAGGAATAGAAATAAATGGAGCAAAACGAACTCGTCGGAGATTTCTTTGATGGTGGAATCCTTATCTATTTTATCAGGATTAAACTCAATCTTCACATGTTTTTGATTCCACATCGAATTTTCTGCGTTGCATTTTTTTCTTCAACTTGGTCCGTTGATCTTGCATACACATACATACACAAACACACACATACACTTCCACACGTACATACACACATATACACATGCATGCACACGCTCATACTCAGAGACACACAGACACATACACATGCACGCACATACACAAACACATACATAAACATACACATATGCATACACACATATACACACACAAACACATACACATACACACACATAAAAAATGCACAAATTACATGAAATATTTGCTAAGGTATTTTTTAAAACTTTTTTTTCTTTCTCTTTCTTTTTCGATTAAAGTAGGATTTGAACTCATACAGAAACACTCCTATTTCTTTATTAGAACGTTTACTTCGAGAAGGCACTCCACTCTGTAGAAATTCCCATGGTTACGAAAGCCATCGCCCTTCAAGGTGTACACCCTGTACTGCAACGCATATACGACCACAGCAACTCATTCATTAGGCTACATAAGGACTCTGAACTGATACCAGCTCACCCAAAGTCTTTTGCAGCCTGCCTTGAGATGATCTTCCGCAATATGGACTGGGAAAATAGAGGAATCAAAATAGATGGCAAATACTTGAGCAACCTTAGATTTGCAGACGACATCGTCCTTTTCGCAGAGAACCTACAAGACCTCCAACTAATACTAGATGATCTAAACAAAGAAAGCAAAAAAGTCAGCCTACACATGAACTTCAGTAAAACGAAAATCATGTGCAATAATCATGTTGAGAATAAGAACATAACTGTCAAGATAAAAAATGCAAAACTCGGCAAGGTAGACCACTACATCTACCTAGGACAACGAATCTTCATGAGACGCTCAAAAGAGGAGGAAATCAAGCAAAGAATCACTTTGGGATGGTAAGCCTTCAGCAGAGCAAGCTCAACTTTCAAGAACCAGATGATCCCAATAAACCTAAAAAGAAGAGTATACAACCAATGCATTCTCCCAGTAGTCACTTATGGAGCTGAAACATGGAACCTAACCAAGAAACAGACCTGCAAACTGAGAAGTATGCAACGTGTGCATGAAAGAATCATGCTCAATCTTATATGGAGAGATCACAAGACAGCACAGTATATAAAGAAGAAAACAGGTGTCCGTGACATCATAGAAACTATTAAAAGACTCAAATGGCAATGGGCAGGCCATGTTGCAAGAATGAAAGACAACCGATGGACATCACGTCTCACAGCATGGATCCCCAAAGATCACATAAAAAACTGAGGCCGACAGAACACAAGATGAAGAGATGAACTGGACAGATTCAGGAAATACTGGGTCTGTCGCAGACCCAGTATTTTCTGAATTCATGATAGAGAATTGTGGCGAATCCTGGGGAAGTTCAATGACCAATGACGGACGTTAAAAGAATGATGATGATGATGATGATGATGATGATGATGATGATGATGATGATGATGATGATGATGATGATGATGAAAAAAGGAAAAAAAAAGGAAAGAAATTCACGTTTTGTTAATGGATTTTTTGTGGTTTTAGCGACAGGAAGTAGCATTCCAGAAACAATATATCGTTCTGGTAGTATCCGAAAAGATTCCCTCCGTTGCTGTCTGGCGTTATGCGTTTGCAAACAGATTTCACACATTCATTGATTCTTTCGCACTTACTTGAATCTATCATAAAATACGCTGCATATTTTCCAACAACATACACAGGATATTTAAAAAGAAAAAAAAACTTTTTGAAAATTCAATTAATCAGTTAAGATAGATGGAAAAATAAAATAAATTTTTATACATTGACTTTTTCAAAAACTCTTATTGCTGCATAGAATATTTTTTGCGATGCTTAAAAATCGATATCAAGATCGAAGGCTGAGTTGTTAACCGATTTAAAAATATAAACATGATATGAATT
>OY735202.1:17085487-17090487 GCA_963457665.1 Thysanoteuthis rhombus
CTTCTTTACAAGAATCTGTGCATATGTGATATTTCATCCAACATGTTGATATTGAAGTATATGTTGGCGTGATTGCTACCTGCTCGAAGTACGGAATCGGCGAACTGAGATCTAATTTTGGCTGACTGCATATATGATTCCGACCAAATGCCCTTGAAGGAAGGCATGAACTTTACCCTATCTCCTAATGTCAATATTTTACCATGGTCATTTCACTGATACACAACACTGGTTTATCAACTGTTAACATAATTATTTCAACTGCTCAGACAGTGACAGAAAGGCTGCTATTACTATTGTCATCCGTGACAAATATGAATTGCGGAAGGCCAGTCAGTATATATATATGTATATCTATATCTATATCTATATATATATATATATATATATATATATGTATATATATATATATAAATATATATATATATATATATATATGTATATATGTGTGTGTGTGTGTGTGTATATATATATAATGTGTATATATATGTGTGTGTATGAGTGTGTGTGACCATATCTTTCATAGTTTGATTTATATATATTTCATATATTGATATATATTATAAAATATCGAATATGTAATGATATTCTATATATTAAAGAAATGATAAAAATGTTCATGATGTTGTCCTTCAGACAATTTCAATGCATGAAGAATGGAAATAATTTCGAAAAACATGTTTCAAGTTGAACAATGTTCGATTAACAAGATTCTTTGGTGTTTTTGTCAATATTCCTAGGTTCATTTAAATCACTCTTAGAACATTGAGAATGGAAATGACTTTTCCTCTCTCTCTCTCTCTCTTTCTCTCTCTCTCTCTCTATATATATATATATCTATATCTATCTCTCTCTATATATATATATCTATATCTATATATATATATATATATATATATATATATATATATATATATATATATATAGTCACAAAACAATCGTGGCCCACTTCCCGTAGAACTACACTTTCGCACGCCCGGCCACAGTTTTGCCGCGGACGTTAGCATCACCACCATAGAAAAAATAGAAAAAAACTACTCTAATTGACATAACTAATGTTCTAGAGAAACACGAAGATATGTGGATCAACAAACTCAAAGCTCTATATCCTAATGGATTAAACACTAAACTTAACAACCCTCATCACGCAGAACCCTAATACACAAAACTCCTACCAATAATATCCTCTCACCCACATCTAAGATACATTCAATAATGGAAGCTTCAAAGTCACCCAGACCCATAGGAAAAATTCACCTTAGCCAGTTATAACCCCTGTCCAAATTATATATATATAGATATATACATAAGCAAAATAAGGAAAGAAATAAAAACAAATACAATAAAGCAAGGTGAGGTGGTAAATAAAATAACAAAGCATAGTAACTGCAAATCTAAAAGATGGCATCAAAAAAGAAAGGTCCAGACAGCCTACCTACCTCTGAAACCAGAGATTTAGGAATTTAGTAGAATTATCGTTGCTTGTATCTCATAAGCAAGAAAGAGACGATCCTGAAAGCTAAGTTGAATATTCGACTTCATAGCATATTTAACTGTGGTTTTGTTGAAAGTCCTCTTTTAAACGATCTGATCTAGCCAGCTTTATTGTCACTTACACATTTAACGAGTGGCAGACCTCTTCCGCCCGTTCGACCATCTGTCTCCAGAAAACCTACAACCTAGGGAAATTAACATGATCGTCACACTTCCTGAGCTTTGCGAATAAACTTCAGATTTAATGTGTGAGGGCAATAACAGGCACATCTCATCCCATCTTAATTATCTTATTTAATTGCACCAAACCGAGTGCTTGACACGGCCCAATCAGCAGCTAAAAATCAAAACCCTAAGATCAAAGCGTCCTTCGTATGCTAGACCTACTACTACTGCTATGGAAGGACCTGCCTTTCAAGGGACCCACAACAGATGTGAATTTTCATACTGAATTTTCGTCCGCGAAGTTAAGCAATGGATATTTGGTTGATGAGACCGAAATGGGAGAGTGGTTGACTCTTGTTGTCACTCATTTATCTGCTTCCTTGCCAAACATCATGGCATGCCAGCGAGAAGACATTTTTCAAGATACCTAACAATGGAACTGAGTGCAGAAATGTAGGGGAATATCTCAATATGTGTACGTTTCTTCTGATATGTATGCATCTGCTTCTGCTATACATTTAGGATCATTTATGTTTGTACGATTCTCCCTGTATCAACGCATATATATATATATATATATATATATATATATATATATATATATATATATATATATATATATATATATATATATATTGTAGAATGTGGATTCGCTACACAAACTAGCTCATGTTTCTGCCTTGTTCGGGCCTCATCAGAAGTGGCTTTATATTATTGATATATAATTATATTATGTTATACTACTAGCCTGATTTGTACCACATATAGTGTATATATATATATATATATATATATATATATATATATATATATATATATATATATATATATATATATATATATATGTATATATATATATATATATATAACACGATACAAATCAGGAATGCAATATAACATAATGCAACATAAAATAATGCTATATCCGATGTATGGTGGGTTTATTTCATAAATACATTCAATTTTAAATGTTGAGTTGATTTAGAGTAGAGCTGGAGATATATTTGAATGGGGATTTGCTACGCAAGCGCGTTTATATTTCTGCTCTGTCTGGGCTTATCCAGGCGAATCTTCGCCTGAAGGAACCCAAACAGAGCAAAAACATAAATGCGTTTGTGTAGTGAATCCCCATTCTAATATATATATATATATATATATATATATATATATATATATATATATATATATATATATATATATATATATTTATAAATCAAAGCTCAAAGAGGTAGCTTTTGATCTACACTGCAAGGGTCATGTAAAAATAACTTTGTTTTAAATCCCCGAAACGATTACATGGTAAACAACGGTTGATTCCCCGAGTCACTTATAGTATCATAATGTTCCCTGGTGTTTGAACCCGTAAAGCTTTCAAGAAGTATATATATATATATATATATATATATATATATATATATATATATATATAGAGAGAGAGAGAGAGAGAGAGGGGGGGGAGATAGATAGATAAATAGATGGATAGATAGACAAATATATTGAAATATCATTATATTATTTATTACTTTTGTTTATATTGATGTATGTACACTATCATTTTTACATACATACAGCGTATATTATTATTGGAATATACATATATCATTGAAATGTATATTTTTCCGGGGGTTTTTTTTGTTGCAATATCTATGATTTTTTTCAGGCAACCAGAGAATTTCAGTACATCATTCCGAATTAGATACTCTTTTGGGATTCTCTACGCCAAAATTTATGGTCGTAAATCTGTTTCATGTTCCATTCAAACAATTTTCCACTTGTCCGATATTTTGATACATTAGACAAACATTATGGTTCTTTGCTAACTCAGAAGACCGTATCTTTCTCGCATCGGATGACATAATTATGAAAATGAGAATGATGACAGTGGCAAGGAGAATGTTGAGGAGAGTGCTGTCACTCGATCTGCAGGAATGTCGACCCATCACCCATCACCAGATGCATCTGAGAAACAAATAATAACATCAGCAAAATTAATAACAATCATAATAATGTAAGAAAAAAATTGACACATTTTAAGCAAATAGATGAAATTTGCCTACCATGCCGACTACAATAAGATATGAAAGACGCTTAGGCTATCAAGAGACTTGACCTTCACCAGTACAAACCAGAAAATTACATGATAATAAGAATAAGGATAAAAGTAATAACCTGATACAGGATAAAAATGTAACCGCCACGATGAAAGAAGCTTGGATTATATTATTTACAGAGCACTACTCTTGAGAAATAAATAGAAAGTACTTGAAAATCCGATGATGAGAATTGGAAGCGCATAGTGCTCTCTCTCTCTCTCTCTGTTTTCGTTTTTAGTTTCTGACCTTTTACTTATTTTTTTTTCTTCTTTTTACATAATTATAATTTATTGCTTCTTGGAAATCAAACTTGATGAACCTAAATAATTTTGGTGTGTCGAGAATGAGAAAAAAGTGGAGAAAAAAGATTTACGCAAACATCATTAGTGACAAAAAGCGGATCGGAGTAGATTTTCAAAGATGAAGGAAGAAGCATTAAAAGCCATAAATTTATTGAATGGCCACAGGGACACACAAGCACGCACGTGTATAAATTCAGGCACACACACACACACACACACACACACACACACTCATATATATATATATATATATATATATATATATATATATATATACAT
The DNA here is from genome assembly GCA_963457665.1 of Thysanoteuthis rhombus. NCBI lineage: Eukaryota > Metazoa > Mollusca > Cephalopoda > Oegopsida > Thysanoteuthidae > Thysanoteuthis > Thysanoteuthis major. The sequence continues at coordinate 17,089,821 of OY735202.1, forward strand.
ATATAAATATATATATATATATATATATATATATATATATATATATATATATATATATATATATATATATATTCACAAACGAGTAACGAATCTATGATTAAGGCAAAGAAATAATTATACAAGTATATAACTTTATGTCGGTGTCCACAAATCAACACAGAGTATTTTTAACTACCACATAAATTGCAGGTACGTATACATACACTAAGACAAACATTACAACCATTTACACATACACTACTGGGCAAAAAAGGAGCCGAATATTTTCCACCTTTTACAAGATCTCATAGAGAATCTAGGCACATATTAAGGTCAAACTGGTTGAGGGAAAAGTTAGGGACAATTAATTGACCAGCTGTGGGAAGCTGTTAGAGATGAATGGGATAGCACTGAATTGGCACATTGTAAACAACTATCGGTCAGCTTGACCAAACAGCTCAGTTCTCTGAAGAAAACAAGGGAAAAGCTATCTCATACTGAAATGTATTCCGCACACAAACACTGCACACTCTGTTGTATATCATTGTCGGATATTTAATCTATAATTTTTAGAATAAAAGAGTAATTGCAAAAAAACATGAAAAAAGCTCGGCTTATTGGGGGGAGGGGCTAAGTGTATATAGGCATATTTTATATCTTATATATATTTATATATATATATATATAT
>OY735202.1:17095487-17180487 GCA_963457665.1 Thysanoteuthis rhombus
GGATTCATGACATTCCCAAACTCATTGTTGCAAAGTGAACAGAATTTGTCAGAGCCAGAGATTGAACTCATTCTCTGGGCCGTTAAATCTTCGGTCACCCCCAACTTTTTCTAGAGTTACTGCGGTTGACAAGAAATAAAGGTAGGAATTTGTAAGAAATGATAGCTGTAAATATAAGTGGATGTGAAGCCATTTGGTACACTGAGTAAAAGGCCCATTTTTCTCCTAATTACTGTCCGTTGTCATTGAGTCATCTCTGTTATCATTCTGTACTCTGGCGCCATTGTCCACACGAGGCAAACCACCACAGCAGACGATAATGATAAGGGAATAAAAAGCATCTGGCCAAACAATATTTTTTTTAAGATCCTAACCGCAAAAAGCTGTAAAAAATTGCCAGTTTCATTCTGATTTTTCTTGCTAAATGAAGATCAAACACCGAGCAAACAAATGGCACTGCATGCACCGTTTCTTTCTCTAATGAGCGGCTTTTCGTTTTCATAAATCAACCGAACTAAATGTCCGCCATGATTAAAAGTCTGCATCCGGTTTTATGTATTGTTATAGATGCCATGATAGGCAAACTTACTTCCGTTGTTCTGTGTAATGAGCGTAACATTAGGATTTAATGCCTTGGTAGATCATTTGAGTCAATATCAAATACTTTTTATTTTTTGTGTCTTAGATCAATCTGATCTTTAGTTGGGCTCAAAAGAAGAGAAAGTAGAATTTCTGTCACTGTATATGATCTTTGAAAATGTATGATTGAATGATTTTATTCTTTTTGTTGTAAGAATGTGTCTCCTAGGCGGTGCCAAGCTTTTTGATCGAAGGAGAAATTCGAGAAAAGGATGAACACGTCATTTTTCTTGAGTTATTGTATTTTGTATAATCTTTTAGTTCATTGAAAATCTACCTGTGTGGTCTTCTACGATACCGTTTTGTATACGATACATTGAAGGTCACGTACTATCCCAAAGTGAGCCTCTTTCCTGCAATTTGACCTCGATTCAATCAGCACCACCTGCCTGAAAGTTGATAAATCACAGAATACATGCAAATCTACATTATTTAATAAAATACTTTGTATAATAGAATGAAACAAAATAATATAATAAATTTGCTGAAAATATAATTTGATGAAATTATTATTTGAACTACAATTCTTTAAATGTATTTATCTATACTCCAAAATCACACACGTGTCTCGGTAAATTATACTATGCAACCCTTTTAAAAACTTTTGGGGGGCAGGGGGTGTTATCAGATTGATTATGCCTAAAAGATATTGAAAATATCAATTATTCCCTTTAAATTTTGCTTTAGCGACCAGGAAATCGGTAATTTGAAATCAATTTATTTTCAATCAGACTATGGGCAGATTTTCACAAGTTCACTTGCATAAAAAGAAAGAAAAACAAAAACATTTGAATACCACTATCTTGGTCACAAATGTAAAATTTGGAGAAAATAAGAGAAAATAATTTTCTGTACTTTTTACACTGAAGCAATCAGAAAATAACACTCACTTCCCAAGAATAAAAACCGTGTTATCCGGTGTTATATTTCTGAAGTATTCCCACATAAACCTACAGAAACTGGATCATTAGATGCTTTTCACAGGGAAGGTTTAATCCAATATAACAATGCAAAAAAAAAAAAGAAAAGCATAACAGACAAAGACCTTTTATGCTTAATTTCCTCCTAAAGGGGCACTTGAATCTGTTAAATTTGTCATGTGAGCATCTTCAGGAGGCAGGCTGATAACGACACAAAGACTTCGTATATTCAAACTCTGAAAGCAACCAAGCAAACACAGAACTAATTATCAGTCGAGTCCCTGGGAAAGAGCATGTTATCTGAATACAACTTAGTTCTGCACTTTTATGTAATAAAAAAATGACTCACATGAATACTTACTGGTAGTTATATGAACGGATACATAGACAGAATCTTAGCCAACCATGGAGATCTTTGTTTAATAGTATCGTCTTGGGAGAAATAACAAGCGGTAATAGTTTAAGATGAAAGTTCAAGCAACAAAAACGAGAAAACTGGTGCGAATGAATCAATGCATAATCGTAACGTCTCGTCTCGGGAATTTAAACAAAATTACTTCTTTATTAATTAAGATTACGTTGACTTGTTCACAGAAGCATGAACTCACAATTCACTCTTTCTTCTTTCATCTTGATCCCGTGAACATTGACTCTATAGACACTATTGAGGTGTTAATAATTTATCGGAGACGTTGAGCGAATCTCTGTTGTGTATACACTGTAAATACTGAAGCAGAATATATTTACCAAGTTGAGCTTTATTTGACACAAGACCTGAGCAGTGGGTCGCCAAGTAGAGATCTGACTTATTTCAGGCGTAATGGTCGACATCACTAGCTTTTTTAAATAATCACTAGAGATTTCATGAAATTACTGAAATGTTCACAGATTTCAGAAAATCTCTAGGAATTTCACGAAATTACTATTTTCACAATCTTACTATGACGTCGATACACATACATAAAAGCACAGCTGTATACTATCTTGTCCACTCAGATTATCTATCCGGAGAGTCATGTGCTGACAAATTAGTATCTAATATCCTATCAGAATATATTAAGCAGACTATATTATATGGCTCACTGACATCTCACCGCGATTTATACGACCTGTGTAAATTTCCATAAAAAAACCCAACCTTTTTTTCCTTGAAAGTTTTCTTTATTTTTTTCTTTATCCCGCTTTAAGGGAAAATGTCGGTAGTGACAGATACCTGATGTATTTTTAATTTTATTTTTTTAATTTTTTTTATTCAACGCTGTTTTTCCCTTAAATCTTGGTGAACGGTGTGTGTCCATATATTATCCGAAGCGACAATTACATCATTCTTTTTTTCTGACTGAAATTTCGTTATATGACACGTGTTCTTTTCTTAATTCTCTTTTTATTCGTTTTTTTCCTTTGGCTTGAAAAAAAAACTGAAATGAAATATGGGCGAAGGATTTATGTCACAAAAAAATGTTTTATTTGCGGCGAGACCGGTATAGGAATTGTGGATGGTTGCTCAACCGTCTATGCAAGGAGGCAACATGTTGAAGGGGGGAAGGTGTCGTGATTTTGGATCTCTTCTTACTTAGTCTGTAAAAAAAATACTCTACATATTAAAGAACTGCTCATTAGTGTTTGAACAATCACGATCTCAGTATTTCTGGCCAATGATTTCATTCTTTCAAGATATCTACAGGCTATTCAACTAACTAGTTTAGTGAGTCATCCAAATTACAATTTTTGATAACCTTTCGATCTCCTCGCTGATTGATTTTAGCAGTATAGAAAAAATTATTGGTTTAATTCAATTAACAGTTCGATTGATTTTTTTCTGAAATGTAGCACTGAGAACCTCAAAACTTGCATAAATGCATGACTTGTTGTGCAGCTTAAAAACTGAGCTTTTCTTCCTGTCTTTAACTGCTAAAAAAAGTCACACTTGCAAATGCCCCGTGTGTTCAAACACAAATGCCCAATACTCATTTTATGTTCCCATTAGTAAAACTCAAAATTTTTGTATTTAAATTGATATGTTGCTACCAAATTGCTCTATATTTGTTATGTTTCAATTAATTGGATACTAAATTAATAGTATTTATTGCATACTTACCCCCCCCCCATAATATATACATACATACATATATACATATATATATATATATATATATATATATATATATATATATATATATATATATATATATATATATATATATATATCCCTGAAACAGTTATATGGTGAACAACTGATGATCCCAGTAAGAGATATTTATACATCATATGATGATAATTACAAAGTATTGGGGAAACAGGGAAAAAGCACGTGAACAAAATCACATAAATTGCATTGACGGATATTGGGAAATAAATGGCTGAAGTGATACAAAAATCTTTTGGAAAATTTCCTAATATTTAGTGTTTAAAGCTGTAAAGCTTTGTAGTATATATATATATATATATATATATATATATATATATATATATATATATATATATATATATATGTATATATATATATATATGTATATATATATATATATATATATATATATATATATATATATATATATATATATATATATATATATATATCAATCATTAGATAATTGTGTCATCCACAGTTTCGTTGTATTACAAGTCTTAAGTGTGGCTATAAACTATCCATCATTCCATTCAGTACAACGAGATAGGACCGAACCTTCGTTTCAGACCAAGAGGCTAGCATTTTTCTCTGCCCTACGCAGAACTGTTGTACGGTCAGTAAGGTTGAATTTAAGCGATACATTCACTCACACATTATTCCTCATCCACCAGAATGCTCAATTCTTAAGTTGGAAGAGCATTGCATATATATATATATATATATATATATATATATACATATATATATATATATATATATATATATATATATATATATAGAGAGAGAGAGAGAGAGAGAGAGAGAGAGAGAGAGAAGGGACGAAGAAAAATAATACTATGCAATTTTTTTATTGTCTTTTCGGTTTCTTGCTAATGAGGGTTATTTTCTGATTATATATTTTCCAAACATAGGGAAAATGTCATTTTCTTCCTTTCTTTTTTTCTTTTTGCGTCCAGCTCAGTGTTTATTTTCAATTGGAGAAGAGGCGAATTCACACATCTTTTTAATCACATAATGTAAGAAAAACGATTGCATATGAATGTCTCTGTCCCTGCCATAAAACCAATGGTCGACGGGAATATTAGCCATTTTCAGACCTAAGCGATCACAAAATAACACTCACTATTTAGGAGCAAAAATCGTGCAACATAGCGTAGTAAGAGAAAAAGAGAGACATAAATAATTTATCATAATTTTGCCATAAATCTGCCTTATTCATCTCTTTCAGGCGAATATTAGCATTTGAAGTGGAGAATAACAGAATCACGTTTGAATAACGGACGTTCGTTCTGAAGTGGTAAATCAAGTCCAGGGACTGGAATTATAGTAAACAATTCGAATTTTATTAAACAATGTTGGAACATCCCAGATATTCCGCTATGGAACCTGAAGAAAGAATAAACACAAAACCTCCCGCGCACAAAAATCTAACATGCAAGAAAGTAAGTGGGAATCAGATTCTGAAAATCAATGTACACTTTTCCCAACATGCTCCAATCAAACGACAAAAAAGAGACTGGAGTAAGAAAAGTTTTAAGAAAAAGTATGAACCAAACGTAACTAAAAAAAATCATTGAATATTAATCACATAATCCAAAATGTCCGACAAAACCTGTTGTCATAACCATTAATAAATAGATACATGAACACATTTAAAGCCGATGTACAATAAATGGAAAAATGCATAATTGGTCACATGACGTGACCACAAACGAATACGTCGTGGCTGACGTCACTTCTGCCCAAAGAAGAAGATATAGCTTATACACAGGCGAAACCCAATACTTTGATCTCTTCTGGTTTTTCTAGCAATTGGGGTATTGCAGCCATGTAGTCAAAGGTCGTTGGTCAGATCGTAACAGGGAGGGGAGATTTTTTTTCTTGTTTGTCTGCTCTTTTCCTCCATGCCGTATTCGACCCTCCGAATAAACTGGTATTGTGACTGACAAAATAATTATGCAAGCCTGAATAAATTTTCATACCGATAGCGTTTTCATTTAAAAAAGTAAAAGTAAACCCGTATTTTTTCGGCATATAAGACATGCCTTTGTTTAAGAACTTCTGCAAGGAAAAATATTACAATTATAGTATTTAAAAATTAATCTCTGTGGAGAATTTCACGGATATACAGGTCTCCCCGTATGATCCGAAAATAGAGCGTCCCTATAAAAGTCTTTAGTAAGTCAAAATGGCGTGAAGTGAAGAAGCAACCTCTACTAATTGATATGGGGAAAAGTTTTGAGCGTCCCTTTGAATATTGTTAGAATGGTATGTCAAGCTGAATCAACAGAGGTGATCGTGGTGGAAGGTACAGGAGACTGGAGTGTAGAAGAGAGAGAAATAGGGTAATTACAATTTCTAAAATAGCTCGTCTTAAAAAAAATCTTAACGCTGTTTTCTTGTTTCGCTTTTTTCGAAAAAGCGGAAAAGTGGCGTGAAACGGAAAGCATGGATTACATATGTATGAATTCTATCAATATGTCACCCATGGCAGCCATATTTTATTGAAATGCTCGGCTTACCTTTTTTTATAGCTAATTCATGAATGAATAAATTCACTGCAATCATTAGCAGTTGATTTAATCTGGGTTTTACCTTCCATCCTAAGGAATCTTGGTCAGCAAGATAAGTTTGAAATGCTAACTCAAATGGCAATGGGCAGGCTATGTTGCAAGAATGAAAGACAACCGATGGACAACACGTCTCACAACATGGATCCCCAAAGATCACACAAGAAACCGAGACCGACAAAACACAAGATGGAGAGATGAACTGGACAGATTCAGGAAATACTGGCTCCGTGACGCCCATGATAGAGAATTGTGGCGAATCCTGGAGAAGGTCTATGTCCAACGACAGACGTTAAAAGACTGATGATGATGATGAACATCATTTTGGCTATCATTTTTAAGAATAAAGAATCGTCATTGTTATTTCCATTGATATTATTCACGGTGAAGATGATGATAGTAGTGATATTCATAGTGATGGTGATATCAACTGTGGTGGTGGTGGTGGTGGTGATGATAGTGGTGGTGGTAATGTTGATATTGATGATAGTGATCATGATTTTGGTGATAATGTTGGTGTTAGTGGTGATGTTGATGATGTTGATGATGATGTTGATGATGATGATGATGGTGATAAAGATAAAGCTCATGAAATGACACTCCTTATATTTTAAACAAGATTTACCAGATTCAGGCCAGTCCAGCTATGTCTCATGCGAAAGTAAGGGGGATTGTGAGAGGCAGTGCAAGTAAAAAAAAGCTTTAGACTGCACAGACCTCTGTTACTGTGAAGGAAATTGCTAAATAGACTTTCCCACGATAGACCCTAGGTTTGGGTTGTTATTGTTATCCTTTATTTCAAGTATAGAATTGTGCCATCATCTTGAAAAATGATGACAAATTCAACGAATTATTTCCTCAATCATCATATCATATTCATCGCTGATAAGAATATTGATCTGATAACAGTTGTGACTGGTAGCTATTCTGAGAATTATCTGCAAAGGGCGACGTATTGAAAATTAATGATGGATCAATATTTAAATCCTTTTGGGGATGCCTTCGGCTATAAGTATGCCAAATTACATACTCTCACCACAAAATGGAAAATTGTGTGGCTAAGCTACCTCATTATGAAACTATTTTGAGGAACAAGATTTTAAGGACTTCGATTCAGTTGAAGAGCCCTCAGTTTCAAATAGTCACCAAGAGGTATCTATACTTGCAAAATCTCTCCCCTTAAGTGGAAGGGTCCGGCGTTACGGAGAGCGGACCAAGAAAGTCACACTGTTTATTCTGAGAGTTCCTCATAACTAGTTATGCAAATGTTACAGTACTAGACAGAATTATAGTTATCTGACGATATAAGACAGGGGAATTTTGAACACTTAAAAAAAACAAACTCGTCTTATACTTAAAGAAAAAGAAGTAAATTTCTAGGTTTGGAGCATTCGATATTCAAACAGCATCGTCCCCAGACTAAGTAGTAAAACATTTCATTGGGGCGTTGTTTTAAAAGTTCGGTTTCTCTATGGGCAGATCTTGCATGTGAATATTTATTTGCAACCCGAATGTTGCAAAATAAGATACATGGTCGGTTGTTGATAATACAGGAAAAATCGTATCATTTGTAGTTTGGAATAAGGGTTCCGTCATATACAAATTCATTTACGCATGATGAAATATGGTCATGGCACATATTTCTAAGTATTGTTGAAAGATTGACGTTTGTCCTTACTTGCTCTTACTGAACTAGATATTTTCCCACCCTATTGGAATATGAAATACATAGCAATAAGTAAATTTCTTTGAGAGAGCGTACGGACGTAGCTTGGTAGATAGGTACAAAAAAGCGGATTATATTATATAAAAACCAGTGTCGCTTTTGTTTGTTAGTTGGTTTTTGGTCGTGCTAAAGCAAATATCTAATTATGCAAATGCAGCAGCACTGAACAGAATCATAGTTATAGGATCATATTTGACATGAAAATTTTGAACACTTTTTGGGAAAAATTAATCTGGTCTTATACACCGAAAATACATGAATGATTTTCTCACTTTGGAGCATTCGATATTTTTATAGTATTGTCCCAAGACAAAGTGGTATGTTTTAGCTTGCTCTGATTGGAATTTTATGTAGCAATGACTATAACTCTTTGTGTAAAGAAAATGTATTAATCCTCGTCAGTTAGTTTGTTTTTTTTTAGCTACATGTGCGAGAGTGAATGTGTGTTTAGTGTATTTGGCCTTATTACTCAAATTGAACTATGAAGATTTAAGAAGAGTGACATGTTGGCATGAAATTCTGTTTCAAATTAGGAATAACTTTTTGGGAAACTTTTCTAATGTTGTAACAGGCCTATGGGGAGAATTGCCGAAGTTGTACGCAATGCCACGAAAGATGCCAGCGTTTCAAATCAGAAATAACATCCAGCAACGAGGATACTAAATCTGGACGTCATTTCTCGTTGATGGAGGAAGGCCACATCGGAGAAAATATGCAATGTGTTTCGTGGACATTGTCGTCCAACTGTCGGCGAAGTTCCTGAAGAGGTATGAATCTGTCCAACCTGATTGAAAGAACTGATGACGAATCCTGTTGTCAAAAGAAAAAATCTGCCGACGTAGGGATGAAATGCAATATGATGTATCATCATTTTTTTCTAAATCACTTCTAAAACCTTCATTGTTGAACTTGGAGAGAAAAAAAAGCTGAGTGCAATAGATGCACGTTCACGCTCGCACGTTTAGTTGAAAAATAACCAATATAGATCGCTGTAGTTTTTATATAAAAGGTCAAGTTCACTTCTACATAACATATCAGTCAGAACACTATAGAACGTCTCATTGGCGTTCGTTTTTCTTTATGGACAGGATGAATGGGAAAAACTCGTCGATTATATCTTCTGAATTTCTAAAATAGCTGTTGAATAGGTTCAAATGATTTAACTTAATTCAACGCAATGATAGAACCTATGAGAATATGCTTCTCTATAATTCGATGTATTCAAACGCCCCCTCATTCCGACAGACGTGTATATTTGCACAAATTTGCATGTACGTGTTTATTTTTGCATGAATGTTCGTATTTTTTTACTTTTAATTCATGATTATCAAAGCATAGAGCGAGGGAAAAGCCTCTTCTTCCTCCTTTTTTTTTCCTTTTATATTGCTGTCGAATAGCTTTTGATGATTCAAACTTACTTTTTGTTTTAAAATCTTACAGTGTTTTGAACTTTAGCTGACACTTTTGTTAGCATAAAAATAAGCAAACTGGATAAAATAATGCCCCACAGCTACCACATTCATAATTGCTGTTGAACAAGTCTGGGCGCATTATTTTCTTTTATATTTCATTTTAGCGTTTCTTATTTAACCTATTTCCAGCCACAAACGAAAAAACCCGTCTTTGCAAGTCGTTATTCTGGTGCCGTGGACAAGATAATTCGTTTTACAATAGTTTATTATTCTTTTGCAATGTGACACAATCAAGCTAGATTGTGTAAATTATGCACACAAAATGCAAAATGGCGAGAGATACGAATGTACTGAATGTAAGATGGCCTCATGTATTAATTTATATTTTAAGATATTCCATAGTCTTTTATGTATATTTATGTATATATAACGCCAAATTGGTGAAATTGTCTAACCGGCCAAATTTGCTTATTTTCTGGCAAAAAAATTCACTTTGATTAGATAAAGTTTCGATTATAAAAAAATAGTTGTTTTCGATCCTTGTTTTGATCAAATTAAAACTGCATATCATTTGTTTTATAAAAAACTTTAAAACTACGCATGTTGCCAATTAGGCAATTTCCCAGATTCAGCGCAGCATGTATATTGAATTCATTAGATATTATTTTATACATAATGATTGATTTGCATAAAAATAAGACCGCTTTAAATATACAATGGAGACTTTCTATTTCCATCGTATCTTTAGGAAAAAAACAGCATAGAAGTCACAACGTTAAAAATATACTTGATAGCAAACAGGTTAAAGCAGACAAATAACATTATTCTTAAAGGCATCAAAAGATTGAGTGTTTGAATTTATCGTCTTCAACATTGAATATGATACCATTCAGAAGATAAGATTTATTCAAACCAGCGAATCACGCTTAAGATAAACATCAGCCGTGTACATTCAACTGGTTCTGGTGCATCAATTACCAAAAGCATATTATTAGGTTGGCCCAAAAATAATTGCATCTTTTCAGCTTTCAAGCTATATATCCCAGGATAGAATTTATCAACTGAAATAAAAACTTTCAGAATCTACAGATTTTTTAAAACTAGAAACATACAATTCTAGGGGCTGAGGAACTAATGAGCTCTTCGAGGGCCTTTCGAGCTGCTACCCGGTTGTTGAAGACCTTCCATTGAAGGAAGAGGTCGAAATGCTTGAAAAAGTGCTGATCGGTCGGAGAGAGGTCTCGTGAGTAACCTGGATGAGGTAGCATCTTCGTTTTGTTCAATTTCTGCACGGTCATTCTCGCGACATGTGAGCTCTTTTGCTTTTTCAATTCAGTTAATTGTCGTATAGCTGTTGAATAGTCATCGTTCAGTTCCTTTGAAACCTCTTGAGTTGTTTTGCGTGGGTTTGCCCCAGTAATGGATATCGTCAATCATAGAATGATGTCCATATATTCAAAACTCTCATCTCATCTCATTTGAAACCAGTGTTGAGATGCACATTCGTTGACTGTCCCTTGGCCAAATGTTCGATTGATATTGCGAGCAGTTTCCACTAATCCACGTCTCATTCTCAACTCATGCAACAAACTTACTTTTTTTCCATCTTTTATTTGACAACCTCAAACAAACGAGAATAAGCTTTAAAACTCGTTCCCCAAAATAGCAGTCAAGTTTGAAATAACATAAACTGCATTATTATTACGTTAATGTAATATAAGTAACTGGTATCAACCTTCCTCTCTGACTAGATATGAATTACCTCAGCCTTTCAAAGTATGAATTTTCATCTCCGGTTTATAAATCTCAGCTTGGCTCAGTTGCTCCCTTGTCGTGATACACATGCGATAACAGAGTTGTCTTCAATTCTTGAAAAAGCATCGTTTGTAAGGATTATGTTTTTTTCACGGAACCAGTGTGCTAGCCTGATGCCAAGGATTGGCTGCCTTACTTGGCAAGAGAGCTCCAGCTTCCCTGCTGTTTACCTATAATTTTGGATAGATTTATGCCTTTCCCAAAGACATTAGTGAACGCAAAATGTCGCAGCCTAAGTTTGAACTGACTGATTCTAATCTCCTGCACCTCCCTCATTAACAAGAAAATACTAAAATTTACAAGATTCACCTAATGAAAGCATAGGCTAAATAATTACAATACTCAAAACAAAATGCTCAGACCGTGCTTGCGAGCAAATAAGCACGCTATTCTTCGATAATTTCTCTTAAAAGGATCCAGTCGATTACCTTCTACTTCCATTAAACACTAGCGTTTATTTTCACCTCTCTTTCAAAAGGTTTATGGTACTAACGAGTTTTCTCTTTGTCTCTGTTACAATCACGAATCAAAGCAGTTCTGCAATTTAGGAACAAAAATGGCCGACTTTTGTAATGGGTGTAATGTAAACAATTAGTATTCAAAGCTTTTGAACTATGAAGAATTGGAGATTCTGAGAAGAAAATCGGTCATGTCTTCTTTCTTTTACTTCAAGTTGGGGAATAAAAATATTTGCCTTTAAATATACGACAATGGTAAGCTTCACTTTGCACAAATGCCTTTAGGAAAGGCACGGACCAATCTCTTCTTCTCTTGGCTATAAATAGCTCTCTAGCCATGGTTGGCAACAAGTCTAAAAAAACGCCCTTCGAAACCCGATTAAAAAGCCAGGAGTAGGGCCCACTTGAAACTGTAACGCACTGTGAAGGACAAACAGTACGGTGTGAAACGCAGAACACCCTGGTCATCCATGGCCCATCTCCAACTTCAATAAACTGTGAGGCAGTCTAACTTCCGAACTGGCTTGGTGTTCCAAATTTGAATTTACGGACAGGTTTGTTCGTATCTCTGAAAGTCTGTAACTTGAACGTCCGTAACTTGAACGTCCGTTAGTCGGGGAACATCTATATTCATACACTGGTAAACATTTACTTGCAGTTCCTTATGACTGAGCAGGCGTCTTTTCTGAACACATTTATTCACGTGGCGTTCACAGTCGCCATTTCTCGTATTCTCGTTCTCGTCTGTATTAGTGGATGTGCGTGTATGGGAAAGTGCAAGTAATTCGGTCTATTGGCATATTTGTATCAATAAAACTTTTTTGTTGGTTTTGTCATGTATGGATGCATCTTTTAAGAGAGAAAAAAAAGTATATCTTTATTTGAAAAGGCCCATTCAAGCGTTAAGAGGTTATAGGCGTATATCTTTTCACTATTAGAAATGTCGACATTCATAGTTCAGCTTAGTCTGGCACAATGTCATTGTAGCGGAACTCCCGAGGAGCATCGAACTTTGCAAAACATCACTTAAGAAAGACCCTGTTTGTGCGCTCACGCGAATTCATAAATAAAAAAAATGTCTACGCTGGCACACACACATACACAGGAGCACACACACTCACACGTGCGCACACGTGCGCACACGTGCGTTCGCGTTCATGTATATGTATGAATATTGAACGGAAAGTTATGGTTCAGTTCATAGAAGTCCCCATCAGAAATTCTTGAAATAATTATATTGTGAAAAAACAAATAGTTCAAGTCCTTCCCCTAGGTCCATTGATATATCCTTCCCCAATTCGTGTAAAAGTTTGTTGATCTGAGTCAATGTTTAACCAATGTTCAAAGGGGATCAGAAATTGAAACAGAGTCAGGTGTTTTATTTAAATGGGTGACGGAACAATACAAAGTATAAATGTATATCGAACTGAAAGTAAGGGTTCAGTTTCGAATCATGATCACGTGATAATGGAGCCCCTCTGAAACCCTTACAAAGCTTTTTTTCTCTCGAAAAACCAAATAGTCCTAAATTCTTCCCCTATGTCCACTAATTATGCATACCAAATTTGGTAGAAATACGCGAACGTTTCGCCAATATTTAGGTGGGGTCTGACCGAGAAACATTATCGATTGTTTTATATAAATAGATATATGCATATGTACAATCACAACCATATACTTACTCTTATCAGGAATGAATGAGAAAAATCCCCCATGGAATTAATAAAGGATTATATTCGAAATTCCTTGAAAGTTGCCCTGTACGACAGACATCTGAAGGAGGCCTGTGGGTACAACGACCAAAACGTTGTGAATAAAAAGACAATAGTCCGGGGAAATCAATGTATAATAAATATACCTTTTTATTCTGTTCTCTTTCGTACGCCTTGCAAGCAATCTGATCTCTTTTAATGCGTATAGTGAGTGAATACTGTGCAAATCTTTAATAAATGAGACCAGAACGTATTTATAGACAAAAGTTTAAAGTTCGGTGTTGGTTCTCACGAAAAACAAGTCGTTTGTTTTAAAGAATAATAGAATAAACAAATTAGATTGCATTTGAATGAGGAATTATACAGAACTTGAAATTTATCGGACAGAAGCGACAGTGGGATCCTCACAGCGGCGTCTGGAATACATCACGATACGTTAAAAAAACATAAACAATTGCAAAGAGGTTTTAGATAATAATATTATCTGGCAAAGCATAGATACTTCCATTCGTCTGCGTCCAAACATAGGCACGTATGATATAATAATATAATTACACTTAACAAACACGGCTGAAGTCTTTATCAGAAAGGGTTCCTGTAGTGTGAGATATATCATACGCTGTTTACGTTCAATTCGTTCTGATGCTTTGGGGAAAGGTAGGAATCCATTTCATCTTGCACTCTGACCCATCGCAAGATATCTAAATAAAATGTCTTGTCATTGATATGCCACGATGGCAGATAGAAAGGAGAATGGATGAATGAGCACGAAAACAAACCACTGTTAAATAAATTACTTTCTTTGACAGTAGCAGGTAAACTTTGTCACTCCCGAAGTCAGTCAAATCGAATCAGTTAGACTGGGTACGATGAATAATATCGCAATTCATTTATGCACTGTTTACTTTCAAAATTAGCCAAAAGCCACGGCCATGGTGTTTTCAGTGGCTAACTCTGGTAACAGACGACACACAATACCAGTACTTGGAATCATTGAAGCACAAAATATACTTGAAGACGATGACTATAAGGAAAAAAAAAACAGCAAAAATCTTATATGTTTACACTGGCAAGGGTGTTACGAATCAAAATTACTGTAATTTGTTATTTGTGAATTCATTTGTTTTTCAAAGTAATAAAAAGTAAGTTTACTTCGAGACAAACTTGGGTTAGCATTTTTTTTAGTATACATGTACACACATATATATATATATATATATATATATATATATATATTTAGAGAGAGAGAGAGAGAGAGAGAGAGAGAGAGAGAGAGATGAATGGAGACTGAGAGAGAGAGAGAGAGAGAGCGACAGAGAGAGACAAGAGACAAATATTGGGTCTTTGAAATATAGTGATATTATTACATTATTGGCTCCCATTAAATGCTTTTAAAGAACATAATCCCTTTTACTCTTCTGGACCTTTTCGAAGCAAAATAAACCTACGTAATTCAAAGCTAGATAAACTCACTTGATCCGGAGCTAAATAAAGGTTTTCATCGCTTTCTGCTGGAAGAGCGTTCATATAAAATCAGGCTAAATAGCGAAAAGCTAAGAAGCAATTATCATTTACAAGGAAAAATCGTGATGATGGTGTATTAGGCTAAGTCATCGGGGGTTAGGGAGGTGGGAAGTACAAGAGGCAGGTCATGTGTGTGTGCGTGTGTGTGTGTGTGAGAGAGAGAGAGAGAGAGAGAAAGAGTGATATATATTTATCATATTTAATCCCGTTTACTTCGAGACAAACTAATACATTTTAAATTTAAAGGCTGAGCATTGTCTCTTGGCGGCTCGCTGCAAAATACCTGCTGAATGCTTTGATCGCTATACTTTAAGTGAAAAATTGGCGTAAAGCGATGTTTCGATACATTTTGGTTCGTTTGCTTTCTATCCTGCCTCCTTCTACAATCCAAAAGTGTTCGTTCTCAGTCACATTCAACTCTTCACCTTCTACTTTTATAAAACTCTTATGATGGACTTAGTAATTATTTTATTAGAAGACGTATCGTACATCATTATCATTCATTTTCTTCTTTTTTTTTTTTTTGTAACTATTTACTTTCATCTTAATTGTTGTTGCTTTTTATTGCAGCTGTGTGCCCTTCAACATTGTGTAAATAAATTAACAGCTGAATGGAGAATAAATTCTGAGGTGAGAACCGAACTCACGAAACCAAGCGAACCGTTCCCGGTATAGAGGGTCATGAGTTCGATTCTCACCTTGAACATGTTCTTTATTACGATCCGCACGGGTAATTTATTTACTCATTGCCGAAGGGAACTCAGCCCGAGTTTAGTTGTGATGAAACGCAACAACAATTAAAATGAAGGTGAATAGTTGCAAACATCAATGATAATGATCCTTCCACAGAGTTTATTTACTTTTGGTAACAAGAATGACAATTATAATGATAACAACAATGACAGCCGCCAAAATGATAACCATTAAAGGCTTCTGATTATATCCGACTCACCGGAAGATTTTTAAAGAAATATGAACAGAAATTTCGAGGAGGCGTCTACAATAAAGTTTAAACGCCATTGTTGCCAGATCCCGAGACTCTAAGTAAGAGATAATTTTAGGTAAGAGGTATTTCATCAAGGGACACCTTTCTGCCAAGTTTCAAGTAAATCTGAATCAAAATAGCAGAGAAACAACGTAGGAACCGACCGACAGAAGCTCTTATATAAGGCGAGAACGCCTCTAAAAAAATTCCAGTTTCTCGACTGAAATGGTTGCATTTTTCTATCCGTGTATGCACCACGTCTACAACTCCAGCCGGTCATAGTAAAAACTGGATTTTTTTTTTAGTTGAAAATTTGGACTAATGGCTGGAATAGTTGTATTTTTCTATGTACATATACGTTGCAAGTACTCACTAACCGAGTCGAACTTAGAAGCAGCCGGTCTTGTCTTCTTTCTATCTATACAGTTCCCATGTTATAATTTTTCCCTGTCACCCTTCCTGTCAGGCAGCTACTATTCTGATCTTCTCAGACGCAGCCATATTAGATATAAAAAAAACAACAACATTTTGTTAATTTCAATGGGAACATTCTTGTTGGATTGCGACAAATTTCAATTCCTAATTCAGGCCACTGACTTCAGTGTCTTCAAACGAGGCGATAATCATTTACTTGATCTTACCGTAACGATATGGTTTAATCTAATTCCGAAAATGTCTGAGAAACGGGATTGGTAGCAATGGTATGACTGCAATTTGTCAATTGGCTTTTTGTCTATCTAATTTAATTTATCTTAAAACTTTTATACTTTTACGGCCTTCGAAATTCTTATCTTTTTATTTTTATGGACGTATAATATTCCTAGTTTTAAAGTTTTTTCCTTTTATAAAAGAGGCGATATTGCTTGAAATGTATTAAAGAATAACTGAATCAAAGGTTGTGGGAGTACGAAAGGGAGCAACTTTATAATTGAATTTGGTCATGGGTTAGAGCTTTTTGATGATCGGCAACATATATATATATATATATATATATATAAATAATTCTAAAAGATCGTGAACTGAATGCAGCACAGATTATTGCTACTATCTTTTGAGGGGTCTCAGTATACATGGCCAAGCTGACTACTTCGATATGGTTGAAACTGGGAATTTTCAAAGGTAAACTTCCCCGAACTTTTTGGTTGCACACACACACACACACAAGCTTATATATATATATATATATATATATATATATATATATATATATATATATATATATATATATTCATGGCTTCTGATGATTGAACGAATATGATGGTAATGTTATGTATCAGCGAGGCTCATTTTGAATTGAAAACTAATTAAATCGTATTAAATCGTATTAACTACATATCTACCCAAATTCATGCTTCAAATACGTAAGAGATCCTTCCATTATAATCGATAATTAAAATTGTAAAATGAACATTTTCCTACCGTCATTTGAAATCACGACCATGTGATTGGTAGCCGGCTCCCTTCCCGACTGAATCAGATTGACGAGTCCTACAAATCTATCAAAATATATCTCACATATACACAAGGGCGTATATCAAAAAATTAATTAATACATTTTCATTGAAAAAAAATTTTTGTAAATTATGTACACAATAAAAAGTTGAAGTAATTATCCCCAGTTGGAATAGAAGTGGAAGTTGAGTTTAACCCTGCTGCATCCAGGCTTGTTTTTTTTTTGTGTGATAACAGTTTCCCTCCTCTACATTCAATCACATTATGAATCCATAAATGCACATTTACGTACATGTAGGTTGTCAACGTTTGCGCCTCACACCTGCGATACTTTAATTTACATAGTCATGGAGTTGATATCCTACTGACCCAAATGAATAGAAACTCATAAACACACACTTGTACGGGTGTGTTTTGGTTGCAAAATGTCAACTCTCTTTTTTTGACGATGAGTTCAATTCTTACCCGCCAAAGACGTATGATACTTCTTTCAATATTTAGAATAAATTTACTCAAATCTTTGCAAACTTGATTAACCACTCTCATAAGACTATCAAAAGGAGAAAATGTATATTGATTTTGAATAACATTTCAAATAAGACAAGCTTGGCTGCGATAGTGTCAAACTTCCTTGATTCGTTGAAATCTAAAAGGTAAACAATACAGAATTCATTTCTTCATACAATGTTATTCCAAAACTACGAGTCCTATTTCAACTCCTTTATCAGTAGTTCGTGTAAATAGTATTTTCAAACTTCAGCAAAACGATTTGACTTGAGTTGAGCTTTAGAAGTGAGAGTGAATTCGTCATCAGTTTTTGCGTGCGAGTCACTTTTATTCGTACATGACGTCATTGGTTTTTAGTCTGGTCATTGTCGCTTGTCCTTGTTGCTACATATGGAAATGAAGTCAAAACTCAACCGGAAGAGTTTGTTAATAAACATGAAAATATGTTATCGGTCTTAAACCAAAGTTTTGGCATCTACTTCTATTATTGCAAAGATGCATGTTTGTTCAAACAGATATCCATGGAGCCATAGCGAAATGATTTCGAGTGATCAACGTTGAATTTCAAAAGATGAGCATCTAAACTGTATCTTTACAGAAGAGTAAAGATTAAGGAAGAATCCAGCGTTCAACTCACTCTCTCATTTTATATGTTGAATTCAGATGAACGTATAGCGATGAACATTTTTCTGCATCAAGTTTTTAGACTAATTAATGAACTACAATGAAAAGACATTTTTGACACCTGAAAATCATATTTATCAAAAACTGATTACATTAGTTCGAATTCGAATATATGGTACAGGTCTGTGTTTAGTAATAATAATAATAATAATAATAATAATAATAATAATAATAATAATAATAATAATGATAATAATAATAATAATAATAATAATACGAAGAAGAAGAAAAAGAAGAAGAAGAAGAAGAAAAATGATAATAATAATGTTTTTTTTTTCGGATTGCTGTGCAATGGATGATGATGTTGCCACAAGATTTGCCACAAGGTTCAGCGGTTTAAACACTACTAAAGACCCACAAGCACTGTTTGGTGGACTCCCAGTTGTCCACAGGCCCCAGTGTCGAAACCACTGACAGAGAGAGATAAATGTACAGTGATAAACCGGTAGAGTTAACAACACTGAGGGATGAACATTGAAATAAATATATAGAAATGAACAGAGAAATAAACATAGTCGAATATAGAGAGATAAACGTATAAAACAGTGATAGACATATCAAGATAAACATGGGTGAATATATAAAGATATATTGGAATTTCTGTTACACACACACACACACACACATATATATATATATATATATATATATATATATATATATATATATATATATATATATATATATATATATATATATATATATCGGAGGCTGTAATGCTTTTTGTAAAATATCTATCAGTGAAATATTTGTCTGATCAATTTCATTGGAGGAGGTTTTATCAAAATTCTACTGAAAAAGTGGAAGAGTCCATTATTATATTTTTATCAGCAAAATTATTACGCCCAAGTGGAAGAGTTCATCATTGCGAACAGAGAAACAGAAAGAAAACACACTGTTCATTATATAGATGGATAGCTTCAGACACAACTAACTTGCAGCGACTTGCCGTAGATGGTTTTTTTTTGTTTTTTGGTTGGCGTAAATATGCAAAAAAATCGAGATCATTATAGAAATGAACTGAAATACACCTGACGAGAAACTTACAGAGATAAACATAGCTCAATAAAGATTTCACATTGGGAAAAGCGGTTGCTCCATATTATCATTTAGATAATAAAAATTACTGGGTTTTAATTTGAAAAAATCTTCTTTCTGATATGTTTTTCACTTGCAGCGAACCGTAACTTCACATAAATAAGCGTTGTATTAGTTGTTTATCTATGTCAAAATACTTGCATAACTATTGGTTGATTCTAAAAAAATGTTCACACACTAAACTTCACACAATAAATTTCTATTATGCATACGTGCAATGGTGTGCATAATTTAGACATGAAGACCTGGAACTTAACTCATGCGTCAGTGTAAATAAAATTTCTGTTAATTCATTACACAAAAATAGCCCTACATATTCACTTCTTTAGTTTATTCCTGTAGACTTCTTGTGGAGCAAAGGATCGCATAAATTTTGCTGTGGGTTCAGTTGCAAGCAGGTTGCGTGTTGGAGTTGCTTTTCCCTCGCCTTGCTTCATTAGACAGGTTCATATTATTTGGGCAAAACGGAAGGTCGATATTTCATGGTGAAAAAGCTAAACTATGGTAGTGATGAGTCCATCGTATTCCGAAAAAAAAACTGATCAAGTTGAGGAATAATATAGTATCCATATAGAAGTAAGCATTAAAAGAAAAAAAATAACTGGTTTAGTTGCCACTCATACTTCGATCTAGAGTTAACTTTTGGAGACCCTAAGTAAGCTAGTTATAATCATCATGATTCAGTTTCACGAACAAAGATTTAGGAGGGTTTTCTACACTCTTTGTAGATCATCAGGTAGCCCTACAGAATGAATATTTCATGGTGACCGATCCGACAGTTTAAACTAAGGGTTTGCATTCTGTGGCCCATCGAAGTGGATCCATGGGAGTAAGGTCACGTCGTAGGTTTCTCTCCTTTTCTAACGAATGCCCCAGCCGGTTGTCGAGATCTTCCAATCTCTTCAAAGGAATATTTCATCTTGTGATAAAGTGAATAGACCGGTAAAATTTTTTAGGATGACATCTCAGTAATACGTATGGTAAGCAAAGGTGGCCAAAGCGCGCACAGGATTCATTCTTAAGTTATACTCACGGATAAAAGCTAGGACAATGGGTTTAATGATCACTTGGTGCTCCACTCTCGTGCCCCTGTATCGGGCTATAGTAAGCTTAATAAATGCCTACATTGTCGACAAACTACTCCCACAGGTTATTCCTAAGGCTCTGAGTTCTATAATTACTAAATGCCACACAACTGTGAACCTGTAACAGACAAAGCAAAACATACAGGGTTAATTACTGAATATCCACAACTATAACTAGACAATGGTGCATTGTGCACACATAAACACACGCACGCACGCACGCACGCACGCATGCTCGCACACATGCACACACACACACACACACACACACACACACAATTGATTTGACATGACACGGGTACACTTGAACATAGTTTATATACAATGCCTAAGTTAGTTTTAGCAGAAGGTCACTAACATGAATTAAATCCTTATAAATACATATTCTGATAACCCTCCATCAATTGAAAAAATTATTGTTTGTTCCACAAATCCATCAATATAAGGCAAATCTGTAATGTTCTCCGAAATATTTGTTGTTTAAGATATCTTACGGTACGATCGAATATTTGCGTACAAAATTTATTCTTTACGAAATAATAGATTTGTTCTATTCAGCATATGATGATGTATAATTTCTGTAAATATGTGGGTGTATCAATAAATCTGCAACAGGGTGATAAAAAACCCCATTTATTTTCCACAACAAATATATCTTTTCAACACAATTTCTAACAAAGTGGTCTGCAAATGGAATATCATTTTGAAATGAGTGTAGTTTTTGAAATCTGGTACCTTATTTGCACCGTAATAACTTAATGAACATTAAAACTCTTCATGTGTCCGCACGTATTTTTGAGAATATTAAGTGGTTCACGGAAATAAAAAGTTTGAGAACTTGAGTTATTTAAACTGTTTATAACTCCGAAAAAAGTCATTAACATTCTATCAGATGAAATATTGTGAATCATTATTTTTATTTTTTTGCTACGATTTACTTTCATCTTAATTGTTGTTGCTTTTTATCGTAACTAAACTCAGACTGGTTTCCAGAGAGTAAATAAACTAAAAGTGCTGATTGAAATAAATTCTCACCGGAAAGCTATTCCTTATTCCGATCCATTCTGTTGATTTATCTACTCTCTGCCGCAGGGAAACCGATCTGAGTTCAACTGCGATAAAAAGTAATAGCAATTAAGATGAGAGTAAATCGTTGCAAAAAAATGACAGTAATGATACCAAATTTCGTTCGGTTATTCCAATCTCTTCTTATTACCTATGTAGTAACGTCTATGTATAAAGAGGGTTCTCCTCTTTCTGGTCTCTTTTCCCCATGCTGAAGAGTAAAAACGATGTTAAACAGAACATTTGAACGTAAAATAAGTTATTCTATTTTTTGCATCGTTTGCAGTTCCGACGGGAAGAGGCTTGCCCGAACAAAAGTTGGAAAGTTGTTTAAAAATTGTAAAGAATAATATTTATTGAATCAAAATATTAATAATTAGTGTCTATTCAATTACTGCACTTTGACAGCAAGCCATCAATTCCCTTGTCTGGATCCGAACGAGAAGATGAAACATAAACAGAAGCCGTGCTATCATCTTTGCAAAATGGTTGTGAGAGTTTTTTTTGGAATGGGATTGGTTCGATATGTCATAGCGTTCTTCGGAATAAACTGATGCTCCCTAGGTTAAAGAACGGGAGAATAGATAGAAAACAATCAAGTCTCTATCTTCAGCAAATTTAATCAAATCATTCATTTCTTGTGGCTCGCAGTCAGTTCTTTCAGTGGGTTGAGAGATAGGAAGGAGGGAATTTGGCTTGTGTTATTGTGCGTTGTGTAGAGATGAGTATCCTTCTTGGAAGATTGACGGGATTGCTCTAAACGATCACCAGCTGGGTACGGTACATAGTGTACCCAGTTGGTCACCAATCTCGATACTGACCAGACTCGACGTTGCTTAACTTTGGTAATTGTACAAGAACCGGTGTATCCAACGCGATTTGACTATAATGACGAATTTAACTTCAGCGACATCAATTTTGTATCATGAAAGTGGGCGTTATCTTGAAGCAATATTACATTTTTTTCAAACCAGATAACTTGCTCGCAAGCAGTATTTCAAGTTAGTTTACATGTCTATAGGCATTAATTGATAGTCCAGTTTGCAAGAAGCTATGATGCGTCCAAACATTCCTATCTCAACAGACGATCATAACTTTCCAGAGATTTTAGGGCGGTTTCATTTGATGTTTTGGCTTCACATTCACATCCAGACATTGAATTGATCTTATCCGGTTATTATACAAAATCCATTATTCATTTTTATTCATTTTTTTTTAATCAAATGGGTAGATACGGATAAGTATCGTACGAGTTTTGAGAAGTGTCATTAACATTTCTTTGGTTGTGTTGCTAACACAACGGTTCGGTCGATTCATTCTACGACCTTCTTCAGTAGTAATAACCAAATGTAATGGCGGTAAACAGAATTTTCCATTGATGGTGGTAAGCAGAATAGTGCAATGGAGTTCTCCACGAGAGAAAAATCTGCTTTTACTTGGATTTACATTCAAATGTGGAAAAGTTTATACTGGCGTAACTGGCAGGCCTCTCAAAATTCAATGCGACAAACATGAAAAAAATCGTAATCAAGAGTGAGATAGAAAGATCTAGGATAGCTGGCCATCTTTCAAGAGAAAAAGGCGAACACTCTCCCCTCTGGGAAGAAGTTAGTATCAAAATTCTGTATACCACCATCACATTCTAATATTACAACTGAAAAAAGGCTGTAGAATGAATTGGCTCAAAAAGTCATGCTGACAACACGAAGGAGTTCAATCCTCCGAAAATCCTGTTGGACAGGATTAATGCAGGCCTCTATAATGGGGTGAATCAATAAGTCAATTGTCTGACCCAGTTATTAATTGAATTTTCATCCGAATTATCCACTGGTAGTCGATCAATGTGATGAATGTAAAAACATTTGATCAAGTGCATTGGCTTGGAAGAAGGTGATGTCGAAAAACAAATATTTTTTGTATGAAATAAAAGCTTTTTTTATCAATCGGCTGCAGGCATTTTGACTAACCTACTCACAGTTTTGGTTTCTCGTTAAATTCAAATAGGACCCATTTATGACAGTTTTCCCCAACTTTTATTGATTAGAAGATTTGAAATGTTCCAGACGATACATTGGAATTTTCTCTGAGTTTTTTTAAAAATCATTTTCCACGATGACCCTAAAATTATCAAGGGGTGACGAATGGTTTTGGCTATCAGTGTTTTTCCATTGTTCTCATTTATAAGGAAATCATGAAGTGAAAGGCATTTTACATTTGCCTAATATTTTGTCAAAATGAATGGCAATAAATTGAAATTTTTTACGTGATTATTAATAAATAAGTAATTATCATTGAAATTCACGGATATATTTGAATTTCAATGAGATGGTTGTTTTTATTGAGGAAATCATATATATATATATATATATATATATATATATATATATACGTATATATATATATATATATATATATATATATATATATGTATATACGTATATATATATATACGTATATATATATATACGTATATATATATATACGTATATATATGTATATATACGTATATATATATAAGTATATATATATATATACATATATATATATATATATATATATATATATATATATATTGCTTTGTATTGAAACTACGCTACGTTGAAGCGGCTACCCTATCGGTCGCAGGTTCGATTCCTGCAGCAGCCACTTTTTTAATTGCTTAGCCAATTTGCATTGTCTAAGCCAAATGATACATTCACCATGTAATTACGGGAGATCATTTCAAATGAGTTTTGATATAATATAACACAGTTTATAATCACTTCGTCGGATCATATATCTATTTCTTGATAAACACACATATATGTACTGGAGGCTGTAAAGCATTTGGTGTTTTCTACTCGTGTCTCAATGGTTCTCTACTTTAAAGCTGAATTAACGAATGTTTACGTCGTGTCAATTTAATCCGAGCTTTTATCAGGAAATGACTGAACTCGTTCAAGTGGAAGAGTGCAATAGTCAATTGTTTAAAAATGTGGTTAGGAGATATCAATATATATAGATATGATTTTTTTTTCTTTTATTATGAAAGATACAACCAGAAAAAGTCGCACGGTTCGTCATATAGATGGATAATTTCATATAAAAATATAACAATTAAAAATATGCTAACGTTTTCGAAAAACGATAGATATATCAAGTCTGAAACAACTTCGACAGTTTCATGTTGAACAACTTGATGAATAAAATAGTTAATTTTGGGGGGTCTTGGTGAGAATATAATCGCACTGCCACAAATATCTTAATGTGCGGTGACGACACGCCCGACAAATGGATTGTAGCGTTTATTACTGAAGATATTCTACACCAATGATCACAGTGTACGCAAGGAAATTAGAATTTCAAAAAAGGAAATAGGAGAATTCGGAAGTTGCGTATTGTAAGAAGAGATGCTTTATGGCAGAAATAAATTGCTTTTCTATTTTTATTGTTATTAATTCCTGTACATGAATGTCGTTGTGTTAAAGGCTTTTCAACAAAAGAGAGAGAGTGGGGACAGAGAGCAAGCGAGATGGGGGTTATTTATGCGTTTGTTTTCATTTTTGCGGCCATCCGGTCGAGCAATGACTCATTGAACGTGATCTGCGGAACTAAACACAATGGAATGACTGCGTGACAACATTGAGATTGACGCGACAACAGGTGCACAGAAGGGCCGCAATCATTGCTCTTCTTTGGTTACCTCTTCCGCGTCTCACAGCATTCTTCGAATTTGAAACACAGACACACAGACACACACACACACACACACACACATATGTATATATATATATATATATATATATATATATATATATTAACAAATGGTTGTAAATGATCCAACTGAATGATTATGAATTGATTTATATTATGTGAAAACTCATATTTCAAATAATCTCACGTCATTACACGGCTAATGTATTATTTGGCCTAGACAACGTGAATCGAATGGGAAATACAGGTATACAGGACTGCTGCAGGAATCGAACCTGCAACCGATTGGGTAGCCGCTTTAATGTTGTGTAGTTCTTACCATTGAGCTAAATAGCAGCTGGTAACGCAAAATGGCAAGAGCAACGCTGCGTTGAAGCAGCTACCCTATTAGTTGCAGGTTCGATTCCTGCAGCAGCCCCATTTTGTTGAATTGTTTATTCTACATGTATGTGTGTGTTTTTATAAAGACAGACAGTTTAAAAACTAAGTTTTTGCTTTTACAAAGATGTGTTGCCGGTGAATGTTAACATTTCGTGCCTAACGTACTCATCAGCAACTGGCAATATGCTATGTTCTTGTGGTGAATTTAATATATAATATGAAAATGTGTGTGCGAGTGTGTAAATATATGTATATATTAAGTGCTACCATTTCGGGTATTTTGAACACCATGCACGAACTGAATGTAGTATGGACTTTTGACATCATCATTTGTGAACATCAATTTCTTTTATCAACCAAATAGACAATGGAAACTACGTGTTAGAGTATTGCAATTTTTTTACATGCTCAACTTAACTAAACTTCTGAGTAGCATCTAGTATGTACCACAATCATCATTATCATCATCAGCCGCCTTGATAAGTCCACTGCTGGACAAAGGCCTAATTCAGTTCCTTCCCGTGAAGATGACTGTGATTGCTAAACCTCTACAACGTCTTACCGGCATATCTTTCTATAGCATCCCTCCATCTTATGCCTGGTCTTCGTCCATCGCATTTCCTATACCGAGGTCACTAATCACTAATCGATTAACATTTTGCATCTTCTTGTGAAGTGTCCAGCCCATCTCAACCAATCGATTGGCATTGTTCTTTTTCCATGTTCACTAGTAGTATTAGTAGTTGTAATATTATATTGATTTTATTTTCTGTTAGATGAAGCGTTGACAGAAAATGATAATTTCCTGATTAGTAACTTCTTTCATTTTCTTTTAATCCTGAGTAGCTTTTGATTTCAACTACTCAGACAGTCAGTCTACGATAGACAGTCAACAACAGGTGACAATGGTTGATTTATCGTATCCGAAAGCTTGTACTGGTGTGCTGGTTGGCAAATTAGTCTCATAAACCATAATTATTCAGTTCAACGTTCACTGGATACGCTAGTATTGAAATATCATACCAGACTAAGATATACCAATTGTGATATTGATAAACACGCTCTCTCTCTCTCTCTCTCTCTCTCTCTCTCTCTCTTGTGCATACACACATATATCCATCGATCTATCTATCTACTTATCTATCTTTAGTAGGTTACATGCGATCTGTGGCAAGAGATTTTGTATGATTTTTGGCATTTGTAATCATCATCATCATCAATTTTTTATCGCCTGTCGTTGGACATAGTCCTTCCCTAGGATTCACTACACCCCTCTATCGCGCGCGCCGCGGAGCCAATATTTTCTGAGTGTTTATAATTACATGTCTGGCTGTGTATTTATGGATCAACGTTGATAATTGCTCAAGTTTTCACGAACGTCACCGTTTCTAACAGCCATTTATTCTTGTAAAGACAGATTGTTTACCCAGAGAGAGCCTTGCCAATGCATCAAGTAACGTAGACTCAACAAGAAATAAGATGCATCTTGGTTTCTCGGTTTCTAAATCTATCGCCTGGGACCTTCGAATCTCGTATGCCAAGGAGACCTCGGGAGACAACCGAGCAGCTCCCACCTGGAACTCAACGACGCTTCGCTGACAAGGCTCCGAATGATTGACGTTGTGACAAGGCGGGGGAGAAAAATGGAAATTAGTAGCTGACAAGTGGAAACTGTCAACACCGAGTGTGATATTGTTCCTTAACGTTTATCTTCATCACAGTTGAAAGAAGTA
The DNA here is from genome assembly GCA_963457665.1 of Thysanoteuthis rhombus. NCBI lineage: Eukaryota > Metazoa > Mollusca > Cephalopoda > Oegopsida > Thysanoteuthidae > Thysanoteuthis > Thysanoteuthis major. The sequence goes on from OY735202.1 coordinate 17,123,078, forward strand.
ATGAAAGGATCACATACATGCTGAGACTTCACATTTGCAAACATACGCAAACACACGCGTCCACATACACACACACACACACACACACACATAAACATTCATATGCACAAACACACACAAACGTATACATGCACAAACATGCGTATACACACATACACACGCACATATATATAAGTATGTATCTATGTATATACGCATGCACAAACACGTATACACGCACATATATCAATTTACGCTCTATTCTAAAGTATCGAGTACTTTCACCATAGATAAAGCAACACTTGAAAACTTACATTAAATTACAAATGCACGCATGTATATTTCAGGTTGATATTTATTTGTAGAGGTTTCGATGAAGGAAACAGAGACAATATTAATCATCTATTTATAAAATATGGATATACCCAATGACAAATCTAAATCTATTTCGTATTAAACACTCGATCAGACTGGTCTTGAACTTCATCGGTTACATTAAAAATTTTGACGTTATGCTATTTGAAAATCGAAACAATCCTCTCTGAACCTTTTTATCTAAAAATGTGTTTGGTTAATTCGTCTCCCTTTCGTACATTTGTATTATTAGATATTTCATTATATTTCAATATAATCTAATTTTGTTTTATTATTATCATTATCATTTATTCATTTTTCTTTTTTCGTTTTATGTATATATTTTTCAAAGTACCTTTTTTATTATTTTTATTTCTATTACACTTTGTTACTTATATCTAACTGTAAAGTATATATATGTACAATAATTACCTAATTTTATTTGATTAATTCTGTTTGAAAGATTCTGGTAAGATTTTGCCTTTGTGTCTACATCAAGCTAATAATTCATTTCTTCTTTTTGGGATATTATGTGACCTTTTGAAGGTGATTATTTTAATTTTCTCATATAAACACGAATAGCACCTACTATATAGACTACTTGCTGGTTTAGCGTGTTTTAGTAAAGACCATGATATATTTATTGATTTTTAAAAAATTGTCATATATATTTGGATAATGCTGTTTTATTATTATACACTTTATGTGTGAGTGAGAACCTATGTTTAAAAAGTCTCTGTTTCCACTGCCAATTAAATGCTCCAATATAAAATTCCCATATCGTTTTGTTCTTTTGTATAAACTATTGCCTTATTGACAATATTGTTTTTTGGAACATTGATTATCTTATGCGCATTTTTCTTTTTTTCCTGCAATTTCAAACATCAGTTTTTCTACTTTTATGCTTGTTTTTTCTTTTGTATTTCATTTTTTAAATTTTTTCTGTATGTATGTTATTTTTGCTATATCTTACATACCACGACGCTATATATTTACGTTATGTCTATTTATAATTTTGTGTTGTAGGTTATTTTTTGGAAAATGTTTTTTCTATTAACTGCATAAATCTCTCTCTCTCTCTCTCTCTCTCTCTCTCTCTCTCTATATATATATATATATATATATATATATATATATATATATATATATATGTATATATATATATATATATATATATATATATATATATATATATAACCGTCTATGGCAAGGGAATCCATATCATTATAAAAAATAATGACTATATACAACATATTTGTGTGTGTGTGCGCGTAATAAATCACATTATTAAAAAGGCTTACCATTAAAGATATGATAAGCACTATAAATTACACTCGTGTATCCAGAGGCGAGATGACAAGACATTACAGCCTTGATATTTTTTACTGATAAAGGAAATGAATCGCCAAGTAAGTACTAAAGTCTTTATAATCCATATCTTTGTTTCCTTGAAAGTGTTTAAAGTACCTACGATGGATATTATACGCACACGTGCATACATGAGTAATCATCTACGTATATAAATTCATTTATATAATCTGAGGCCACTAGATTTACTACTGAGTGAGTTAGGTGCCAAGCAAAATATAGTTCCAACTAAAATGTCTCTATAATTTAAACATTCTGTCTGACACTGATACACACACATACACACGCACACACATATATATATATATATATATATATATATAGAGAGAGAGAGAGAGAGAGAGAGAGAGAGAAAGAGAGAGGGGGGAGAGAGAGAGAAAGGGAGAGGGGGGAGAGAGAGAGAAAGGGAGAGAGAGAGAGAGAGAGAGAGAGATGTGTAATCATATACGTATTATTGTTCAAAGTTCATTATAACATACTCACAACATTATATGACCAGCATAGAAAAAGCTGTTAGATAAGGATTATTCCTAAATTTGAAAAGAGTAAAATCCATTATCAAATTTTATGTTTATGAAATACATAAAATTATATATCTCACTTAATTCTATTGAATCCTGATGCTACAACGAGTATTCGGAAATTTATGGCCGATTTCAGACATCAACTTTTAATCGCGTCTTACAAAGTCGCTATAGTATATTGTACCAATATATATATATATATATATATATATCATATTTTAATGATTAAAATGCGTTCTTTTCACGAATATTCAACGATTATTTCCATTGTTAACTGTAGATGGTGTAAACACTTAGACCCAAAGATTAAAAAAGAAGGGATGCGTATAATCTTCTTCCACGAGTAGAAACTTGGCTAAGTTATGTCTCGACCAACTTCCAGTTGTAAACTAGCATATGATGAATAAAATGCCATCGATTGAGCAGAGTTTCGTTGGTTTCGAAGTCTTTGTCGTGGAGATTAAAGTCTCGAAAATCAAAAGGACAAAGAACGTCCATCTGCAATCGAAAATGATCACCTGAAGATGTTGGTCAAACAAATCACTCGCCAAGCTGTCAGTGAGACGTCATAGATACTAAATGTTGGCATTGTGATAATATAGGACCATTTAAGACAAATTGGTAAAGTAAAAAATCTTGATCGGTGGGTTCCACATGAAAATCAGCAAAAACCATCATCAATAAAACCATATCTTTTTTTTCAGAACAGCATTATATTTATCGTCCGACCACCTTTTGACGAGTATTCAATGCGAGTTTTAAAGGGAAACTTCGGGCAAAATAAAATTGTAATTTCGAAGAAGATGAATAATTTTCACGAAGGATATAACCTTCAATTATTATTCTGTAACTAGTTCATCTTATTACCGTTGCTTTTTATCACAATACTCAAGCAGTTTTACATTCTACGACCAATTAGTATGCTGCATAGATTGAAAAATGAAGAAATAGTCTCCAACGAGATTTGAATTCGTATCCTTGGGAACACGTCTGCCATGAATGACGCCTTATCAATTTGGTCCGGGAGACCAACCAACAGACTTCCGGTAGTCAAAGTCAATAATAAAACTTTTCCGTATAAGAAATTCATATAACTCAGGAATATTTCCTTCGTTGAAATTTAAGGGAAATGATGATATTTTTAAAGCGTATATGATTTTATGAAACCATTATTCAAATGTGAACGTACTATTTCTTTAATCTGTTTAGGCAAAATATATGAAGTACTTTGAGTTATCTCCAAATTGCAAAGATGCCCCCGATATTCTGTGAGTTTTATTAAAATAGAATAAATTTTATCAGAAATCATGTTGACTATAGTCGCATAATTCCTCGTTCGTCTAAGCCGATACAGAATTTTTATTGGTCATTTAAAAATTTATGTGTTCATATATTGGCTTATATTGGAAGAATCCCAAGACAACAGAATCTGTTAGCTTCAATAAAAAGCACAAAAACAAATGAAGAACAAAAACAAAAGGCAGGAAGATCGCCTTATTGCTCTATTCAGTTTCACTCATCATTTAAAAAACTTGTCAAAGGTCGTCACGTTAGTTTTGCTCTCAACACATACTAATTATCTTTTCTTGTCATGAATTTCAACTTCGTAATCCAATCATCATTAAATGAAAATAAAAATTCAATTTTCAACATTTGGGCAATGCTTTCCCACAACATGACAGGCAAGTTCTTAAACTGTGATCTGATATCGGTGCTTAAGCAAGTTCTATGTATTTCGGACAACCCAACACAAGAATTCCATAGGTTGCGATGTCCTAGTGGGTGGCGGCAGGGAGGAGGTGACTGAGATCGTAGCCACAGAGCGAGAGTTAGCAAGCTCGTATGGGAGAGCATGGTTAGTATAATGTGTTTCTATTCTCACACCACTTCCACTATTATGCCAGACGAAGCCTTGCATCTGCAGTCCTTCCCACGGGTATGCAAACGAGGTCTGTCTAGAAAGTAATGAGACTGATTGTGTAAAAATATTTATTATCAACTTAATTACAAATCAACTTTATCTCCTTCAAAATGGGTCCCTTGGGAGTCCCAACGGGGACGTTGTTCCCACTCTTGTAAACTACTGAAAGTCTTCAACAGACACTGCATCAATTGGTTCGTCACAACCCGTTGGATATTCTCAATTCTTCCCAAACGACTACCACGGAGTTGGGTTTTGATTTGGGGGGACAGAAAATAGTCAAAAGGATTGAGATCAGGGGAATAAGGGGGCCTTGGTACCATATAAGTATTCTTTCTGACCAAAAACTCGTTTATACACAGAGTGTAATGATAGGGGGCATTTTAACGATGAAGCATCCAAGAGATAGCAATCGTAGACTGGACACGAATAACACTCTTTCTGAGTTGCTCAAGAACCTCAAGGTGGTAAATTTGGTTGATTGTCTATCGTTGAGCTCCGACTCCAGATCTGAGTCTTAGACTATTTCCTGAACTGTTGTGGACATTTAACTAGTCGTGACGAACCAACTGAAGGAGTTGATTAAACATATTTCAATACTTTGTAGATAGGCCCTTTATATATATATATATATATATATATATATATATATATACAACGTATCTACCAAGTAACGTGACATTGTATCAAAATATTTATTATTATTATTATTATTATTATTATTATTATTATTATTATTATTATTTGGAATCTCACACCAGTTGCCTGGTGGTAACCGCTGGAGTTTGAGTGACAGCAAGTCTCCTCAAGTCTCCAGCCCTCCTCTCCTCGTACTCATAGATCGCAGTAATTCTGCGATTTACAGTTTCACACCGGTTGCCCAGTGGTTATCGCTGAAGGCTGAGTGACAATAAGTCTCCCCAGGTCTTCAGCTAACGTCTCCTCTCTCTTTCGCATATCATGACAGAGCTACGATTCGTTGCAGTCCTTATATCTCTAGCACCTTCCTCAGTATCCGTCCAGTGCCCAGCAGTGCTGTGGTCTGTACGGTCTCTATCCTCCCCCTAATCCCGATCTCCTCCAGTCTCTCCCTCAGCGTTTTGGGGACAGTTCCTAGTGCTCCCACTATGACCGGTACTACCCTGGTTTTCATGTTCCACATTTTCTTTAACTCCCTTGCTAGGTCCTGGTATTTTTCCCTTTTCTCACCCTCCTTCTTTTTTACTCTATGGTCTGCAGGTACAGCAACGTCTACTATTTGGCAGGCCCTCCTTTTTTTGTCTACTATTACTAAGTCTGGCCTTCTTGCCTGGATGAGGTGGTCAGTTTGGATGTCGAAGTCCCACAGTAGTTTGTGGTTGTCATTCTCCAAAACTGCCTCTGGCTTGTGCTGATACCACTTTTCCCCATGGTTGAATCCCATTTGTTTACTTAGTTCCCAGTGTATCATCGTTGCTACTCTATCGTGTCTATGCTTATACTCCTTCTGGGCGAGTTGGCTACATTCACTAGTTATGTGGTTCACTGTCTCATCTCTTTCACCGCACATGCGGCATTTGCTGTTTGTCTGTGTTCTGTCGATTTTTGCTTTTATGTAGTTTGTCCTTATGCTTTTGTTTTGGGCTGCCATGATGAGCGATTCCGTTTCTCTCTTAAGGTTTCCCTTTCGTAACCACGTCCATGATTTCTCGTCTGCTATATCTTTTATCTGTCTTTTAAACTCGCCGTACAATTTTTTCCCTTCCCACTTTTCTTTTCTAGTTTGCTGTACTGTTCCATTGTTTTCTACTTTATTGTTTGTCGCACTATCCCTCGCGCTCTTTATGATTTCTTCACTATTTGTTTGCACATATCTATCTAGGACTACTTTAGCTCTCTGGACACAATCTTCTATGCTGTATTATTATTTGGAATCTCACACCAGTTGCCTGGCGGTAACCGCTGGAGTTTGAGTGGCAGCAAGTCTCCTCAAGTCTCCAGCCCTCCTCCCCTAGTACTCATAGGTCGCAGCAATGCCATGGATTACGGTTTCATACCAGTTGCCTGGCAGTTATCACTGGAGGCTGAGTCACAGTTAGTTTCTGCAGGTCTCCATCCCTCTTCTAATATTAGCCTCACTTATCACAGCAGCGCAGTGGTTTGTACCGCCTGCATCATGCCTTTTTCTAGGCTGTTAGGCCATTGCTAACAGCTGGGGGACGCATGTCTCATATTTCCAGTATTCTCGTCAATATTCATAAGGTCCCTGTAGTGCTGCTGTCTCTTTAGTCTCAATCCTTTCTCTTATTCCCGGTTCTTTAAGTCTCGTTTTCAGTGTCTTTGGTCCGGTTCCAAGTGCACCTAAAATTGCTGGTACTACCTTGACTTTCATGTTCCTTATCTTCTTCAGTTCCCTTGCCAGGTATTTCCCTAATTCTTCACTCTCTTTTGCATTCACTCTGTGAATCACAGGCTCGGGTAGATCTATTATTTGGAAGGTTGTCCTCCCCTTGTCCACGACTACCACGTTCGATCTTCTTGCTCGGATGTGGTTGTCAGTTTGAATGTCAAAGTCCCAGAGTAATTCATGGCTTCCATTTTCCAGGGCTGTCTCCGGTTTGTATTGATACCACTTGTCCGTATAGTTGAATCCCATTACTTTTTTTCAGTTCCCAGTGTCTGTTTGTATACTCTTTCTATGCTAATTGACTACATTCATTGGTTATGTGGTTCACAGTTTCATCTTTCTCTTCACATAAGCGGCATTAGCTGTTAGTTTGGGTCCTGTCGATTTTCGCCTTGATATAGTTTGTCCTGATGTATTTGTTTTGGGTTGCCATGAAGAGAGATTCAGTTTCTCTCTTCAGATTTCCTTTGCGTAGCCATATCCATTATCTCTCTTCTATGGTATTCAGTCTTTTGAATTCTCCGTGTAGTTTCTTTTTTCTGTTATTTTTCTTTCCTTCGTTAGCAATTTTTCGTTGTTGCTTGCTCCGATTCGGGCGCTGTTATGTCTTCACTATTTGCTTGCACAATTTTTTCGAAACCTCTTCTGAATTTTGGGACACAGTTGATAAGTCCTCTACCACCTTCTTTCCTTTTAACCCACAATTCATCTGAGTCATCTCTGGGATGTAAGGCCTTGTGCATTGTTATAAGCTTTATTGTTCGCTGGCCCATTGACTGGAGTTCTTCCTTTGTCCATCCAAGGAATGACCCAGTGTATCTTACTACCGACACTGCCCATATCAAGTTCCTGCTATTTAGTTTGGTCTGTAATAGTTTCATTATCCTCCTAAGGTATTCTCTTCTTATTTTCTCGTTCATTTCTTCCCGTTTTATTCTGTCACATCCGAGGACTCCTATGTATTCATATCAGTCCTGTGTGGTCAATGCTCTGATTTTTTGATGCCGGATAATTCGATTCCTTCTACTACTGTGAGTCTTCGTTTGTGCATTACCATTAGTGCACATCTTTCTATTTCGAACTTCATCCCAATGTCATCGCTGTATTCTTTTACTTTGTTGAACAACATCTCGAGCTGTTCCCTGTTCTTTGCAAACAGTTTTATGTCGTCCACGTACATGAGGTGGTTAACTTATCCCTTTATTTTGGAGGTTTGGTATCCTTTGCTGTTTTTCAGGATTCTGTTGAGTGGTATCATAATCAGAACAAATAGTAGAGGGGACAGAGAGTCTCCCTGGAAGAGTTCCTTTTTTATACTTACCTCTGCAAAGCTTTCTCCTGTAGCAATCAAGTTTACTCTCCAGTCTTTCATAGAGTTGGCAATAAATCTCAGCATTTGTTAATCTTGAATATCATGAGGGATTTAAGTATCAATTCATATGTCGTATGCATTTTCATAGTCGATATTTTGATAAAATAAACTTAACTTTTTGCGCGCGCGAACGACACCCATATCAAAGTTAAGGAGCCAAATTTGCATAACTAGTTTACCCATGGATGGATTCATGCCTTTCCCAATGACATTAGTGCGAAGTTTGGCCTCGAGTCGCCTATTCCATTGTATAAACCGTTACAGGTTACCAAGCGCAGCTTCTTGTAGTAGTAAGAAGACATTTATTGAAGTAATGTATTACTTCTGTATTGTCAACTGTTCAGTTGATTTTCCCCAGGCAACGCCTGCTAATATATATATATATATATATATATATATATATATATATATATATATATATATATGGAATTGTTTGTACCGAAACTGATACAAAACTTATGTTTATGAGGCATTTGAGTACAAAAGCTAAACAATAAAACAAAAGTAAAAATGAATAATCTATGAAAACGTACTTACAAAAAACACCGCATGAAAAAGCTTGATTTTTAAGCATCTATATTTCTTACAGAGAGTAATTATAGAAAATGTAAAATAACAAAAGACTGAGAACAGCAAGAAACTGCAGAAAAAGAAGAAAGAAGAAAAGGTAGAACGAGACTGACTACCATACCAAATGAAAAGAGGTTCTGAGAATGTCCGGCCAGGCCCAACTCATATCATTAAACCCTAGGTGTAAAAGAGCAAAGAATTGTTTTCCTTTGTGTATCATTTGCTTGGAAGCCGGCATCTCAGTTGTCAAAATAATGTAGGTTAACCGCTAACAACGCACTGATGCACTGCGTAAACAAAATACTCGTTGTAAAAGGAAGTTTTTCTTCGAATATTTTCTCTTGTTTTACCTTTTTCTTCTAAGTTCTTGCTCTTCTTATAGCACAAGGAGCGGTTATTTTGTAATGGCCGTCGTTCGATTTTTTTCTCAGCTTTCAAGAACGCTGAAATAACAATATTTCCATTGAATACATTTTTCTTTCTTCCGTCTATTTCTTTCTGCTCCTTTATCGTTGCTTTCAGAGTCTTATTTCATTCGTAGTTGTTCACTGTATACTTTTTCTCGATGATATAAACAATGATTATTCAAGCAAAAGGGAATTCATTCAGTTACACAAACTAAAAGAAGATTTAAATGGTTTTACATCACGTATTTGTATACAGTATGTCCAAGATACTCTCTTTTTCCATAACACCGAAACTTTTTCTTTGTAGATGAAAATTGCTTTTAAAGATGGGTGATAACTGAATTACTTTTGAAGTATGAAATTTGAACTGAACCTTTACTGGTAATGTAGTTGAAGTCCAGAGGCATTAACAATTACGAACCAAACAACGTGTGCATACGCTTTTCAGGTCCATTACATTACAGTTATGAACATCCAAAGCGTATATGCATTTTGGGTCTTTTGTTTATTGTTTACTGTAAAGTTGAAACCGGTACATATACAGTTTCAGGGAAATGATCAATCTTTTAGATAAACACATATCTCCACATCTCATTTCTCCTCTTCTAACATGAAAAACTTCTTGGCTGTAATGTAATTTCAAGATCATTTCATCACCCGGCAAAAATATGCTTAAAATCTTTTATGGTTATCTTTTTTTGTCCGAAATGTCTCGTGTAAATTTCTGTAAATTGTTTTGAAAGTAGATCTTAATGCAGGTGCTCTGAAACTTTTGATACTTTGTCTTTTGATGGGTGTCAAGGTACTCTCATTATTCTGCCTGGAGCTCTTGGTTTATCGGAAATGCATAAGTCAGTTGGGCTGTACGGTAAAATCTCAAACTGCAAAGATAAAGCTAATAATGATATCGCCTTACCCCAGGGTTAAAAAGTATGAAGCAGATGATGGAAATAAAACAACAACGTTATCTGCATTATCGCTTCGTTGTATTTATGGTTTGAAAGAAAAAAATCTTAGGTTGCTCATTTTGTTTCCATCATCACCAGCATCATCACCATCATTTTAGCATCTGTCGCTGGACATTAATCTTCCTCACGATTCGCCAGACCGCTCTATCATAGGCGTCAGGAAGGCAATATTTTGAACTTGCCTAGTACGTATTTCCTGCCTACCACATTTTCGCATATGATCTCTGGAGGTCCATGTTGAGAGCAGTGATGTCCAGCAGTAGTCTGATATCCTTGCAATACAGCCAGTCCATTGCCATTTGAATTTTCTAATGGATTCTACATCTCTGACTCCTTTTTTTCTCTAATATACTTTGCTTTCTTGTGATATCTCTATCTGATGTTGAACAGTTGTCTTTTATGCACCTTACACGGTTCTAAGCAGAAGGATCAATCTTTTGTTTTAGTCCCAGGTGATTATCAGGAAGATACATTAGATGAATACTATTCTTTTGAGGACTAATTGAATTTTCTTGTTCTAGAAGGCTCAGCTTACCTTATCGAGAGCTGACAGTTCCCTTGATTTCTCAAAAGGTCAATATTGAAACCACTTTCAGTCTTGGTTTTCAGACAAATTAACTTTTTATGCTGGTCCGACACGTCCTTTAATCTGGACAGAATCAAAAGCTTGAATATCACGCGGCTTTTACATTAGTTCACCTAGTGGCCAGAAGTGGTGTTGTGTATGGAGCCATCTTCCAATTGTTTATACTGCGGTGACTGTTACTTCTCCATCGGTTTTGTAAAATTGATGACCAAATTTGCTTACATTTACCCTTTGTAATGGCTCCCAAGCAAAGAGCAGGTGACTGAGGTGGTGGAAAGATCAAACAGTAAACGCAAGGTCATATCGATGTTGATATAACTAAACCACGGTATTTCGGTAAAGAATTGTGTGAGGCGTATGTCATTGACTCATTAACGGCATGATACTTATATTTTTTAACTAATATAAATGTATTCAATTCATTTATACCGATATATTGTTTCATTGTATCATTGCATTGCATTAGATATTTAATAAATATCGAATATTTGTTTCATTATACTTGCCGACACCTATCACTCTCCTTTTTACTTTCTGTGGGAAGTAATCCCTGACCTGAGATATTGGAAGTTGTGCTACCACTGAAGGATTGACTCCGGGATCAGTGTTGTCTGTATCCTAGACTGGTTGGCAATCAAGGCTAGAGAGCCTCGTCTGCTTTACTAATTACACATAAGGGAAGACCATGGCGAGTCCAGTATTCCCATTACTATTGTGGTCAAAATGTTTAATTAACATCATTGTACTAAGAAACGCGTGGTGAGAATTGATGTCAAAAAAAAGGTTTTATAAAATAGAAAGATAGATAGAATTCAGATAAAATTCAATTTGAAGAAAGAAAATACCGATTTAATTCAATTTTTATTCATTTTATCAAGTAAAGCATGATAAATCATTATTGCTAATTTTTTGCAACTATTTATTTCTATCTTGATAATTAACTGGTCCAACCTCTCGGTAGAGTAAATTCAACCTTTGAGCAAAAGAAAATCCCATTAGCGCCAGAGAAAAGGGTCTACAACCAATGCATCCACCCGATAGTCACCTATGGAGCTGAAACATGGAACCTAACCCAAAGATTGACCCTCAAAATGAGAACTATGCAACGTGCACAAGAGAGAATCATGCTCAACATTCCATGGAGAGATCACAAAACAGCGTTGTATACTGCAGAAAAAAACAGGAGTTATGGATATCATAGAATCCATTAAAACACTAAAACAACAGTGGGCTGATCATGTAGCAAGAATATCGGACAACCGATGGACATCACAACTCACAACGTGGACCCCCAGAAATCATATGCAAAACTGTTGCCAGCAAAATATAAAATGGCATGACGAAATACACAGGTTAAGAAAGTATTGGCGCTGAGACGCTCATGATAGAGAGGTCAAGCAAAACCCAGGGAAATTTTATGTCCAACGATAGACTCTAAAAAGCTGCTTCTGATGATGATAATCGTTGTTTTTATCACAACTAAATCTAGTTCATTTCAGTAGTAAATTAACAGCGTGGAATCGGAATGAAAAATAAATTCTAGGTAAGCGTGGAAGTAGTAACCCTCTGATGTAAACTCTCTATCTGTATCCACGAAGATGAAAACAATTAGTAGCAAAAAATAAATTCCTACAATACATCTTCTAATAGAATAAATAGAAATGAAATAAAACAATGATGAACTGAACTGCCATTTAATAACAAACAAGACAGAAGAGATTGCTGTAATTGTGAGTTTGACGGTTTGATTTTGACTGGCGCTTGCCAGAGATCAAGTAGTTTAGTGGTAAGCACGTTGAGCGAACCACCCTCCAGGATGTATCCTAGACTGGTTGGCAATCAAGGCTAGAGAGCCTCGTCAGCTTTACTAATTACACATAAGGGAAGACCATGGCAAGTCCAGTATTCCCATTACTATTGTGATCAAAATGTTTAATTAACATCATTGTACTAAGAAATGGCCATGAGTTCGATTCCCACCCACAGTTTTTCTTTATTCCAATCTATACTGTTAATTCATTCTCCACTGACGAGAAATCAGACTGAGTTTAATTACGCTAAAAAGCATCAAATGAATAGTAGCAGAAAAAATAAGCAGTTATGATTTATCATTCTTCGCCTAATTAAATTGTTACTTTTTATCATTTGTGCGTCGCTTTTAATATAGGTTCGGCAAGGGTGTGAAAGTTAACAATCAGTTATTTTTGAAACTATAAGTGAATGAATCATACTTTTTGAGGGTGAGATATACCTGATTTAATTTATTATAAGATTTGAATAAATTCTATACAAAATTTCCACACATGACATTCATAAAAACGTTAGCGTAAGCAATTTTATAGGGCATTTTTAAAATAGAAAATAACGTTACTACTAGGATATACGTGAGATATTTTTCGTTCTAATGCATTCATTTAATCACTTACAAAAAATCTCTTTCTTTAGCGAAATATTTTTATTACTTATTCACGCTTCTAATATTTTTGTATGCTTTTGATGTAAATACATCTTAAAGAAGGAAGTCGTATTGAAGGGAGGAATAGCAATTATTTTGACAGCGAAAGAAAAATAAAGAAAACTCACGTGCTTTTATAGAGAGGGGTGAGTAAAAGCAAAAGTTCTCAGAGAGGGGGACCTGAAGGCAAAACTCTCTTGTTTTGAGAGAAAGAGAAAATTTCTGTGAACTAATTCATGTTCTCTCTCTTATTCTCTCATCATTTGTGTAAGCCTCACCAACCCCTCGGTCTTTGATTCAAGCTGGAAATGCCGTCAATCACTGGAATTCGCCTGTTGTTGGGTACAAAAATTGTGCTCATTTCACACATAGATTTTCTATTGTGAATTGATCATCCCATTCCACAAACATTCGGGGCTTATATTGAAATTCAACTTTGTGTATAACCTATCTATGGCTTATAGAAGTACCAACGGAAAATTTCATGGGGTCATGTTGAGTTGTTTTTACGGTAGGTTGTCACATACGGTCAAAAAGACGGAATGACATTTGGTGAATTATAATAAGATTCAAACAATATCTTTAGTTGATATTGGTAATGAAGAAAATAAAGATACATTAGTCGTGACACTCTTTATACACAAATAAATGAGAACTTACGTGATCAGGGTAAAAAAAAATGCACCTAAATCATTTACACATGAATGCATTTGAGCTATTTATAAAATCACCCTTACAATGCCAAGGAGCCCCCAAGTTTTTAGACCATCGACCCTTCCATGGAACCCTTAATCACTCATCGATCCCCAGGTAGGGCTGCCAAAAGGAATTTATCAATCATACCAATTCCACAGCCAAAAACGTACCAAATCTTTCGAAAGGATACGAAATCCAGATCATATTAACTGATACGATAATGATGAGTCAGTACATAACATTTATTGAAAAACTGCATAAGAAATTCCTTTTTAATTGAATTCATTTCGCTGCTTCGTATTCCTTCATATCATACCATTTCTTTTCTTTCGTCTAATTATACAGTTCTTGAGTAAGGATCCAGTTGGTACAGCATATCCTTTATAGGATAATTTTGTGTCTAGTTAGGTATTACTAATTTTGATTTGTAAAATTTAGATGAAGAAAAAAAAAGAGGATAATCAAGAAATCAATCTTGAAATACGGAGTAAACAAGAATATTTGTCGAAAAACGTATGTCAAGCGTATTACGAAACGTACCAAAGATGCTGTACTTATTACCGTACGCACCAAAGAAATGTCGGGTGTTTCATCAAACGTAGCAAAGAATGCTGAAAGTATCAATCCCTAGGCTTTTATGATAGATAAATAATAATCAAATAGATATGGAGTTTCCATATGCATTAATGAGGGAATCTGCATACCACTGCCAGCATTCCACTTGGCTTTTGGTCACTGAAGCAACAATTTCTGGTTCTCTCTTCGCGGACAAAACTAATCATATATAAAAAGAAAATATGCGTCTGCAGATTTTATATTATGAACTTTATTTCTTAGACGAATGTCAGCTTCTGTCCCCCCAAAGTTGCATAGACCCTTCCCGGCGTTTATCACCCCGCTTCTGAACTTGAAGCATTTACCAACCTTTTGGATAGTCCCATCGACCCCAGACTCAATTCAGCAAGCTGGCCTCTCAACTTATTGCTTGTGGTTTCAAGCATCAACAGGCTTTTAATGGTTTTATTTTTTTCCCGGGCGAGGCCAATCTTTATCTATATACTTGAGAGCACATGTACTCCCGAAGCAAAAAAATATTGGATCGCACAGCCCACAAAAAAAAGACCTGTCAAAGCCAACTTTTTATTTCTATTAAACACCATCCAGCTGTGTTGGTATGTGTTATTTGCGAGCAGAGGAAGCGGCGAGAACTTCCAGTGGCCCGTTGACCTCTTTAGTGGCTATTGTTTTTAGATTATTTTACCTACTTTGCCTTCCACTGTTTTTTCTTTTCAAAAACAAATTCCAGTCGCTGCAGTCGAGGTCCCACCCACCATCTAACAGTGCACGCCCTGGCAATCTGTGTTATGCTAAGTCCGTTATGTAAGTCTAGCAGTACGGTTCTCAATGAACATCTGGTTTTCTCCTGCCTCTCTGACACCCTTTCCTTCGGTTTTCACTAATTTCAGACCACGGAGTGTGGAGAAGGTCGGTGTAAAACTATTCTTGCCAAAGAGCTAACAAGTCTTTATAATTAATGACATATTTCAATGACGTAAAAGCAATTGCTTTGTCTTGTCAACAATATGTGCGAACTAAAATCAGTTTTCTGGAGACTTTCGTTTAGTTCTCACTCTTCAGAGAAAAAAAGGAAAGAAAAGATTGACAACCACCAAGGAATCTGTCTTGTTCTTTGTTCCTCTTGATATTTTCATAGCGAAAATCGTACAACTGATGCATCTTTTGAATTTTTTTTTTTTTCAGGAACGTTTTCTGGTTAGTGAGGATTTTTCCTATGAGAGTCTTTCGAGGTTTAAATCAGTGACTTCCTTGCATTTAGAATTAGTTCAAATATTTAAATTCCTCTGTTCCTAACTACTGGTGTGGGAATTTCAACATAAGAGTACGTGGTACAATTGTAGGCGTGTGTGGGTATGCATGTTTATTACAACTAAGTAGCCATTAGTTTATCTGCAGATTATTACTGTACAAGTTGTGAATGTAATGCTTGAAAAGAAGTGTGATCGTTCCTATAGAGCTTTCAGAATTGCCTTATTTCCGCATTCCGGGTGTTGTGCCCGAATAGTATTTTGTTTTTTTGATCGGGGCTAGAGACTATGGCAACTGATATCTTTCCTGTTTTAAAATGGCTGCCGTTCTAGAGGATTAGGGTTGTCAGTGTTAGTATTTTTAGGGTTTGTGTTAAAGGTTAGTTCGTTTGTTATTCTGCAGCTATTTTGAAATGGGCAAGGTAACAATTTCTTCATAGATCAGCAGTTGCACTTATCCTTCTCATTCAGAAGTTTATTTTTCATGGGACTATCACATGATAGCGTCATATATATATATATATATGAATCCCTGCGTTGTCATTTGATCATTTGATCGTTTTGAAATAAATAGGTAAATACTGTTTGCAATTTAGAACTGCAGTCATTAGAGTATCAGATGCGAAAATAAAGCTTTAAATCTAGCTTATTCATATTAGCGTACAGAGAGAGTTGTCAAGATTTTATGTGTGGAAATGTACATACAATGGTTGGAATCAATGGATCTTCAAGTAGTTCTTTTTAGAAAGAACCTTTTCCGTGTTTAATTCAAAACATCTCTGCGTTGGATTTCGCTCCAATGTGTTTGCCTGGGGACCCTAGAATGGCATTTTTCTTCCTTAATTTAAAAAAATTCTCTGATAACCGTTTTTTTCTCTTACTTTTTAAAACCCCTATCCGTGAGTTTATTTTTCGAAAATTTCATCTTAAAATGAAAGCAGAAAACTCGACCATAAAAACTGTATTTTATCAAAATCAAATAAAAAAGATATTAATTAGGTTAAGGCTTAATATTAGGTTGAGTCTTTGGGGTTTGGTTACGGTTATATACGTAAATCATGGAACAACTGGAAGTAGCAAACTTGTCGTCATCATGGTGTTAGTTCCGCAAATGGATAAATAGATTACGCCGTTCATGTTTCATCACCGCCATTTAGTTTTAACTTCAAATAACTGTAGTTTTCCTCATTCAATGAAGATTGAGGCAAATTCTACCTAATTTAATTTTGTCCAAAAAGTAGTAGGTCAATTCTCAACTACAGCTGACACGCTAAGAAATATTTGGGGCTTTGACCCAAACCTGCTTATGTTATATGATATTGCTTTCCCAAACTCCTAAGTGAACAAAAACAATTTGATTGCTCTTAAAATAAAGAATCAACTCCTCCCAAAGTTATGAATTAATAGATTTAAATTAACTCATGTATACTTGAAGTCAGATTCTGATAAAATTAGAAATTTAGGCTAAATGAAACTGTATTAGCATTGTAATACAAATTTATTGGTAAAAAAAAAACTGAAGGCATGTTTCTTGTCATCTTATGAGTGTTCACATGAAATTTGATCTGCTTTCTTCCATAAGTATATTTTCTATGGCAATTTTATTTTAGGCAGGACTAAAAATAGGTCTTGGGGCACATATGGGTTGAAAATCCACACATGCTATAATAAGAACAGCACACATACAAAATTCAACAACTCAGCTGTAAAATAAATCTCACATGGAAATAATTGCATTAACTGAAATTAGAATTAATTTTATGTTTTGAAATAATCAAGATATTGCAAAGAATTACGGTATCAAAGTATTCAATGATTTACTCATGTGGTGACATTCACAATTAATTCGTATATAAGGAATATCAACGAATAATATGTTTGAAATCTGTGTCCTAAAGTAAACTTTGAAATTTGGGTCCTGAAGTGAACTTTGAAATCTGTGTCCTGGACAGAACCTTGAAATCTGTGTCCTGAAGCAAAGTTTGAAATCTGTGTCCTGAAGTAAACCTTATCCGTATTTTTGAGTCCCCATTATCCCCCGAATTTTCATTTTTACCTTATTTGAGGAAATTTAGCCCCATGCTCCGACTCTCTGCAATACACGATAAAGAGTTAAGGTTATTGATATAAGCACAGAAAAGTAACTTAATTCTTCTTTTGAATTCGTATAGTTTTGCTACTTGTATATGAAATCAAGCATGACTTGGTTTCTCATTCAACGCATTTTTATATCGTGAACTGACAAAAGTAATTTCCTCAACGATTCAAGTCCTACGCTCAGTAAAATTTCTGATGTCTACTGTTCAGCTTTTATTACTCGGGCAGTGTCCGTTCCAAAGGTGTGTATATGAAATGGGCAGTACTTTATGGTGTTTGGATCAGACTGCCATAGTTGTTATGTAAAATAATTTGTCGTACGAATCTAAGCTTCGGGGTATTTCGGTCATTTCTCACTGGTAAGGCTAATTCAGATTTTATTTAAATTTAGATAATTTTAAAATTTTTTTATCAGATTTCTCTAGATCTGCTGATCCAAACAACTTCAAACTCGACTCTACAATACCTTGTGTGCTGACTAGTATCTCTGGCAAATATCAACTTGTATCACAGTACAAACACAGACCAACACGTTTCTTCAACTTGAGGTAGATCGTAGTTAGATTGACGTGTATGTAGACGTTGTTAATATTTGTATTTTTCTGTACTTTGAAAATAATTGAAACAGTTGTTTTACTTAGTCAATAATGTTTGTTTAGGTGCTGTTTCGAGTATGCTGACTAGACAAACGTCTTGGCAAAAGCCATAATTCGCGCAAATGTACCGTATGGAGAAAGTCATTGGAAAAAAGTCATTACTAAAAATTGTTTTCAATAAAATAAGTAATTCATCAATTTATCTAATTTTTAGTAATAACTAATATTTTGATGAAATATATAATTTTTTAATGTATTTGATTAATATAATTTTAATTTTTTTTCATTGTGGACTTTTACTTATTACATTATTGTAAATCAAATAAAATAATGTCAGGAAAAATCATTGGAGAATTGATTAATTAAATAAATACATAGTGATAATTTCTGATGACTTTTTTCCTTCCAAAAAAAACCAAGGCTATGACTTTTTTTTTCCTACTGCATATTTGGAAGAAGCCGGACCATATGGTATGTGAAACATCATGCCATACCTGGCAAATGTCAACTTTCTACAATGGCCAGTTTTTCGAGTAATTGCAGTGCACACACACACACACACACACACACACACACACACACACACACACACACACACCTGTGCATGTGCACATGTGCAAACAGACATTTCTTCAGTTGTAGTTGAATGGGTTTTTTCCGACTGCACATAAAGGTACAAAATGAATTTTTTTCCTGTAACTTTTTTCGTATGACTTTTTTGTGTGGCTTTTTTTCTCATCATCTCGAGCGTACATTGCACAGAGCCACTAACAAAACATGAACGAATCCATGTAAAAAAAAAAAAAGCACCGAAACATAAAGCATCAGTCAAAAAGACTACAGTGTAGTACGGACCATTGCAAGTTACAACCGTATTCGGTCAAAAGGCATCAGTCGATAATGTCAACTGTAAAGAACGAATATTCTAACACAATCTTTAATATCATGGTAATTGAATTGAATATTCTTTTCTATAAATTTGAATGACTAAAAGTTTCATCATGATTCTATTTTTCTTATTTCTTACCATTTGTCACAGGAAAAATTGAAAAATTGAAAATTAAAATCTTTAATAAATCGTACTTTATACTGAGATACCTTACAACTATAAATGCCCACGAAATATCTCTTAATCTTTGCTTTAAAGACACTCCAAATTCAAAGTACAGTCTTTGATTTAGAATATTTGTACTACAGTGTTGACATTATTGACTGATGGCTTTTGACTGAACGCGGTTATAACTTGCAGTAGTCCGTACTACACTGTTATTCTTTCAACTGTTGACGTTTGTGTCGATGCGTTTTGACCGGTCACCATTTCAGGGTAAGTGGATTTTTGTTGTTGTCATACTCTTCTAATGCATGACGCACTCAGTCACATATTTCATCGGTAACTTATGTGGAATAGAATCTATGGAGCACCTAATGACCCGATTAGGAAGTCAGATTTCTACAAGTATTTTTCTTTTTTGGTTGCTTGCTTGTGCGTAATATTTTTTCTATGAAATATCGTCGGCGTTTGGCGTTCATTCATTGCAAGGTACGATCCATTAGACACGCATTCATTTCTTTGTCATTTATTTCGTTGATTGAGTAACAACATTAGAGGTTCCGACTTCCTATTTTTTAGAGAACGAATTTTTCCCTTATCCGGTCTTCGGAGAAAAGAAAAAAAGAAAAATTTTTTTTATATCATCAGTACGATCAAACCTATTTTTCCCACATTTTATTTCATTTCATTTTAAAAAAATTCTGTTAATTCTTTGTCTTCTTTATTTCTCTTTTTAATTTTTTCCTTCCATTGTTCCTCATTCCTTCATTCATTTATTCAACTTTCCTAACATTTGAGCATTCTGTTTGTTTGTCCGTCCCTATTCCACGCTAAAATTACAAGTACTTCGGCCTAATATTTGGCATGTAGACTTACAAAAAAAGTGTGGCATAAGCTATGCGAGATATACCTCGGCGGTTATTTGTATTAAGTCCCCTGTTCTAATTATATGAAAATCCTATACTATTCACGGATGGCACGAAGATTTCTTTCAATAGTAATAATTTTTTATATCTTATTATCTATTTTACATTGAATATTGAGAATCATCATTATTCATTCATGGCAACTCATTACCTTCATCTTAATTTAACGGAAGTAAGAGATGTACTTCAAAGCCGTACTTTTGTACGATGGACGGTAAGTAAAGGTCCAGTTTAGCATTATTGTTATATCGTGAAAGGACCCCTCATAGAAAATCTTTTTTTTTTTTTCAAAACTGACACTTTCTCATAGGTGACGAAAGTCTCATTTATTGAAAGCATAAACAGTTTCTTCTGAATATTTTAAAATTTTAGGATTTCACTGCACTCCTCCCTCCCTTCTCCAATCTTATGAAACGTCTATAAATAGCATTTGCTTTATGTGTCGTTATATTAGAAATTTTCTTTCTCTGGCAATATCGGGTACCCCAGCTAATACATTTATAAAAACGAAAGAACTTTTTACCTTTACTGGGCGTAGTTAAATCCTACCCTTGTCTTTTGTGAACGTAGAAAAAAACCTTCCATAGAAAAAATGATACAAGGAATTTTTATTCATCATTTGTAGTTTGTGAATAACCTTAACCCTAACCCTTACACCAAGCCTAAGAATGTTCATCTTTAACAATATGCTATTAGAATACGAAGCCAGATAAACACTTTTCCTTATGTAAAAATAAGAAGTGGGAGAAAAACTAATACTGTCACCAATTACTTAAATTTTTGTCATGCATCAATTTGATAAAGGTTTTTTGTTCTGCTTTGCACTTTAATTGAGAATATATTGTCTCTTTTCTGGACCATGTTAATATATATATAAAGCTTTACAGCTTTATATACTAAACATCAAAAAAAATTTTTGTGTCACTTATTCCCAATCTCTCTCTCTCTCTCTCTATATATATATATATCTATATATATCTATATATCTATATATATCTATATATATCTATATATATATATATATATATATATATATATATATATATATATTAAACTTAGCTTAATCTGGCAAAAGGTCAAATAGGGTGAAAGAAGTTTTGAGGATTGTCAATCTTCCTTGTAGGAAGGAAATTAGCATTCGAAATTATAGCTTTTACCAGGACTCAAACACCCTTCGATGGGAAATACACACCTACCTCTACCTATTATAAACTATTTGTGCGATAATTCCTGCTTATATGCAGCCGAATTTCAGTTGGCTATAAAATGGCTACACTGATTTTAATAAAATTGCCACCCGATCGTAAATCATAAAGTTCCACACATTGGCTCAATCGATGTTATAAACGGCGCACACCGATTGAGCCAGTGTGTGAAAATTCATGAAAGAAAAAGAAGTTAATAAATAAATAATATTGGGTATTCAATACGCTCGCTCACACGATTTTGGAAATCGGAAGTTGTGCACCGTTTTTAACATCAAGTGAGCCAGTGTGTGAAACTTTAGAATTTACAGAGTAGCCATCTTATAGTCAACTGAAATTTGTCCCATAAGTAGGGATCATCATTTGTGCCTATTAGATCGTTAGTAGTTAAAATGTAATTTTGGAATGGTAAATGGCGGTTGACTTGTTATGAAACTGATCTTTTAGTTATTCACTGAACATTGTCTGGTACATGAGCTTAAAAAATGGAGCACCGAAAGAAGAAAGAATTTGTGGGACTAGCGTGCTCTACTGTAAGCGCCAATAAAATTTATCTTTTTATCTGGGACCTAACACTGAAGGGCAAAAGCAATGGTAATTCTACTGCCTTCTCCTTCGTTAAAAAACATCAGCGTTACAAAGTTTTGGATATCAAAGTTTGAAGAATAAGTTCCAAACACCAGGATTACCGACGCAGCACAATCTTTCGGAAGAAAATGGAACGGTACGTACCTGAGCAAGGGATAAGCAAACTAAAATCAATGAAAAGTGAAAATAAACACGCAACATTTCTCTCCTGACAGGTATATATCTGCATATACCAAGTTACTAAATCCAGTCTAATGTAAGGCCAAATGTTCAGGCTCAGTCCATGAGGAACGTATTCACAATAAATTTGAAACAGTTTGAAACTAAACCATGATGAGGTACCCTAGACACAGTTATAAGTATTTACTCTGATTAGCTTAGTCTGGTACATGGCTACAAGTATGGGGCATCCAATGAGGACTGTATTCACTGACAATAGTGATTGTTTGCCAGACTTGCTTGCTAAATATCTACCAATGGAGAGTTGCCGAAAACGTGAAAGTGTATGTATAGACATACACCGACAAACTTTCAAAGCGGAAGTAGAGATTCATTCGCCTTCCCATCAGGTCAATATGTGACACAAGATCGAATTAATGTGGGGCCTCTCATGCACACGGGTGGGCAGTCCAGTCTATTTGGCCATGCCTTTGGGCACGCCTCAGACAAAGAGGATTAAAACTGACCCTACCCCATTGAAAACAAAAGTGGAGACAGACACTGACTTTCAATTAAAAATAATCTTCATAATTTAATAAGACATCTTCAAGATTTTAGCCTTTTTAATTGGGGTCTGTTTGAAATTTAATGAAGGTGGAGCCAATTGAAATAATTTTCTTTTAGGCCTGAGCAATCAAATCTAATCCTTAAAATGATGGTTTAGGGTTAGGTGTTAGGGACTATTGTGCTATAGTAGTGCCAATAAGTTGAATATCGAAGTCCACGCATTGGGGACGTATCGGGTATTATACTGAACAGAACAATTAACCGTTTACGCCACAGAACTTTCTTGTTGACAGTCATTCAAACCTGATCATTCGCCATTCCTAATCTTCCTGTCTGATACAATTCTATCTCATCTTTATTCACATGAAGTATTCGGAGCCGACGACCAAAACTGTCACCATAACTATCAAAACTATCAACATAGATTTCTTCAGTTTTTAAGTCCGTCTGACTCGCTAGCCGGCTGACTATGTATATGCGTATTATGTGTCATGCGTACAGGCCGTTCTAATTGAGCTAGAGGGTTGAAAATATAACCATTCACTCGTTATTATTATCATTTTGGGGGGAATTCCAATCAAAATAAGTTTTCAGCGTGGGTTCAATTTACAATGTAATTTCATGCAAAATTGGCCCCTTGATTTGTCCCCAGCAGCGCTCAAGCTTTTTTTTTTGGAAAATTCTGACTACTTTTTTTTAGTAATTCAACAAAATGTAAGAGAATTTGATCATCCCAACACAGCATTCTGTTCATATAAGGTTTTTTTTCGGAGACTAACCAGACTTTTTTTAGATTCTGTTGATGATACATTGTTATTCATTAACTTTTCGATTAGTGTTTCTTCCAACCTATTTCTCAGTCCTCCATTCAACAGTCGTTATTAATGAATGCGAATCGGAAATAAAGCTGTCTTTTATCTACCACGTATTAAAAGTGCATGAGAATACCTGTTGCATATAGTTGCTTGCATGACAAATTTCTCTGTGTTAACATCAATTTCTTGTAGGCATTTTAATCTCAGTTTGGCTCAAGGCCACAAGTAAGGATAAAACTCACAACAGGATACGCCTAGTAAGGATAGAACTCACAATAGGAGTAATGGCCATCGAGAATAGGTTGCTATTCACTACACCACGGTGAGTCGTCCACATCAAACATTATTGGAAGGTTGATTAATCAACAGACGAATCTATGCAATGGTATGAGAACCGCAGGGTCAAACTCCACTCCTATTTTAACAGCTACTTTTGTATTGGATATATGATAAATGAATTTGTGGTTATGTAAGACTTATCAGTTTTGCTCAGTTGGTAAGAGAACCGCCCAACAATCACTAACTCGAGATTTCAAATCATGGAAGGGAAATGTTAATTCTATAATATCAGTTACGTTTAACGTAACGGGACAGACAAACGGCGAAGAGTTTGTTCGTTTGTTTGCTGAGGATTTTCTTGTTCTTGTTACGGGGAAAACGAAGTCAACTTCAATCTGGACTGAAATTTGGTAGAATTAACATTTCCCCACCGGGTTTCGGAACAACGACCGACTGATCGGTAGGCAGCCCTCTTACCGACTGAGCTAAACTGAAGAGTCCTATCAACGAAAGTGCATGGTACAATTATTTATTTATTAGTTATACAACACAAAAGTTGCGGCAAATCATTTTCAGTCGGGATAAGAGAAGGAAAGGGGTTAGACCGTGTTGCAGCCAGGCTTGTACTCTTCTTGTCATCCCTTTAAGGCAATCGAGCATTCATAAATTCTAAAATCTCTTCCTCGTATCTCTTTCTTAGTTTAAGCCTCGTGTATCGTTCGAAATCCTTTGTGATCATTTTATACACTGTCATCAGACAATTTACTACCCCATTGCTCTAAATACTTCTAAAGCTTTTTAGCATACTTGCTGTTGATAGATGGTTTATTACATGCCAGAAGTGTAGTCAGATAAGAACAATCTGTTATCAAAGTGTCCTAGTCAATCTATTTTTAATCTTCGTCTCGTTGCTGACAGTATTCTCAAAAGTATTTCCTTTACACCAACGACCAAACCAAAGACACTCCAATCCGTAATAGAAGGATGAAACCACTGGCCTATCAAGTCAAGGACAATACACTTAATTGCTACCTTTAAAATATGTGAAAATGATACCAAATTAGCGGCTTCAAAAGAGCTAATTAACTTGCATTAATTCTCAACGCATCTTATTTTGTAAATTATAGCATAGGATTCAGCGGTCAACATTCGACATTCCCACGTTTCTTAGTTTATTTTTCTTGCTTTTGTGTTGAGGGAAATAGACATTTTCTGGCACCACCCACATGTACGTGTGAGGGTCCACAAACTAAACTCGACCTTGTGTCACATTCCGCCTTCGTGGGGAGGCGAATAAATACTGTTTCTTAGCTTTCCATTCATATGTTTTATAATTTGGAAAGATTTGTTTGAGATTTTTGAAATAAAATATGTTTACCGTCAAAACTAAATGTGTTTTGCGTTATAATTGAATTGTATCATAAACATTTGGATCAGATCACCCTACGGCATCAAGAAATAGTATTCTTAACTGATGCTAGATATGTAATATACCGTATCTGCCGGCATGTACGACACAAATTCAATAATAACGATGCAAATATTACATTACGTCTGATGCCCGGCGGGACTGGGGGCGTCTACCAAAGCTCCAATTGGACAACTATAGGGCTCGGATGAGCTGCAGTAAGCGATAGTCGCCAACCCCTCAAATACCAAACAATGTCTGGCGAAACTCGCTGGTCGACCATTTCTCTGCGACAGGTTTGTTGATAGGTAGTCAAATGTACATGTGTGTATATTGGCTGTCAGGTTTCCGTCTAATCCCGGTTATTTGTGGCCGAATACATTAGAAGATTATTGTCCGTTACCATGAAATTCGTTCCCAATGCTGCACCACCTCTCTCCATTACATCAAGAAGGGTAGGTTCAGTACATTACCTGATGCCTGCAGCGTATCGAAAGGTAATTTTTGTCTCTACCCAAGGGTACATGTGTGGGGTCCTATATTCGACCCTGTATCCCATTTTGCCTTCATGGAGATAGTGAATAAATGCCCAAAGATAGATCGGTGGAATAGAAGTATTCATATTATGAACACTTGCCATTAAAGGCCATTACCAGTGTAGTAAGTCCGGTCGTCATTGTGTACCTCATTATCATAATCTAGTGCCAGACTATAAGATAAGTAAATATCTACCGAAGAACCTGTTACAGAGTAATAGTTGGCAAGCTCGTCACGCAAACCATTGCTAGAGTAGTGAGTTTATTGAATGCTGTTATACCAAAGCTAAACTCAGTAAATATCTACACGTATTAATTCAAGCAAGTTTCGTTAAAAACGACGGGTGATTTTTGTCCATTTAATTCTATTTCATTAGTTTTTCTTGTTAGCAAATAAGTTGTTTTTCGCTTGGGTCAGAAGAATGAAGGAACTGTTCGTTCTTACTTTCAAGCACTTTCGACCAGCATCCGTCATTTCCAGGAAGAATTTCATATTCCGAAGTATTAATTCATGGAGAACCTAGAGAGAAAAAAAAGAAAAAAAAAAAAAGAACCTACTGGCTATAGCTCGTGAAAATAACTCGTTAGTCATTCATCATCATCATCAGTCTTTTAACGTCCGTCGTTGGACATAGACCTTCCCCAGGATTCGCCACAATTCTCCATCATGGGCGTCGCGGAGCCAGTATTTCCTGAATCTGTCCAGTTCATCTCTCCATCTTGTGTTCTGTCGGCCTCAGTTTCTTATGTGATCTCTAGGGATCCATGTTGTGAGACGTAATGTCCATCAGTTGTCTTTCATTCTTGCAACATGTCCTGCCCATTGCCATTTGGGTTTTTTAATTGTTTCTATGATGTCATGGACACCCGTTTTCTTCCTGATGCGCTGTGCTGTCTTGTGATCTTCCATGTCTCTCATGCTCATGTTGCATACTTCTCAGTTAATCATTGCCTTACAACTAAAAAATGATGCATTCAGATATATATGCATATGTCCCTGCACCTAGTTTAAAGCGATGATCAGCGAGCTTGTGTAGCAGATCATTAACTTATATTACAAACGAAAGAAAATATCGACAAAAGTTGCACTATTGTGGTCTTGTGCCAGACAATGCAATGATTAGTAAATATCTCTATTCGTATGACACGCAATATTCGGAATTGAAGACATTTTAAAAGCGATTGTTTATATTGAATATCTTATGTTGGACCAATTTTTTCTGAAGTCAGAACGAAAATGCTTTTTTTTCAGGAATATTGTGTGAATTACCGAATAATGAGCATTTTGTGCTGTTTTTTATTTTTTTTATCACGAACAATGCTGAGTTAATTATAACGGTGAACGTCCCAAATATGCATATATACATTAATTGAATAATAAAAAAAAAAGATAGAAAATGATAATTCAAATTAATTTTCGAAATCATCTAGACATATCTTTTTAAATGTCATATTTGTCGGTCAGTTAGACAAGGCCGTTTTTAACCTTGCCTGACCAGTAGATTGAAATCATCATGAACATTCTAACGACCGTCGTTCGACATTGATCTTCTCCAAGATTCGCTAGACCTCTTCATCGTGGGCGTCACGGCGCAGGTATATCTTGAACTAAATCGTCACGTCATCTTATTTATTACCGACCACAATTTTGCACATGATCCCTAGGGATCCACGTTGTGAATCGCGATGTCCAGTGTCTGACAACCTTCCGAAATGGCCTACTCACCTACTCATTGCTATTAGGATTTTCTAATGGATTGTATTATATATTTGACTCCTGCTTTTTCTCTAACAAACTGCACTGTTTTGAGGTACATCCACGTATTGTTCAGCACGATCCTTTCTTGAGCACGTTGCATGGCTCTAGATTGGTGTTTGAAGAACGGTGATAAAAACCAGGATTTCAAACGCTAATTTTCTTAGCAGCCAGGCCCGACCAATTTGGAACTTAACTGTGAAATAATCTTCATATTACAACTCCCACTTTGGTAATCATAAAGACGCGTCCGTTTTACAGGAATTCTTTTCTACTACTGTTTACCATAACTAATTCCGAACATTGTTTTATAATTATGAGTACACAATGCTTTGCCCCCAGCCTGTAAAAACAGAAGGTTAGACGTGCATTGGATACTTTTTGAAATTTTTTTTTTAACAAGATCATGTTTTATCGGCCGACAAACGCGGTAAATGGTTGTGAACTGTACACCATTGCTTCTTAATATCCGGATATTTCACTGTCAACAATAAAATGATTTATGGCGTAGAAGAAAAAACATGAATAAGAATATTTTATCTTAAAAAAAAAATTTGTTTCAAATTTCGTTCAGCGGATCTACTGACATCTACCTAAAACAAGGTGAAAGAAAATCATTCTCGACAGCAGACGACATTTTTCTTGCATTCAAGACGCTGAAAAAAGCATCTACTCTTATTTTAGTCATCGACTTTTTTTTCATATACATTTGCATCATCATCATCATCATCAGTAGCAAGCAATCTTTTAAACTTCTTCGTTCGACATAGACCTTACTAAACATTCACCAGATCTCTGTATCGCACGCATCGCAGCGCCAATATCTATCTTCTGAACCGGTTTAAATCGTCATACCATCCTATTTTCTATCGGCCACAATTTCGCAAATGATCTCTGAGGACCTGCCTTGTGAGTCACGATGTTCAGAGTTGGTCTGACATTCTTATTGCATGGCTTGCCGATTGCCATTTGAGTTTTCAAATTGATTCAGTTATTTTGGACATGTTTTTTCTCTAATATACCGTGCTGTCTTGTTAGTACGAGTTAAACATGACGGGATTATCTATGATTAGAGTGTAGTATCTGTTCGCAGTGCACAATTTGGTAGCTTTTTGCCGTCACAATGACGTAGCCGATGATGGTTTACTGAAACTCGGAACTGCTAAACGCCAGAGGCCAAACGATTCGTCCTATTGCCTCAAAAATTTACTCAGCTCAATCTCATGGGAGCAGTACGCCCTGGGACAGTACCGTCCCATCGCACTAAAAGAGATGAATCAGTCTTTCTCTGACGCCTTCGTAACACTGATAGCGAAGACTGGAGCAATTTTTGCTGCTGTTCAGTATCTGGAACTCCACATTAAAAACGACCTTGTGTCACATCTTGCTCTTGAGGGGAAGCGAGTAAATAGGAGAGTGTAGTATCTGTGCATTCATTGAAAAGTGTCGCACACATACACACGCATATCCCTCTTATATATATATATATATATATATATATATATATATATATATATATATATATATATATATATATGGACGGATACACATAATGTTATAAACATGGGTTCATTTATCTAGTCTAATTTGACAATTTCATAATAAGATCGTATATTTCACCATTTCCTAGCTCGGCGAAAATATTCACTCCCTCGGCAGAAGAAGTTAAAGTTTGAGGCGAGAATCAAAGGTTGTCCGCGTAAGCATTATTATTCTGGAGTTCTCGTTGGGTTCAAGCCGAAATCTGGGATTAGTTTTTTTTTCATTTGAATCTACCTCTCACCAGGCTGATATACGATGACTCTTTAAGATAAAATGGCTTTGGTATAAGGGGCCGGTTCGCTAAATG
Organism: Thysanoteuthis rhombus; assembly: GCA_963457665.1. NCBI lineage: Eukaryota > Metazoa > Mollusca > Cephalopoda > Oegopsida > Thysanoteuthidae > Thysanoteuthis > Thysanoteuthis major. Next base: position 17,152,322 of record OY735202.1, read on the forward strand.
GCTTGTGTTGATAGAGATGAATACCCAGCAGCGAGACGAAGAACATTCTGTGTATTGTGTGTCTGTATACGTGTAGTCTTTGTGTACTTGTTCGCTTTTTAGGGTAAGAGAAATGGAAAGGGAGATATAGTGTCTGCAAACGCTTGTATATAAGTATTTTGGTGTTTAGATCTGGGTAGGAGCATTTGATGTATACGTTCATCCATTTCTTTATAATTGTACGGTTGAAACATTAGCAAAATAAAATATCTGAAGTGGTTTGCGATTGATGTGCATATAAACAGGTCTGGTTTGTCACCCAGTGGAAACTATCACGTGACCAACGTCTTTGGGGAGCAGGTAGTGTTCAGGGTGATCAATGAAAAAATTGCAGAAAAAAATTGTTACTTCTCTTGTCTTTTGTCGGGCTGTGAACATAGAAAATATCCGAATTTTCAAATAAAAACAAATGTGAACACTGCCAGATACAAACTAAGCGACCGATTTAGCATAAACTTACATTGTTAACTGGATCCCCACTTAAAAACATTTTACTGGGGGGGGGATTGCTTTAAAAATCGTTTTATCTATTCTAGACATAAAGATTAAATGTTTAAATTTTCAGCCCTCTAGCTCCATTGATGCGACGTGTACGCCAGATATATACATACGAAGTCAACCAGACAGACCAACTTGAAAACGGAAGAAACCTAGGTTGATGTTGACTTTGGGGATGTTGACAGAGTTGGTTGACAGTTTCAAATATATATAAAGATAAAAAAAGGCTGAAGCACATTTGTAATAGTGTACCAAACAAAATCTCTATCGGTTGATGACCATTGAGTCGGGTATGGTTACAGGGTGCCCCAGCAGTATATCACAATACCAACGACTTGCTGTGCTTTCCTATATATGTAGCGTGCAAAATGCTGCTAGCATTCCTACTACTTGTAATGACCCTACAATGCCAGCATGTATTATTTATAGATTTATTCAGTCAACAAAGTATTTTCTAAGGCTTTCTATGACATTTTGCCACCTTTCAGCTTAACTGGGCATTCCGTCATAAAAGTACGATTCTGGTTTGTGTCGATACATTTTCTGAGGAATTTTTCGATGTATTGAAACAATTCACCTGACAAAGTGTTGCATGGAGCGAAATATATAACCAGGTGACTACAGGTCCGCAAAATATGCTGCATGTGAAACTAGTTTCCATTCCAGTTACATCATTGTTTGCAGTGTCATGTTTAAAAGAACAGGCGTTGACATAAGTCAAAAAAGTATTTTCTTTTCTAGATAGTCATTGAAATGAGCCAATTGCTCACTATAGAATTGTGCAGTTACAGTTCAGTTCAGGTGCCAGTATTTCATGAAAACAAATTCCCTGTTGATTCTGTTTGGGCCAAATTGAAGGGTTTCTCGGGATTAATCGACGAGTTTTAGATTCTCGCAATAAATCCATTTTCATTGCTAGCAACTATCTTGACGAAAAATGATTTTTTTTTTTTTTGCTTTGTCGAGTAAGAGGAGAAATACAATTTCGTAAATGCTGACCAATGATCGTTTCCGTAAGATCATGAGGAAGCTATTTTCCTATCTTCTGAATTTTTCCTATGGTTTGTTAACAATTTACTACCACACAAGCAATAAAGACCTGGGTGAACTTCAAAGACACTTCTAAAATTTCCCCAAAGACCTGAGTGAACTTCAAAAAGACCTCTGAAATCTCCCAAAAGACCTGAGGTGAACTTCAAAGACATTTCGAAAATTTTGCTGAAAGATGATGTTAGGAACTTACTTTGTGTGTATGTATATCGGCAAACATGCGTATATTCGCCTCTACATTGACATGAATACGGTTTTAGTTGTTATATCTCTCTTAATCTCCCCTCTCTCTATATATATATATATGAAAGGGAGAGAGAGAGAGAGAGAGAGAGAGAGACAGAGAGAGAGAGAGAGAGAGAGAGAGAGAGAGAAAGAGAGAGAGAGATTATTAAAATCGCATTCATCTCAGTGTAAAACTTGAATCTATGCATATATATATTGATATACATACACATATAGTAAGTATACAAATGTGTGATTTATATATTTGTAGATACAGATGTACATATACATGGGCTTGCAAACGCACACCCATGTGCACACACACACACACACACACACACACACACACACACATATATATATATATATATATATATATATATATATATATATATATATATACTTTTCCGTGGGAGAAAGATTATTCAGTTCAAACAACTGAGTGTAAACAATGAACAAGTGATAATATATATGTAAATAGACAGCTGTGACTTATATCTTTTTTGCCATAAATTATTTCTTAAAGAACTCATTTATTTAATCATGTCTTACATTATTATTACTATTATTATTATCATCATTATTATTATTATCATTATTATTAATGCGTTTTTCACACCAGTTGCCTGGTGGTCGTCTCTGGAGACCGAGTGATAGTAATTCTCAAGTCTCCAGCCCTCCCCTACACACTTTAAGTTTGCAGCAGGGCTGTGGTTTGCAGTTTCACACCAGTTGACTGGTGGTTATCGCTGAAGGCTGAGTGATAGTAAGTTTCCCCGGGTCTCTAGCCCCCTCTCTTATATCCATGTATTACAACAGTGCTGTGGTTTGTGCCGTCTATACCGTTCCCCTTTAGGCTATTCTTGACAACTAAGGGTCGGAAATCTCATATTTCCAGCGCTCTCTTCGGTATTTGCGCTGACCCCAGTAGTGCTGTGGTCTGCCTAGTCTCTATCTTTCTTCTTATCTCAAACTCCTCCAATCTCGTTTCCGGGGGGTTTGGCAGGGTTCCGAATGCACCTACTATTGTTGATACTACCCTGACTTTCTTGTTCAATTCCCTTGCCAAGTCCTGGTATTTCCTTGGCTTTTCACTCTCTTTCGTATTTATTCTGTGATCTGCAGGCATAGCCACGTCTTCTTCTTCTTCTTCTTCTAATTTTTATTATTATTATTATTATTGTTATTAGTATTAATATTAGTATTATTACTACTACCTTTCCGCAACTTGCAAAACACTGAAGATTGACTTATTTATACTCAATCATGCCTTTTTGACTTCAGGTAAAGATAACTTCTCTTGAGATGTTAGCAGTGCCAAGAAGCGTAGACCTCTCTAACGATCGCAGATTGCACCCCATGCCAAGTTTGCCAACATATTTCCTAAAAATCCGTGGAATGGAACCAAGCACCCCGATGACAACCGGAACAACAGTTGTTTGTTCTTGCCACAATTTTTGCAGTTCCACTTTCAGCTCTGAATACTTTTCATATTCCTTGTTTTCTATATTCTGGCCGCCTGGAATGGCAACATCCACTATGCAGCATCTATTGGTATCCCTTCTCGCGTCTACAATATCTGGCCTTCTATGTTCAATGGCTCTATCTGTTTGGATGTTGGAATCCCATAAAGATTTTGATCTTGCACTCTCCATCGCGCTTTCCGACTGATGCTGGTACCACCTCCGTGTTATACTGAGTTTATATTTCTGGCACAAGTTCCAATGTAGGTTCCAACAGACTTTATCATGCTTGCGCTTACACTCTCTCTGAGAAATCACTTTGAAGGCACTGACGGTGGTGGTGCTACTACTACTACTACTACTACTGATAATAATAGACCTTGGAATAGAAATGAGTAGAATGTGGCAACTCAAGACCCAAAATAATACCGATTGCTGTTGTAACCCTTGGGTTAATAAAAAAAAAAAAAAAGGACCAGTAAACTTGCCGACAGCATACCTGGAAAGCTCAGCATATACGAAATACAGAAAATAGCTCTTACCTCCACTGCACTCATTATTAGGAAATTCTTGTCAATGTGTGTTCAACAGCCAACGTACATCATTTTATATATACATTGGAGTATGTTTGGGGAAAGTGTTGCGTTGTCTGTATTTGTAAAAGCTGCCCCCTTTCACCCCCTCTATCTTGGAAGATCGGACTGTTATAACTTAGAAAGTTGCCTGGCTTAGGTCTCTGGTTGAGACCCGGCTGGTGACTTACATAAACTGAAATCAAGCCAACAAGAACAACAAGAACAACAAAATAATAATAATAATAATAATAATAATAATAATAATAATAATAATAATAGATGACTTTATTATCGTGAATTTGTCAGACATGGAATTTAAGACTTCTGAATTTAAGACATGAATACGAAAGAGGGAGAGAGAGAGAGAGAGAGAGAGAGAGAGAGAGAGAGAGAGAGAGTGAGGCGGGAGGGTAGAAGAAAGAATGATGCCATGACAGCATATCGTGTCAACTCACGTTTACAAGTTCTCGGTATTTTTTCACGAACATTGTATTTCAATTATGAAAAATATTGATGTCAAACTCCTACTGTTTGAGTTTTGACTTTATTATCGTATTTTCGTATGTCACAACAATGATAATAGCCTCAACAAAAAGAGTCATGTATGCAAAAACTGGTGGCGAATTCACTCGTTCAACTCAGGTCAGTTTGTTTTTGTTACAGGAACTACTAATAAATGAGATGAAATGGGATACGTACTTTCGGAATAATATTGTACGGAGAAATGAATTCAGTTTTATTTACCCTTCTAGATTTTAATGAAGCAAAGGAGTTAGACTTTAGCGTAGCCATGCTTGTTATCATTGTTGTTTTTGCTGTGTTTGCTGTTATTGTTGCTGTTCTTCAGAAAGTAGTTCTGAACCGAGAAGGGAAAGAAGGAAAGTAAAGCGATCTGAGAAAAGGACAGAGTAGAGGCGTGACTCACTCACTGACTGATTCGTTGTCGACTACCGGTCAGTCAGTTGTTCAACTCTGTCACGGCTGGAGGTCATTTCTCACTCTTCATAACAACAGCAGGTGGTTCCACGTCACAGTAATGTTATAGTAAAAGACAGAAGGGGAAATGTTGGTGGTAAGAGAAGGTAAAGGAATCTGGGGTGAGGGAGAATAAGAGTTGAGTTTGGGGCAAATGAAGAGCTTTGACCTGGAAGTTGTTATGCCAACTGCCTTTGCTCGTGTCCCCTACTGTCATGGTTCTAGCTGGATTGTTGACATATTTATCACCGAATTCTCTCTATCTCTCTATCTATCTATCCTCTCGTAGTTCTCTAGATTTGTTCTATTTCGCCAGCCTCTTAACACGTTTCTCTTATTTGTATGACTGTCATTGCACTGTCATCATTATTGTCATCAACACGTCATTATTCGTTATTCCATGAGTCGTTTGAATTCCCAACAACTCATGTCCATCTTATTCCCGTTGTCCATTTCACGGATCACTGAAGCATCCGCCCTTTGACTACTTGAGGCTATCGTTGGGTGGGGAATGTTCAAGTGCTCCTTCTCCGGGGAGGGGAGGATGTTAAAGTGACCCCTCGAAACATTCGAGGCATTCAACTTCAGCACAAATCAATTAATCATTGAGCAAATCTGGAGAATCCGTCGGACGGAGTGGATTCACTCACTGGAACAAACATAAATTCAGAATCAAAGAGAAGCGTGGCTGTAGGTGCGAACTTTTACAGGAACAGGTCTGGTTAGTCACTCAATAGAAACCGTCACTTGACCAACGTCTTTTGGAAGCATGCCATGTTGGGGGTCATCAATTAAAGGCCTGAAAAAAGAAGTAACAATATATGAGTTGCTTCTCTCGCCTTTCTGTTTTGTTTGGCAGCGATCACTGAAGAAGTTTGGATTTTCAATAAAAAAAAACAAAAACAAGAGAAAATAAAAAAAAAACAAGCAGATACAAACCAAGTGATCAATTTAGTATGAACTTACATTGTAAACTGAACCTCCTTAGAATCTATTTAGGGGTGAGGATTGAAAAAAGACCCCAAAATCTTTTTTTGTTGTTGACAGAATGAAGAGTAAATGTTGAAACGTTCAACCCTCTAGCTCCATTGGTATGGCCTATACGCGTGATATATATTCATACACAGTTAGTTGGGACAATTTGAAAACCGAATAAACCTATATTGGCAGTTTTGATGACAGTTTTAGTTGACGGTATCTAATATCTACAAAAATTCATGTAGCTTAACAGACTTGGCGATAATGCATTTTATAATTTATGTATTCATTCGAGTGAATAATATCTTCGTGAACTTTATATTAATAAAATAAATTAATTCATATGTCTCTTCCAGTTTCCTTGACTTTCCCTAAATTACGATGGTTTACAATAAAATATTCCTACGTGGGCTGCTTTAGTAAGGATGGTGCTCAATTGACAAAACTTGAGGGTGGGGGATGATCACCTAACTCTTTAGCAAATATCACCATCCTGGTTCTCCAAGCATTATCAATTGACAGGCCCTTATCTTTGTGTTATTTGTAAAGCTCAGACTGACATTAAATATCGCAAAGACCTTAGTTTTTTTTTTCTCCATCTTTCTTATTTAATTTATTTTATTAGATGAAGTATTGTAAATCATCTTTATTAATTTTTGCTGCTATTCACCTTCAACTCGGTTGTTGTTGCTTTTTATCGCAACTGAACTCAGGCTGGGTACCCTTCAGCTGTGAGTGAATAAATTAGCAGCTAGGATCAAATTCAAAAGATTAAGTTCGAAGTGAGAATCGAACCCAAAATGCCAGAAAGTATCTTGCTTGACCGTTCTTACCACTGAATAACTGGAAATCAGTGACAAACACCTGTGCAAATCAAACCCTTAATTTCCACCCCCTATCCCTTTGGTGCTATGTTTGTTATTAAATGCTTATTCAGAACGATCCAATCTTTATTTTATTTATTTTATTAGATTTATTTACTCACTGCTGAATGTAACCCAGCCTGATTTTTGATGCGATAATAAAGCAACAGCAATTAAAATGAAAGCAAATAGTATAAAAAAAAATAATCAATCAATGATCTTGTTTTTTTTATATCAATTCTGATTGCTGATTTTCTCATCAAGCTACTTAAATCGTTTTACATTCTACGACCGTCAAGTAAGCCTTTGAAAATTGGCCTCTATCGAGATTCGAACTTGTATTTAGTATCCTTGGGAGCCCGTCTGTCATTGACGACGTCTTACTGAGAAGAATCGGCTGACAAATTTCAAATCTGGTCATACAACTAAAGAGCTATGAAAGAAAACCAATCAAAATTTGAAAAGGCAATGCTTAATCTAAAAGAATCACGCGTTTTAAGTTTGGTTTAAAAGATAATCATAACGCATAGTTTAGCATAATTTTCTACACCAAGGTCTTTGTAAATGATAGATATCGCTTTTGACTTTCACCGAAGTTAAATTTATTAAGTACTTATTAATGATTCTCCCACCAATATAAACGATGGAAGCTTTATTCTCAGAGATCGGGAGTAGCACTTTCTAATGGTATTAAAATCATATGTGCGACTGTTAGAGCCACCCCCTCATCCTTTTGAGTCACATATGTATATTATGAACAAACCAAAATTAATGTAAAATAATTTGATTTCAAACACAAATTTATTATGATTGATATCTCAGTCTCAGGAACCTTGATGCATGGCAAGTTTTATGTAGAACTGCGTATAGAATGAAATTACTTCTGCGTGCACGTATGCTTTCGTTTGTGTGTGAACAAATTGGGTCGAATCGCAACTAATTTCATTTCTTCCTTTTTCTATCTAGTATTTCTTTAATTACAAATCAAATCGTGATTTTATTCAATTCATTTCCTCTAAAATTCCTATCCGACTCTCTTCGTTCATATCTATCAATCTAACTAACGTATATTCAGAAATACAGTATGTACTGCGTCGTGTGACACTGTAACACGGTGGCCTCAAATAATGACTAGGCCCTTTTTTTCTTAAAAAAATAAACACTTTTTCCTGATTCGAGTTTTCTTAATGTTTTGACTATCGCCTTTTGAGAGTAAGACAAGTTTGAAACCCAGAGAGGAAGAGAGTGTCAGCGTGATTTTTTTTTATCAGTAAATTACATTTACAACATCAAATTTAAGACCAGATGCTTGAGGAGAACCTAGAAACTGGAAAAGCAGGCAACATGAAATAGAGATCTCTGTTGCTACGACGCGGTTTTTGAAAAACCAAACAAGTCTAATTTTTGACATAAGTAGCATACTGATTACATAGTGTAACAATGATATGTATTAGATAAACCAGTTGCTTTCAGGAATATTCTTTGGGAAAGTGTTCATCTCAAATTTGGCAGATCGACAGTGTATAAAAGAAATGGATCCTTTACACAGCTATTAAAGGCAATGGCAAAAATAAAACCTCGTTTCCTGACGGAAAAAAAGAGTAGTCTTAGGAGTAGGTTTGTTTGGTATATTTAACCCCACTCTAACACTACTTCCTTGCACTCGGCACGGGTGCTGAGTTTTAGCAAAAGCAACAAAGATGAAAAGACTTGATATTTACGTTCTCCAAATTGGTTTGCTTGAAACCAAAGGCTTCTAATAGAAAAACATAGAAGGGAGAGAGAAAATTGAACCTTTACATATACACACCATACAGACATTTTGATGAACACACACACACACACACACACACACACACACACACACACACATACACATACACACATATCCATCTATCTTTTTTAGTGTCAATTAACTCTTTCGTTATCGATCACAGGTAGTCAGGTGTCAGAGTGCTCGCCCCCGATTCGGAAGGATATGGATTTAATCCATGGCCGAGTCGTACCCAGAGCGGTACTCTACGCCTCTCTGCTAAGCACTCAGCGTAAAGGGTAGGCTTGAGAGAACTGGGAAAAGGATTACCCCTGTCTGGCTATCTCGCCTGAATCGGGTTACGGGGCCAAGGAACACTTTTGTTACTTCCCTTACACTCACTTGAAAATGAGCACTTAACGAGGTATAACAGGTTGAAAAATTCAAATTTACAAGATAACGTTTCTGTATTTGAACCTCAATATGTGTTCCACTTGCCTCGTGCCATGTCGAGCTAAACTTATATCTCCGTACATGAATATTTACAAAGAGGACATAAAATAAGCATTAAAAGGGTCTATAATACATACATGTCTTAATAGATACACTCACTTGTCTTTTCAGTAGTCACAGTAAAATGAATCGTTTTATTTATTTCATAAATGGGAAGGCCATATCGCAAGAAGGTCAGACAACCACTGGACATCACAACTCATTGCGTGGATCCAAAAATATCATATGCACAATTGTGGCCGGTAAAAAATAAGATGATGTGACGATTTAGACATGTTCAGAAGATATTGGCACCTCCACGCCCATGATAAAGAGGTCTGGCGGATCTTTAGGAAGGTCTATGTCCAATGACAGGCATTAAATGGATGATGATTACGTCAAGTAATGGAATTGCGTTAACTTACTGGCCACAGAGGCTTTGTTTTGCTCCAACTGCTCGGTTAAAAGCTTGAAATTATATATATATATAGACATGTGAAATAGTTTCTCTCCACTCACTGCTGTAGCTAGAGATTTAGGAACTAGGTTTGGTTCCTTCAGGGAACTCACCAACATTTAGTGAGAACCTTTATTGTATATTATTAATAAAGATGCAGCAGGTGAACTTCTATTTATAAGTATATGCAGGAAATAGCCCCCACATCCCCTCCATCAGTTACAACTCTGACTTCGTTTTTGAATCTCTATCGGGGAAAAACATGCTCTTCATTTCTGATCACGTAAAGGGGGAGTCTCCCATCATTGACCCTTTAAAGTGGGGGATTCTCCAATTTCTACTGACCCCTCAAAAGGAGGGAAAAGTCTCCATTTTTCATCCCTTTAGGTAGGAGAAAACCCCTCCTGTCGAGGAAAACTTTTTGTGCACTTTTGACCCTCGAAAAAAAGGGGTATTCCCTCCATTTTAGACCACTTGAAAATTTACATATGAACATATAAAACGAGAAAGTATTAGACTGAAAGTAAGGTTCAGCTTTGGCATTATAATTACATTGTAAACAGGACTCCCCCTCAAAAACCTTTAATTTTTCATGTACAGATAGCTGAAGTACCTGTCTATATCGGGTAAAATATTTCAGGCGTAAGAAAAAAATCCTAAAACTTTTTGACTTGTAAAAAAAAGGTTTCCCTTCACTTGTACCCTTAAGGGTAAAAAATAAAGTTTACCATCATTTCTGACCCCCTAATGGCGAAAAAACGTTTTCTTTCAGCTTTGACCTCCGAAAGAAAGGGGAAAGATCTCCTTTCACTTTTGACCCTTCAAGAGGGGGAAGTCTCCCATTGATACTGAACCCTCAAAGACTCCTTACATTTTGATCCCTTAAAAGAGGGAAGGAAGTATCCAGTTCTCTTTTGACCACTCGAAGGGAGTAAAAGTATCCGGTCATTTTTGACTCTTTGGAGCGGAGGGGTAGGGTTCCCCTTCATTTAGAAACCTTAAAAGAGCAAAATCTCGAGCGTTTAAAACCCTTGAAAATTTCTGACAAAAACTTCCAGTATTTCTCTTGAGTATTTATGACAAATTTGGTAGGACTGCTCCAAAGTTTAGGCTTTTTTGACAGACAATCGGACAAATTTTACATATATAAATAAATTGTATTCCTGATTTGTATTACATATATATATATATATACGTGTATTCCACCGCATCCCACTTTTGTCAACACCAATCCATTAGATGCAAGACAGCATTCTAAAAAACCCATACTTAATCAAACCTCTCCTGATAACTGACCATTCTCATCCTGACCCCTCCTCACAATTTCTTATGTAAGAAAAGCCCAACACCCACAGAGATAGATAACAAACACCCTCTGACCCCTCTCCTCACAGACCCTTCTCATTTCGAACCAAACTTGACTCTCACTTATACAGATACAAACACCCCTTCTTCTCCAACTAAACAACTGATAACACAGAATATCCCAATTTCTTTCCTCAACCTCAAACAAGTAAATTGCACATAATTTTCTCTGCACCACTGCAATTCCTCTGTTAAAAAGATGGCTGACACCCGCCGAAACGCATCGAAACATGCCCACGTAATAATAACAATTATCAAGATGTACCACTAGCTTTTCTTTTGAATATTTTCTCCCCACCTTTGAATTGTCACTTTCATCAACACTCTGTCGGATCATCTCACATCTGCAAAACCAACACACACGCACGCGCGCGTGCATACACACACACACACATACACACACACACACACACACACACATATACATACATATATATAGATTGATAGATAGATAGAGAGAGAGAGAGAGAGATGAAAGAAGACATTAAAAAAATCAAAACATCTACCGTCATTTTAACCTTTTGCAGGCATGGGTAAGGGTATTAGTAGCTCCTTTACTTAGGACCCATGTCCATCGAGTAGGCATACAAAATCCGATCAGGCTGCCCGAATATTTGGCTACTTTTTATGGTGTAACATACAATAGACACTTCTCATATATATATATATATATATATATAGCCACGTCGTTCTTCGCTTTGTTAAATTTTCTAGTTCAACAAAATCTAATAAGTATATATTCCGATCTAGATTCCAAATGGGCTCAAAGAGAGAAAGTAAAGAAAATACCTCCAATGCCAAATTATTCATGCAATATTCATGCAATGCAAAAGATTTTCAGAGAATTATTCAAGTGTAACCCTCTAAATGTTATTAAAATTTTCCTTTGGTATTTCTTTCTTTTTTTTCTCTCCTTTGGGTGAAATTGTAAAAGTAAAAGTGATTGACACAAAATCCATTTGAAATCCGCCTCCTCTATCTACAAATACATTCTTTATAGCTTTACTTCTCACTACTATGTCTGTTTACTTATATTTATGGGTTGCATTTTTTTTTTATAAATCATTTTTTGTGTCTGTGTATAATTACTCAAATGTTCTGTCGTGCCCAGACAAATTACACTCGCAAATAAGATGAAAACCTGTTTCACACTCACATGTATACATATGTACTCATAGACAAAAAACTCATTCAGAGAGCTTCTGACTTGAAGCGATATTCAGTAAGTCTGACAGGCCATGAGCTATTATAATAGTTTTAATTTTCAGAGGTGCCTCACTGTTGAGGCCATGTTGAGATGGCCACCCAAATCCTCTAATAGCAAGGTGCTAATAATAATAATAATAATAATAATAATAATAATAATAATAATAATAATAATGATGATGATAATAATAATCAGAATCAGAATCAGAATCAGAATCAGAATCAGAGAGCTAAAGCAGATCTAGAAAAGCACGTGCAAACAAACAGTGAAGACGTCACAAAGAGTGCACGAAGCAGCGGAACGAATTACAAAAAAGTAGAAAACAATGGAACAGCACAGCAAACAAGGGAAGAAAAATGGGAAAAGAAAAAATTATACGGAGAATTTAGAAGGATGTGGCAGACGAGAGATCACGGACATGGCTACGAAAAGGAAACCTGAAGATAGAAACGGAATCACTCATCATGGCAGCTCAAAACAAATGCAACAGACCAAACTATATCAAAACAAAAATCGACAGAACACAGGCAAACAGCAAGAGCCGCCTATGTGGTTAAAGAGATGAGACTGCAATGGCCTCCAGGCAACTGGTGTGAAACTGTAAACTCCAGTATTGCTGTGGTCTATGAGAATGTGGAGAGGAGGAATGGAGACTTGAAGAGACTTGCTGTTACTCAACCCACAGCAGTAACCATCAGGCAACTGGTGTGAGATAGCAAATAATAATAATAATAATAATAATAATAATAATAATAATAATAATAATACTCTTAGGAAAGTAGCCAACTGGAAAGCACCGGGTCCCGACGGGATCCACGGGTATTGGTTCAAAAAATTCACCACGTTACACGGCAGACTCACTCACCTACTCCAAAATTGTCTAAACGAAGGCAAAGCACCAGAATGGATGACTAAAGGCAGAACCACCCTCATCCTAAAAGACCCGGGAAAGGGGAACATAGCAAGCAACTATAGACCAATTACGTGCCTACCACTTATGTGGAAAATCCTGACCGGGCAAATAGCAGAGAGAATATACATGTCAATGGATAGAAGGGGACTACTACCAGAAGAACAGAAAGGGTGTAGGATAGGAACCAAAGGGGCAAACGATTTACTCTACATAGACCAGATGATCTTAAGAGAAGTGAGGAAAAGGAGAAAGAATATCGCAATGGGATAGATAGATTACAAAAAGGCGTACGATATGATTCCACATAGCTGGATACTCGAATGCCTTAGAATGTTCAAAATTAGCGAACCGGTGGTTAAATTCATTGGTAATTCGATGGAAGACTGGAAAGTAGATTTGACAGCCGGAGGGGACAAACTAGCAGAGGTAGGGATAAAAAGGGGAATCTTCCAAGGAGACTCGTTGTCCCCACTATTATTTGTTCTAACAATGATACCGCTTAACAGAATCCTGAAAAACAGCAAAAGATACCACTTCTCTAAAACAAAAGGAAAGGTCAATCACTTAATGTACATGGACGATATTAAATTGTTTGCAAAAAACAGGGGAGAGCTTGAAACTATGTTCAACGAAGTAAGGGAATATAGTGAGGACATAGGAATGGAGTTTGGAATAGAAAAATGTGCTATCATGGTGATGCACAAAGGAAGGCTTTCAATGACTGAGGGAATTGAACTTCCGGACAACAACAAGATTAGGGCATTGACTGCACAAGACCGATACAAGTACCTAGGTGTCCTTGAATGTGACACGATAAAACGGGAAGAGATGAAGAAGAAAATTAAGAGGGAATACCTCAGAAGGATAAGGAAAATATTAGAAACCAAATTAAATAGCAGAAATCTAATAAAAGGAATGAACACCTGGGCTGTGTCAGTAGTTAGGTATACAGGACCATTCCTAGGATGGACAAAGGAAGAGCTCCAATCAATGGATAGGCGAACAAGGAAACTTATGACGATGCATAAAGCATTACACCCTAGGGATGATACAGATAGACTATACGTTAAGAGAAAAGAAGGTGGTAGGGGGCTCATCAGCATAGAAGACTGTGTCCAGAGAGCTAAAGTAGTCCTAGATAGATATGTGCAAACAAATAGTGAAGAAATCATAAAGAGCGCGAGGGATAGTGCAACAAACAATAAAGTAGAAAACAATGGAACAGTACAGCAAACTAGAAAAGAAAAGTGGGAAGGGAAAAAATTGTACGGCGAGTTTAAAAGACAGATAAAAGATATAGCAGACGAGAAATCATGGACGTGGTTACGAAAGGGAAACCTTAAGAGAGAAACAGAATCGCTCATCATGGCAGCCCAAAACAAAAGCATAAGGACAAACTACATAAAAGCAAAAATCGACAGAACACAGACAAACAGCAAATGCCGCATGTGCGGTGAAAGAGATGAGACGGTAAACCACATAACTAGTGAATGTAGTCAGCTCGCCCAGAAGGAGTATAAGCATAGACACGATAGAGTAGCAACGATGATACACTGGGAACTAAGTAAACAAATGGGATTCAACCATGGGGAAAAGTGGTATCAGCACAAGCCAGAGGCAGTTTTGGAGAATGACAACCACAAACTACTGTGGGACTTTGACATCCAAACTGACCACCTCATCCAGGCAAGAAGGCCGGACTTAGTAATAGTAGACAAAAAAAGGAAGGCCTGCCAAATAGTAGACGTTGCTGTACCTGCAGACCATAGAGTAAAAAAGGAGGGTGAAAAAGGGAAAAATACCAGGACCTAGCAAAGGAGTTAAGAAAAATGTGGAACATGAAAACCAGGGTAGTACCGGTCATAGTGGGCGCACTAGGAACTGTCCCCAAAACGCCGAGGGAGAGACTGGAGGAGATCGGGATTAGGAGGAGGATAGAGACCGTACAGACCACAGCACTACTGGGAACTGCACGGATACTGAGGAAGGTGCTAGAGATATAAGTACTGCAACGAATTGTAGCTCTGTCACGATATGCGAAAGAGAGGAGACGTTAGCTGAGGACCTGAGGAGACTTATTGTCACTCAGCCTTCAGCGATAACCACTGGGCAACCGGTGTGAAACTGTAAATCGTAGAATTACTGCGACCTATGAGTACTGGGGGAGGAGGGCTGGAGACT
The DNA here is from genome assembly GCA_963457665.1 of Thysanoteuthis rhombus. NCBI lineage: Eukaryota > Metazoa > Mollusca > Cephalopoda > Oegopsida > Thysanoteuthidae > Thysanoteuthis > Thysanoteuthis major. The sequence continues at coordinate 17,167,356 of OY735202.1, forward strand.
TGGGGAGACTTGCTATCACTCAAACTCCAGCGGTTACCACCGGGCAACTGGTGTGAGATTCCAAATAATAATAATAATAATAATAATAATAATAATAATAATAATAATAATAATAATTAAAAAGACGCAACGTATCTCTGTCTCTGTTTCTCTCTCTCTCTCTCTCTCTCTCTCTCTCTCTATATATATATATATATATATATATATATATATATATATATATATATATATATATTGTGTGTATAACACTTTTCAATGAGCGGACCGATGCTACACCCTGGTTCTCGGCAGAAGTGCCGGGGAGGGACATTTTTGACCCTGGGTTGAGCGCACAGATACTCTGATCCTAGGCAGATGTACCAATCCCTGGGTAGATAGTCCCATTATTCTTGACAAATACATGGATCATGAATATATATAATGTACACTGTGAATTTTTTGGTTCGTCGGTCTCTTTTCTTTACTTAAATCAGGGTCAAAATCGCCAGGTAACATCATATTTGAGTGTAGAAAATGTTGAAATTTAAAAGGTTTTTGCGTAAAAACGAATTATTTTTGTTTGCACTGTACCGGTTCCTTTGTTTTGATGTAAATTGACTCCAAAACCCTTTGATGAAAGGAAGATCTTGCAATACTGATAATTTTAAAGCAATCCTCATTATATGCCTTCGAAGTTACCCAATAGATTGCTTTGTACATTATCAGTTTACTCGTGTAAAGCAACTGTTTCTCTTTTCCATTAATTTTTGGCGAATGTATGATGGAACGTGCTGTTTTATTCTCCAATCTTTTGGAAGTGCAGCCTACGTACCTCGAATTGCACCAGCAAACGAATTTGTAAACAAGTGAACGCTTAAGAAGAGTACACAACCAATGCATCCTCCCAATAGTCACTTATGGAGCTGAAACATGGAACCTAACCAAGAGACAGACTTGCAAACTGAGAAGTATGGAACGTCTGCATGAGAGAAGCATGCTAACCCCGCCATTTTTTCCGAGTGCGCCGGTGCAAGCGTTAGCCAATGAGGTTTCACTGAGGCTGCGTTTGCTACGCGCATCGGGGAGCCTTTGGACTCGTCCTTCGGCTCTCCAATTATTACTCAGCTCAGCTCTGTTTCCCCGGAGCAGCACTGCTCCATTGCACTTAAAGGAGTAGGTCCCTTAGTTGATGCTTTCGTGGCAGACGTTGTCTAGCCATTACGATGAGCTTTTCAACGGTAGCCGCGTCGGCTGGAGCCATTTTTGGAAGGGTTGCTCCTATTTCTTCCTACGTTAAGCCCGACCTTGTGTCACATATTGCTGTAGTGGGACAGTGATTAAATAGATGCTCAACCTTACATGGAGAGATCACAAGACAGTACAGTATGTAAAGAACAAAATAGGTGTCCGTGACATCATAGAAACTATCAAAAAGCTCAAATGGCAATGGGCAGGGCATGTTGCAAGAATGGCGGACAACCGATAGACAACAGAGATCCCCAGAGATCACATGCGCAACTGAGACCGACAGAACACAAGATGGAGAGATGAACTGGACAGATTCGGGAAATACTGGTTCTGCTATGCCCATGATCGAGAATTGAAGCGAATCCTGGGGAAGGTCTATGTCCAACGACGGACGTTAAAAGACTGATGATGATGAATGCTTCTGTATGGGAGGCAAGATTGTTCTGGTATCGAATACAACACGTGAGTTTACTGCTGTGGATACAACTGGTGAGTTTTAGTTACTCGACTAACAATTACCACTTTTTTAAAAAGTTCGATTGATGCCATTTTTTCGCTTTCCGAATAAAGTCAGGAGGCAGAGGTAGTGTTTAGCTTTTGTTTTGAAACATGCTGTTTTAGAGGCTGCGCATGCTCTATTCCCCTCTTTTCTACACTCGAGTCTCCGAACCGCCCCCACCACATAACCTCTGTCGACTCAACCTGACGTACCATCATCATAATTTTGGGTGTCTGGGAATACTCAATTTTTTTTCAATAATATTTTGAATTATTTTATACTTTTGGATAATGAGAGGAACCCGTATCAGTGAGTTTTTCACGGGCATTACAACAATACAATCATATGAAAGAAATCCTTCACTTATATAATAAAATTTGTTGTTTTATTGGTTCGCTGCCCGTAACAATTGACTCTCTCACTCAGGAATATAAGTTTTGCTGATAAAAGTACCTTCTTCCCGCTAGTTGGAACTATGGACTCTTCTTCTAAAGCAAATTCGCTATCATTTTTTCGTATAAAATAGCTTCATAGAAATTCAAATATACTCGTGAATTCTTTTCACGGATATTAAATAGTATCGATCGGAAACAGGAAAAACAGCAAATGTTACTTTCGTGGAGAAAGAGACGAGACAATAAATCATATAAGTGAATGAAGCAAAGTGGTTCAGGAGAAATATGAAACAGGCAAAACAAGACTCCAAACCCTCTTTCGATCAATTCACGCAGAAAACACAAGTTTTTGTCGGATCAGTGGTTGAACTGCGTAGAACCTAATACGTTGTACTTACTTAGTTGGCCGCCAAGGAACACCGAGTACTCATATACTCTCAGAAACTTTTGTTCTTGTTCCTTGCTACACCAAGCACCGTAAATAACGGAACACATGCAGATATGTGTGTGCAAAGAAATGCATCAGCGTATACTGATTCATACACAACTTCATGCTTGTTAATATGAATAGATGCACACAAACAACGTACAGATGCATGCTTATACGCACAATGCTTGTAAATGCCAAAGAAGACCTACGCATACATGACATAGTTGCAGGGGAAATATGCATGAATATAAAGATTCAAAAAAATAAAAGTAAAATCTACGGGAAATTCAAAGAAGGATCGAAACTATCCACACTACATCATTACTAAAATAAGCTGGAATACTAAAGGGATTCCTGGAGTTTTGAAGAGACTTGCTATCACTTGATCTGGAATGAAAGACATCAGACTCTATTGTGAAAAACTCAATAAGTACATATGATACCAACGGCAATAACTGAAAGCACTCTACCAACGACATTGTCACTAAAAATTGAAAGAAGATGCCCAAAGCCAATGTCCCATCCTTTCACAAATTCATTGAAATCCATTGAAAACTTTTGGAGATATTGTTAGGAAAGATTGATAGACATATATGAATACATATACCTCTTCTAACATCGTTGACAGAGGTGACAACAGTAATAACGAATGAGTAATAAAGAAATAAAAAAAAAGTGTACATCATGAAAATCTGGGAGATTTAAAGTTTGACCTTCTAATTATGTCAGATATTTTGCAAAGAAATGTTCTTCGCACATAAAAAATGTATTATTTCTCTTCATGGTTCATGCCATCGTGCACAAACATATACGTTTTGTTTCAGGGTATTGTTCTCTGGCGTTCATTTTGAAAGAAATGGAAGAATGAAAATAACTAATATAACGGGAGAGCAGATAAAACGGAACCATAAACCAAGTACATAAAAGAAACCAGAGGAAGTTATTAAAATATCAAAAGTACTTTGTGTACATTATATTAATGGATACGGCACCGACTGCACCTGAAGAAACTAGAGCAGTTCCACATGAGATGCCTTCGTTATATCTGCAATGTCTCGTGGAGTGGCAAGGGACACTGAGGTTCTCGAGTACTGCAAGATCACTGGAGTTGAGGCGTTTGTCATCAGAGCTCGGTTCTGTGAGTCAGGTTACGTTGTCTGCATGGACGAAAACTGCATACTCAAGGCACTGTTCTAAGGAGAATTCGCCCACGCCCGCAGATTTTTAGGGGGGGGTCAATATAAGGGACACAAGGATGTCCAGGAGATGATCCCCACTGCATGCCACACCGCTACCGGGGACTAAGAGGTCGGGGCAAAGGATAGAGCTAGGTGGCGGAATATCTGGCACCACGAGAGACCCCAGGTTGAGAAGAAGCAACGTTGGCGTGCACGTTACAACGCCACCACCTGTAGACGACAATCTGTCCAGACCTCCAGTCATGGTGCTGGTTGCACTTAGACTTCATATGCCACTAGTGTAGGAAGAAAGGAAGGAGATCGGATCAGGTGGCTCAGTCCATTATTGTATCTATATTAATATCAGTCTGAAGTTCTGTGACAAGGTGCAGTGGTCTCTGCTTTGTTTTCTTTATCATGAAATTTTGATAAAGACACCATACACAAAGAAACTGGCTCAAATCAATTTGAGCGTACTGTATTATAGATATTCATAAGTATATTGTTGTATAGTTTATATGCATACGTATGCGTATAACTAAGTGCCTATAAAGTTATTTTAACACAATCTCAAGTGGCAATAACTCTCGAAGTATACCGGTTATTATCCAGTATTTGATTAGCTAACAAAAAAAAACGGTGGTTTATTTCATCCGTGCTTTTATGTCGACTAACATAAATCACGCTGTTCAAATGATATGAAGAAATGTTTTTATCTAAAACAAATCGACTACACCTGTTTGCTTTAAAAACAAATATTAATAATCTAGAAACAGGAATAGGCGACTCACGGCCCACGGGCCAGGCTCATGAGATTTTTGAATACTATGTTTACTTTCTATGGTTTATAAATTTATTGTGTCTTTTTGATCGGTTCAAAAGATTCTTCGATTGGAATAAATTGTGAATAATTTGAGTTCTTTGATTACTAATTGACATTCTTGTCTGAACACAAATCATTTTCCAGCACGTGCTATTTATTTTTTTGAGGCAAAGTATAAGTTGATGTATTCAAGTGGGTATCATCATCATCATCATCATCATCATCATCATCCTTTCAACGTCCGCCGTTGGACATAGACCTTTCCCAGGATTCGCCAAAGTTCCCTATCATGGGCGTCACAGAGCCAATACTTTCTGAATTTGTCTAGCTCGTCTCTCCATGTAATATTCTGCCAACCTCGGTTTCTTATGTGATCTCGGGGGATCCATGTCATGAGTCGCGATGTCCATCGGTTGTCCACCATTCTTTCAACATGGCCAGCCAACTGCTATTTGAAATTTTTAATGGATTCCATAATGTCCCTGACTCCTGTCTCTTCCCAGATGTAATGTGCTATATTGTGGTCTGTCCATGTGAGGACCAGTTGCAACTTCTAAACATACCAAAAGAGAACGCTCGATCTTTCAAGCTCGAACTGAAAAACAGATTTAGAATTCTTACCGAACAAGACGACACCAACATCAACGAACCTAACAACAAAATGACAACATCTATAATAGAAGTCGCCACTATATACAAATCAATGAGCAAACAAGTGGGTATTTGCTGTCTTTCAAAATTTTAGGTCATTTATCTCGGCCACTGTCCACTCATCAGTATGCAATCTGGCTTGCAGAGCCAAAAAGGTTGTCAACTCCAGGTCTAGAATTATACTCATTAGTCAGTCAATTTTTCCAACTCAGATGCTCTATTTGACAACAACGATGTGATTCTGTTTTCAGATTTGTTTAACATCTGCTGCAAAAGGTTTTGGTTTAACACTTTGCTTATTATTTCTCCACACATAATGTGTTTGAAATTCTGAGTCATTTACGAGCATTCTCATTGTTGTATGTGTTGTTTACGTAATTGTTGTTGGTGAGAGCAAAACAGGAATTTGTGGTTTTGAGGAAAGGACAGAAGAAAGAACGAAAGAAAGAAAGAAAGAAAGAAAAAAGAAAGGAAGGAAGAAAGGAAGAGAGGAAGAAAAAAGACAAGGAAGAAAAAGTCTTGAAGTCGAGAAGGGATTATGAAAAAGGACGAAAGACACGAAAAAGAATGAAAAGGAGAAAGAGACGAGGAGGAAGAAGAAGAGAAAGCCAAAAAGAGAAAGATGGAAAGAAAGAAAAAAGAACGACAGAAAAAGAAAAGGAAAGAAAGAAAGAAGAAACAGAGAGTAAAAATTGAAAAACAAAGAAGCAGAATAGAAAAAACGGAAATATAGGATAATGTCTGATTCAGAGGATGGCAGAGGTTTTCGAAAAGAGTTGATTACAAGACACATATAGAGAACAAAAACTCACGCACATACAGATACTTTAATCAATCTGCACAATCCATACACACATACTGGTACACTAGCCTTATCCTCCACATACGGATATTTACTATTTATCTTAGTTGTCAGGAAACACACCAATAACTGCATAAACCTGTACGGGCCTGTATGGACATTTTGTGAGTGATCTTGTGCATTTACACGTATTTATTCATTCGCGTTTGTTGATCATCAGTACTTCGGCCCGTGGGTTTACCGCTTTGTCTACGTTCGTAATTCTGTGGGTGACCTTGGTGAAAGAGCTGGCTAGTTTTTGTTTTTTTTCTCGTGTGATTCATTCGGTTTCGTCAAAGATCAGTCCGTGCTGCTTTTGTTATCAGAAAAGAATTTTAATCGAAAGAAAAATCGTCCCCAACGAAAGCCGTCGACTTCGAGTCTTTTGGTTACCCAACTTCTTTATAACTCATCCTCTCTCTGTCTCTCTGTGTCTCTGTCTCTCTTTTTCTCTCATATACTTTCTCACGCTTAAAAAAATACCCCCACATCGCTCCACTATTTCTTTCTTGTACTGGAATTCCTCGATTAACGTTCTTTCATTCAGCGTCGTTTCATTATAACGTTGTTAAGAGAAAAATATTTAAATATACGATAATATATCCACACCTCCGATAAATGAACCACCATAGCATGCACGTGTACCAGAAGTGATCTTTTATCTAGAATTATCTAAAACAAATAGATCTTTTATCTAGAATTATCTAAAAAAAGATCTTTTATCAAAAATTATCCAAAAAATACCTGTATGAGATTCGGTCATTGTTGGCCTCAAAAATGACCATAGAGACCTAAAAAAAGTAGTTAAAAAAAAAAAAGCACGAGAACCCCCCCACAAACCCCCCTAAACCCCAAAGGTTTCAGAAGGTGATTAGAGGTGTACTCATACAATGTTGTAACCCCAAAAATGTGATCAGGAGCAATCAGACATGTACAAGTATGAAATACTTAGACACGGACACTCTAAGTACTTGGCTGGTTGGTCGACCATTCGTGAGGCTACAATGATTCGATTGTAGATGGAATTGCGAATTAAGTGATTTTTTGACTACACATAAGTTAGTCGCAAAATTAAAGAATAATGCTTATTATCACATGGAGAGATCACAAGACAGTACAGTATATAGGAAAACAAACAGGGGTCAGAGATATTGTTGAAATCATTTGAAAACCCTAGTAGTAATGGGCTGGTCATGTTACAAGAATGTTAGACAACCGCTGGATTCTAGGAATCCCAATATAAATCTCCAGAGATCATATGCGATATTGAGACCGAAAAAATATAAGATGACGTGACGAACTAGGCGAATTCAGAGAGCCCTGGCTCCACCCACGATCGAGAGGTCTAGCGTATCTTAGAGAAGGTCCATGTCCAACGACAGGCATTATAAGACTGTTAATGTAGCTGCTGCTAATGATGATTCATACAAGAATCGTGTCTATTGTAAAATCGGTTTCATTTAACGATGTTACTGTTAAAGTCGTGATTTTCAACCTCTTGTTCACACCCTCTCTTTCTCGGGAAAGACTGTCGCACTGATAATTGTGCGTTTGCCTCTGGTGTCTATAGTGATAGGTGTTCAAGTCCAGGCAAATATCAGGATTTTAAATGCTGATTTTAAAGGCAGTCAAGTTGGCTTGAAATATTCCACCACACAATCTTTCGACCTCATCAGCAATCAGTACACTAAGTGTTTGTACAATCAGAAATTTCTATTGAGAATAAATAGCTCTCAGCACTTTTCGCATCTTATGATTTCTAGAGACAAACAGACGGAATCGCAGATGAGACGACATGGACATGGTTGCGAAGAGAAGTTTTAAAGAGAGAAACTGAATCTCTATAAATGATGACCCAGGACTTTTCCCAAAGAACAAACTATCTCAAGACCAAGATAGATGTGCCATAGTAAAGTAGTAATTGCCAATTACGTGACTATATATATATATATATATATATATATATATATATATATATATATATATATATATATATATATATATATATATAAACAGAAACAAATGCAGGGATTCGCTCAGAAGAAGTAAAAAACTAGACATGATATGGGTGGGGGGTGATCAACTGGGAACTATGCAAATAATTGGAATTAGACCATGCAAACTAATGCTTATACACAAACCAGAATATGACTCAGAATATTAGAAATAAATTCTTCGGGACCGTTATATCAAAACAGGTCACCAATCCAGGCGTGGCCAAATTGTGTTGAACACATCGGTTTTCAAGCGACAACTGAAGTTAGGCAACGTTGAATCGGGACAGTATCTAGATGGGTGACCGTCTGAAAATACAGGATGTCGTGAGCAATTGGGAATCATATAGAGAGCCTTGTAGTGGTAATCCTATTAATCTTCCTGAAGGGCTGATCTCTACATTACCCTCAAAACACAAGTTAAAGGAACCCCTCCCCTACCCCATGGACCCTTTGACTAGTCTGGCTGCGATCAAAAAGAAATGAATGAATGACTGGCCAATCCGAATCAGAAGATCTTATCTAGCCACTGTAAACAAGGAGAAAATTCTTTGACGGAGAAGATTAGTCTGATAATGGATGTCACTGTTCCAGCTGTCCATAGTGTAAAAATTGAAAAAAAGTGAAAAGTTTGGAAAAAATATCTTGACTTCGCCAGGGAACATGAAAAAATGTGATACATAGATGTGACAGGTGTACTTAGCACATTCCCGTAGAGTCTTGCAAAAAGATGGAAAGAATAGTGAATACGTAGAAGAATCAGAATATCAAGACGGCAAAATTACTAGAATCAGCTTTAATACTAGGAAGACTGTTGGAGAATTAGGTAGACTTGCTGTCATTCAATCTCGAGTGAAAGTCACAAATTACTATTAGTATGATAGCTCAACGAGTACACATTATTATAATACAAACAACAGGGAAGAATTGAAACCATTCAGATTACTAAAGTCACCATAATATCGAGGGTAGTGCAAGAGGATTAGAAAGACTTGTTGTTACCTGAGCTATAGTGGAAGCCAACAGTTATTATTGGTGTGAAAACGATGCCATTTTTAGTCATAAGCTGAATAAGCAACAGGTTAGCATCGGACAATTCGTAGGGGCCTCGCAAATTAAAAATCAAAGATAGAAAAATTGAAGACAAAGTCGGTGTCTTATACAATTTATTCATTTTGTAAACTAAAAAGATATCACTAAAGCATTTTTTAATTTGTTCTGCAGGCTAGAATACTCACTGTAAAAGAAAGTAGCTCGATAAAGACAGTTATGAAAATACGAAGAAAAGTTCGCTGAGGCCTGTCGTTCAAGTGAGTAAGAGTATTCGTAAAGATAAGTTATTGAAGCTAAATCCGATGTTCTGTGTTATTCGTCCATCTTGTTACCTAAAATGAAGCCATTTCTCAAATTAAATTTGGAAGGCATATTTTGAAAATACTGTCTTTTGTTCTGCTGTTTGTATTGGTAGCACGGCGTTTCGGTCGACTCATTCTAAGGTCTGGGAAGAAATTTGCATCATAAACAAGGAACAAGGAAAATGAAGGACACTGCCCATATCAACATGTCGACTGAATGTATTAGTCAGACAAGTGCAGAGTTCAATTCTGAGTGGCTTCCACAACTCAGCAGGGAGACGGTATGGAAATCCAGACCTAACATGAAAAGAAAAAGAAATCGACATCACCCAAATCCTACGTTATATGGTTACCATTAGAATATTCTGTTCATCAGCATCACCGGAAAATTGTGTTTACCACCACCGCCACCACATTTGGATATTACACGCAATGAAGGCCATAGAATGAATCGGCCGAAACCGTGTTAACAACACAAACAACAAGAAGGAGTTCACTAGCCTGAAAAAAAACAACTTTTGTTTTGCAAGACCTTCTGGTGTAATTTTCCAAAAAGTCACTTAGAGCTTCACGAAGTGTAGAAAATGTGCCGTGTAAAAACTCAATGAGTACAAATAAGGAATAAAGCAAAGAAGGATATTGTGGACATCATGAATTGCATTTGCAAGAATTGCGGCCGTTGAGATAGTTATGAACTTGCCACAGCACAAAAGAGTAGAAATTGCAACGTCAACCGTAACTATTGAAAAGCATAAGGTGGAACGTTAAAAAAATGCAAACGTTGAAAATATTCTATAAACATTCCAAAGAGTACACAGTTTTGATATTTAAAAATATCATTAATTGGTGCATGCAAATTTGTGTATAGTGATGGTGGTTGAGCTGAATATGGCGGCTGGCATTACAAACAGTTATAAAGGCGGTTGTCGCTTCAGTTATAAAGAAAGAGAATACAAGTCACCTTAAATCGACAGACATAATTCAAATAAACATAAGATTTTACTTCATATTAGTTGAAGGTGTGTCAGACTAACCTACGCTCAGTAAATAACCGTATCAATTCAAGGTTGTTCTGACAACATATTTCAGATAGTGCTAAGTAAACAATAAATAGATAATGTTTTTAGTTTGCATACAAAATCAGACATCGTTTCTAATTATTAAGATTATGAAAATATCAGATATCATAAAAATGCCGTTGAAAGAAAGCCCATTTAATTTGAAGTTTAGTTCAATATGATATAAACATTTTTGACGTGGTAATGTCTACAAGCTTAGTCATACTTATATGGACGAACGCTTTTCACTTCTATCAATAAAATTGGAAGAGATACATGTATCTCTTCATGTTTGTTTGTCTGTCTGTTTGTCCACACAATATCTTCTCAATTAATCTTATGACATTACTGAGAGGGTGAGTCATGGGCTAAGGAAAAATTGATTCAATTTGAGGGCTGTTTCAGGAATGCTTTTTCGATTCAAATATTGAAACATAATAAGAAGTATAGAAAATTGAAACTAACACGATTACTTCCCCTGTATCGTAGCTGCATACGAACTAATTACATTCAGTTTTTAATTAGTGTATGACGTTGGCAGAGTCGTGTGCTTTCTAGTTTTGATCGTTTATATTATGTCTCTTATCATTTCTATGTACTTCTCTGTGCACGTTGCTTACTTACGTATACAGTATGAGATGATCTTCATTTGTTTCTTTTTTAAACTGTGCTGTCCAACCAGAATTCCATGTCGTATATCGAAAGATGCTTCACTTCTGAATTCTTGCCGTCGCCATCTTGAGGCACATTATAGCTGAGTTGTCTATTGAAAAAAAAATAAAAAAGAACAAATCAAAAAAGCGGAGGACGTTTTTCGAAACACAACTTCTTTGTTCTTATAATCTACTTCTTTTTCTCCAGGTTCCATCCTTTTCGACGTTGGATAACATAGTTGTCCGCCACTTCTTCCTGTATATTGCACATTCATACAGTAAACCGATCCATTCTTTGATGTTGTACCAGTTATCTCTTGAACGCACACTATTTCTCTTTCCGTCAATCTTCTTTATATGTTATTTAGTGCCATCAGATATCCAAAATATCTTGATTTTCTTTTTTTATAGATTTCGGCCGATTCTCTTATTTTGACGGTCCATAGCAGTTTCAACATTTTCCGGTATTACCACGTCTCAAATGCTTCCAAACATTTTCCAAATGTTGTTGTTACTGTCCATGTATCTGCTCTATAGTACAATGTCCTCCATAACATATGTAATGATTTCTACATGTAGGGCACTATTTGGTTGATTGACGATATTCAAATCAAAGTTCAAATCAAAACGTTGTTAAAATAGTCATGTTAGTCTGTAAGAAGGGAAGGATCGAACGCAAGGGACTGTTGTTTCCCTTCTTAACAAACCCGAATATACATTTGCTTTATTTATAGCACATTGTCTTGTATCGGGGAAAATTGAAAGATTAACTTGTTAGTTCAATGTAAACCATTCTCATTCCTCCATCTTGAATCTGGCTTCTTCCTATTGCGTTTACCATCCTAAGTGTACCATTTGGTTGGCTTTTTGCCCCATCTGTTAACATCTCTTTTTTGCTAAGTATCCTGTCCATCTCTATTTTTGTTGCTCGATTATTGGCATGATATACTTCACTCTAGTCCTTCCGCGTTGGTCGCTTTTTATTTCGTAGAATTATCTCTCGGATTGCTTTTTCCCTGGCTATCTGTGCAGTTCTAATTTAGTTCTAGGAAAATCAACATAGCTTTTGACAACCACTTGCCTCGCATCGTATAAGTAGATTGATTTTTTACAATTACGAAATGTTAACTCTAAAAGTCCAAGTAAAGTGATTTTTTTCTGTTAATGTAAAGTGAAAAAGAAAAAGAAAAACATTATGTAGACAGCGGCCAGTGAAAGTAAGCAAGGCAGATTGTGGGAGGTCTTACTTATTACATATCATTTATTCTGAATTTGTTAAACGTGACACCTGCAGATTTTTTTGCGATTAAAATTTTGTTTTGATCTCCAATATGAGTATAACTAAACTATGTGAACACATACATGTATTACAGGTTAAAGTAGTGGCCGACGAACAACGCCAGTATTCAGGACTTCGTCATTTTGCAAACATCTAAAAGGATGAAAGAAAACTTAAATGTTAGCTTTGGGTTTCATTTCTTCAGATTTCACTCTCATCTTCAGGTGGTAATTTGTCTTTTTTATTCAAAAAGTATCTCACAAAGACGCGCTTGTAACCGAGCTTTTAGGGTGTATAAGTAACCACCCACGAATACATCCACATTCAATAACGCAGACACATTGATGCGCCTGCGCGGACAAATACATTTATGAAATGAGACATTCCTTTGCAAGTGATGAAAATTAGAACTAATGGTACTTAAGGACTGATGAAAGTTCACACCCTTTCCTGGTATTCAGGAAAGAGTATCAACTTCTTTTCTAATTCTCAGCTATCAGTATTTCTATTGACTACTGAGAAACTGTAGTTGATATATTACTAGATAATCATGGAGCCTTACATTACATGGTGATAATAAGTTTGAATCTGTGCACGTCATAGCCTGTAGGCCAAAAAAATTGGGATATTTGATAAATGAAAGTTATCTGATATTACAGAATTGAATTCGTATACATTGACAATTTCTCAACAGGAAGTCCATCCAAAGAAACAGTAGTTGATGCGTCTGTCCAAGTTTTCACATTTCA
>OY735202.1:17185487-17362987 GCA_963457665.1 Thysanoteuthis rhombus
ACATTTCAATTTTAGTTGCTTCTCAAAAAGTCAGTCTATAGCAGTGAATAAACAGCATAGATCGGAAATGAATTATCTCTTGGTGGCAATTGAACCTGCGTCCTTTTTCACGTCGGGAAGTTTGAGTCTAGCCAAAACTTTACCAGCGATTCGCACTGTTTATTCACAGCAAGATACTAATGGTCCGAGTCGTTGCTATAAAAGCAGCTAAATTGAGACGAAAGATGATACGAGTCGAAAATTAATAATGTTTCAATGGATAGCGTTGGTATGGTCGACTTAGATTTTTTTACCAGTCAATGTTAATGTTGAAGCAGACATCTGTCGTCAGTAGGGAAAACATTTAAACACTGTTTTGAAGGAAAAGATCAATCACAAATCACCATGCGGCAATGATTACATCTGAAAAGATTAAAGACCATAGCTGGGAGAATAATTCCACACCCTCCCTATTCACCAGGTCTTGCTTCCTCTGAGTACCACGTATACTGATGTTTACAGAACCATCTTGATGGACTACTTCTTGAAATACCCGAAGACATGGAAATTTCCTTCTTGACATTCTTTTCCTTCAAACAAAAAGGCTCTTACAAAAACAGTATTATGAAGTTTACGAATCGTTAGATTATTGATAACTAGCACATCTATTTGTGCAAGGATCGGTACTAAGGAGCCTGAAGCTATTTTATTAGTTAATTTTTTTGTATTAATTCAAGTATCCTCACTCTACGTTTTTTCTTTCAAGTCCGAACTCACCTTAAGCTACCTCAATGAGGCATCAGTCTTGAGAGTTCTTATGGCGTAATTTTCATTATTATGTCTTAATAAGAAGGTAAATTAACCAATTAGTGCATCATATTAGAGTCCAAACAGACAAACAGCAAAGAAATTTTGCATGTATGCTACTTATATTTTAAGAGGAATTTTGCATATATGCTTATCATATATTTATATGATGGATCAAACACATAAATTCTAATTATATATAAATTTTTGATATTTTTTCTGAACCAAAAGACGACCTGATGTTTTGCCCGTTAGTCGTAGGCTTCGTAAATGTCAAAAAGCCAGAATTTCAAATGCTGATTTCCAAGGCAGGTCGGTACTCTGCATTAGGAAAATTGGTGTAACATTACTCCCCTACTCCTATTTCTCCTATTTTGACCTAGTGTCGCACTAAGCTAAGCTTAGTAGAGCACTTGCCGCAGAGAAATCGGTCAAGTGGACGCTGGAAGCCATGAGCTCTTTTTATCTGCGGGTGTCCCATGAATCAGTGTTGTGGTAATGTTGTCTTACTCAAACAAATATCTTCAAATAGTGTCTGACAGAAAATAGGGGTTAACGCGCTCGTCTAGCAAACTAGTGTAAAAGAGTTCATTTTTAAGTGGGTGTTCTGTGATCGTAATCTCGAGTTGATCTTGGATTGGTAGAACAGTCATTAGCAAGTACGGAGGAAAACGTATAAACGTTATATTTTTTCATTCAAACGCAAAATGTTTTAGTATGTAAGTTATATTTGTTACCTTATCTCTCCTGAAATAATTCAGAGAGAGAGAGAGAGAGAGAGAAGAAAAAAACCTCATGTTTTCCATGGTTTTTCAGATGGTAAATGTCACAGCTTTTTACACCGTGCGCGCGAAAAAATACAAAGAAAGTCTGTGTTGAATCTATGAATGGTTTTTATCAGTTTTCCCTTAAGATTCTAGCAAGAATACCATTTCTTGTTACTTTTGTTTTAGAAAAAAGATTATTGCGAAGTATTCGCTCGTCATTTACGTATATGCTGAGCATTAATCAAATTTGATTGCTTTATTTTCTCATCAAACGTTATTTGAATTATTTGCCGTAAAAATCATCAATATGATTGATATTATCCTGCTTGTTTGTATGTATGACCATGATGCTTTCTGATCATTATCCATTTCTTCTCTGGTGTCTTCTTTCACCAATAAATCTTGTTGATTTATTAATTTTAAGATGTTTTTGGATTTTATCACTCCTTTCATCTTTTGATGTCTCACCGCTCACAAAATGGGTTGGAATCAATTGCTATCCACAGAAGCTAAAGCCTAGCATCTTCCATTCATTCTCTTCCCCGTTTCTACCCATCATTGCAAAGCAATGAATAAGGTGAAATATCGTGCAAGCAAAAGGGGCTCACCTTCTACTATAATTGTCATTCATTCATAACTCCTCCTTTGGAAGTCTGGAGCCTAAAAATTAATAGTAGTAGTGATAGACCATAATTAAGAGATTCTCTAAATTCTTTGAGTGAGCACATTTAAGGGGTACCATGATCCATAATTTCTTGCTAAAATGTATCGTTTCGGTTACTTATGGGTTACAGATGAACAAAATAAGATTAGTATTATATAGATAGATAGTTAATTTCAGTGAAGTTGGATGAAGAGACAAACGCTCCATGGTCGAACGTAGAAATACACACAACCACAACTTCAACTTTCACAAAGCCCATTTCATCAAAAATATACTTGACTCCTCGATACACAGATGTATCGAAGCAGCCCTTATATCTCAATACAATACGATAACCCAGATGTACGGACATTGCTAGATTGCAAACCCTTTAAATGCATTGATTCGGGTACAGAATCACCTTTTTTTTCGGTAAAAAATAAGTAAATCTTTTAAAAGGAATAAGAAATATTTACGGACAATTTTTCAAAACTAATATAAGAAGTATCTGTTGATTTTGCTTTTTGGTTTCAAATGTCATGCAAAATCTTTAAAAGAATAACTTTTGCTGAAAGAATTAAAAAGATATTGTCCAAAAATTTTAGTTTTTTTATCTAGATCAGTTAGAGAGTTATTGAAAACTTTTCTTTTCTACCAAATAGGGTTTTTTGTCCAGGGTTTTTTTTTTGGTCCGGTGGATTTTTGTCCGTTGAGGATTTTGTCCTTGGACTCCCTATCCTAGGGGATTTTGTCTGTATGTCAGCTTTCATATATTGAATATATCGATGAAAGTTATCTTTCTTTTAACTCTTGGCGTACTTTCAGCGGAAGTGTCTGGTTGATTTCAGTGGAAATCAAGTGACAGCAAGTCTTATCAGCATTCTCGCTCTCTCCTCAGTATTGTTAAACTCCAGTACAAAGTCAGGAGTTGAGTTTATTTTCATACTGTGACAAGAACAACAGTAAAAACAATCCTCACGTAAATTAGAGATGTAAACCAAAATTACATCCCCCTATCATGATTTGAACTCACAACCAACTGATTGTAAGAAGGCTGAGTTAAATTGACAAATCTTAGATATTAATGAAAATGTTTTATACAGATACACTTAAGCTTATTTCATTCTGATAATAAACACATTTATATATAAAACAAATAGTTTCGTAATTTTTTATTTATCACTTATACAATGCAAAAGCTACAGTAATCATCTTCAGTAGAAATAGAGGTAGAAGTGGAGTTTTACCCCACAGTAGCCAGTCTCTTTCTAGCTGATTTTTAGTATTGTAGTAATCTAGATGATAACAGTCCTTACGCAGATTTCAAGCGATTGCAATCTTCTTGTAAGGCTTTTCTGGACTGTCCCAAGTGTCACGAAAATCATGGGTATAACTTTCACTTCCATATTCTCCAATTTTTCAGTTTTCCGACAAAGCCCTGATATTGTCGACATAAACCTCCTCCTCTCTCTGTCATATTCACATACAGCCATCTCCGAAGTGCTAGAATTTATTCATGATAACCAATTTTTCTCGTTCTTTGGTCAAGTTCTTCTCTCGTCCAATTTTCTAAAAGTCCCGAATTTCTTTCCCTCTTGCACTGGGTCCAGAGTGAGGATTGAACTCGCTACTGTATAGAAATAATTTGCGGAACTAGCTGGGTCAATTCTGCTCTTTGGCGAGGCGCCCAATTTTGCTTGTAAACATGTGTGAGCATATGTAAGAAGATATATGGGACAAAGGAAAAGCGTATATTTATCAACGTATGTAAGTCTTTCGTTTTTTTTTTCATAGATATATGTGAAAATCAGTTGAAGGTTGAATGTGTACTTAATGCATGCTCTTCCGTCAGAATCAGACCTTTTTTTCTGGGAATCGTACAGCATCCGATGAAGTGGTGATTTTTTATGAGACCAAAATGAAAATCTGTCCCCCAAATTCAAAATGGTGGATTTTCATATCTGGCTCAATGGGCAAAAATGTTGATGACTCAAATATAGATATTCACTAGAAAACCGTTTCAATGCTGGTAAATATTCTTATGAGAACCACAGTAAAAATGATCAACAGTATTTGTGGTATATGTGGTCAAAGGTTGATCAAAACTGCTTGAAGACATCGTATGAGCTGTGATTTTATACATTTGACTGAAAGTAAAGGAAATGATTCTGGGATAAAAATATCATTTTTTGGAGCAATAACCACTTTCCGTTTTGGAAATTTAGGAATACTCATTTCCTATGAAAATTGAAGAGACCAGAATAAATAATTGGCGATCATAAAAATTCATTTTCAACTCAAATGATATCGCCAAAAATCAGTTTATTGCTATTTACAGGGACACTATATCCATGTTCGAGATCGTTCACACTGGCCATCACAACTACAAAGTACTGTGCTTGGCAGATTTATTTTGTGACATGTGCATTTGTAGTTGCACCCTTTCCGGTACCCATAGTGCTTCAGTACGGATATTTCCTTGGAAGCTTCAGATTGTGTCATTCATAGTGGTTTATATCAACTTCCAGATTGTTTTAATTCCCATTCTGTGGGATCAGGTAGCATTCAGTTTGATTGCAGAGACGATACCCAGGCGACTCTAGGAGTTTGGGGATGTTTGTCATCGATTAGATTGGATGCAACATTAAGATGAAGTCTTGTATCATGTCCAATTTAATCATCTACCATAGGTTTACAACTAACATAAGCTCAAGTTATTCCGGTACAATAATTTGATAATATCAATCAATATAGCATCTGATCACAAATTATTTTGGACATGATAACGTAAAAAAATGCCTATGATGTTGGACTCACAAAAATTCGAGAACTAAATGAGGATATGCGTGCCGTCTGCTTTGTGTGTCGTCTGTATCAAGTCACCAACTATGAATAATGCCAACAAATGCAGGCGATAGCTGTTCATGAAGTTTTTTATGACGGTTGAGAACATTCATTCAACAAAAGATGTTCTTCTTCATACAAAGCGAGCTGCATACCAAGCAGGATGAGTAATACTGAACAAAAACTTTTCTTCAGCCATCAGTATATCAAATTTTAATTAATTCGCTGACTAAGTGTTTGGTATTGAAAACTGTTTTTAATGTCCAATTTGAAATTTTGAACGAATGTCCTCCTTTAATTTTCGATTTTATGTGAATCCAACATCCTGGACACTTTTGCGTTATCATGTCAAAAAGAATGAATTTGTGATCAGAATCTGTATCAATTGATAGTTGTCAAATTCTTGAACGTGAATAACCTGAATCTATTTAAGTTATAAACCACAAGTCTATGTTTAAACTGGACATCTTACAAGACTCCATCTTAATGTTTCATTCAACTTAATTTCTGATAAGCATCTGTTTTAATGGCCAGTGCAAATGATCTTTATTTTCCATTTTGGTACTTGGGTCCCATCAAAAATCAATACTTTATTAAATGATGAACAATTGCCAGCGAAACATTTACATGTGTCTACAAGTGTAAAATAACTCATATTCAATATACCAAGACCACGCATTATATGTCTATAAATATGCTTCCGTGGGTCTTTGTAAGTAAGGTATTTTGTTCACATGTGTGAGTGTACGTGATTTTTTGTTTGTAAATTGATGAGTGTGTTTGGATGTACTTCTATATATCTGTGTGAATAAGTAATTGCATGTGTGTGTATGTACAGTAAAGAATGAATGTATTAATTATCGTAGCCACTTGTCAATATTTGTCCAACTTATAAATAGGAAATATAGCCAGATTCAAGAATAAGTTGATAAATGCCGGCCCTTTTGATCTTCGAAAGCAGTCGCACACCATTACAAACATTAACTTTTTACAAACCCAATGCAATGGCTCATTAAAGACAGGGTGGATCTTCTCTACAGACAGGGTGGATCTTCTCTACGGACAGGGTGGGTCTTCTCTAAAGCTTTTCACCACTCTTACCACCTACATTACCATCACGTCTGCACCCACCAGCAATTATCATCACTACCCGTATTTCACCTCCTGTCCCTGGCCTCTTAGTCTTCTTCGTGTTTCTTTCTTACTTTTTCGTCTGTTTATCTTCTTCTTCTTCTTCTTCTTCTTCTTCTTCTTCTTCTTCTTCTTCTTCTTCTTCTTCTTCTTCTTCTTCTTCTTCACCCTGCGTACCCACCAGACGTCGCTCTCCATTTTGCTTCATTTTCAGCGTCCATTGTTGCTGTCACTCCATAAAAAAATCTGGCTCATAAAAAACAAATTAAATGTTGGTTATGGACGTTTCTTTTCTCGCTCTTCAATCTCTATCATTTTTGTAGACTTCGTCTGTTTCTTTCGGTGCACCCTTTTCCGACAACGAAATCTTAGTCGCGAAACTCTTCCATGCGTGACTTTCTCTGGTTTTCAATCAATCATCCCAGAAAGAAAACCGAAGACATAAAAAAATGATAACAACAACAAAAGACAATAAGAAAAGAAGACAATAGTAGCAAATATACATTCCCATCAGACACAAAAATCTCGTTGGCAAAAATAAAGCGAGAAATCATGGAATTGGGTAAAACTAGCAGGGACGATAAAACAGGGCAGTGTTTCTATTGACGTTCTCGTTTTTATCAGCAACTACTTCCCATTTTTGCTCAATAATCACAAATCAGGGGTCTCCAGTGAAGGTATGGGGTGACCAGGTGTGTAGCGACACGGAGGCTTGACTTAGTTTGTGTTCTCTGCACTAATATCCTTGGGAAAGACATGAATCCGTCTTGCCTCTAAATACATTGGTAAAACAGCGGAGGCTGAAGTGAATAACACAGCTTCGGGTGTTGGTCGCCTCTATTTCGTACATTGCAAGCAGACTGAGTATGAAGTAATGTGATATGTGGATCCTAAGAAGGGACGGCTGAAACCGTATCCAGCGTAAGGGCACATGTAAGAGCTAGCAAGTACCCACAATTTGTAGGGATGGCACAGAAGGAACTTTCTTTTATACATTCATGCTTAAAACATCTATTTCAAATAACTTCTTACTTTTTGCTTCCCTTTCCCTGTTCAGACTTCTTTTTTGTATCCTAATTTTTTTTTACAAGTATCCCCCGCTTTTAGAAAGCCTGAGAACGCTAAAATAAATCTCCAAATAAATTATTGGTAGTTGTTTTTTTCGCTTGACACCATTCCAGCTTACGATAGTTTTCTTGGTAGGATTGCTCTACTACTTCAAAATAGTGAGGGAGACCCCAATCACTATGCTAAACCTACTACTTTCTGATTCTCATTTCAAGTCCAATCTTATTTAAGATTGACGTTAATAAACACAGATCAATGTTCAATGAATAAACAATGAATGCTAATCAGGGCACCCTCTGTAACGCTGATCGATTCACTTGTATAATGTGTTCGATCCTCTCTGGGTGCTCAACAGCTGTGGCCTTGTGACAAACTAAGCTAAGCTGAGTAAATAACAATATAGTAGTTATATGATATTCGTTTTTATTCATCTATATTTTTTTCATTTATTCAGTTAGGGTGGATAATCTAACAATGTAATTCATCATGAAAGTCTAAATTACGCTTCCCCTTTATAATATTTTTTAGATAACGTCTGGAGCTGACTGACGTCTTTAACCGTTAGGCACAGTTCGCCAAAAACTGTTTTTCCAAAGGGTAGTTTTTCATGCCGTTAATTTTCATGGTGTACGTCTGCCTTATGAACATGCAAATCGAACTCAGAGATGACCTACCAGATGCAGGGAAAAAACAATTTCTCAACTGGGTCACCAGATAGTCGGAGACGTTTCTGGCCCAAAACACACGAACATACCCTGAACTGGCAAATACAAAAATTATTCATAATAATTAGTTACTCAATCATTTATTCTTGATAGATGAAGTATTATGAATCATTTGAATAAATTTGAAGAAAAAAAATAGTACTACTGCAACAATACCTTGAGAAGTACAGTTTTGATAAGTATGGGTTTTGATGTAGTACGACTGAGATATTGCTGAGCAAATGAATGCGACTAAAAATAAACTGAAAAAAAATCATTAGATAAATATGACAGTGCTCTTTTGATTAGTACAGAAAATTAATATTCAAGATATACCTGTATTTACCTTCATCGATTGTTTTCAGTGGCTTTTTATTGCAGCTTTACAGTGACAGCCTAAGATTATAAAAACAACTGGAAAAAATGAGGATGAAGGTGAATAGTAGTACGTAAATTAATATTAATGATCAAAACATCGCAATACTGATGTACACACCAAAAGCAAGAATTAATCAAACATACGACTGAAAATGACCAAAAATTAAAACATGGCCAAATCAAAAAGTTCGCGGCCAAATCCCATGAAAGAGGGTCAGGTTCGACCAAAACGGCTAACCTCTTTCATGAGCGACGAATTGTCAGTCAGCAAAACATGGCCAAATCGTTGAAGCGTATATGATGACGTAGCAGTGAGGGATTTGTCGAGCTCCAAAAAAAAAAAGAAAAAAAGAGAGAAAAAAAGAAGAAAATGATTGTTCTTATCGTTGTGTGCTTGGCTGGATGTTTATTTTAACGGATTCACAAAATAGCTGGGATAAAGATTCGAGAAGATAACCTACTCTTTTTCGTAAATGAGTTTTAAGGGTTTTAAGATAAGAGTTTAAACAGCGTGACTCGTAAACAAAACAAGCCATACGCACCCTGCCCGTCTCAAACAAATGACACGATAAACAAAAGTGAGAGAATTTGTTTACTTGTTTAACCGATACGAATGGGCATGGACAACTTCTCAACAAGGAATCCTATATCTTTTGCAGATCAATCAATCTCTCTCTTTCTCTGTCTCTCTCTCCACACACACGCACACACAGAGGAACGTGCGCATATATATATATATATATATATATATATATATATATATATATATATATATATATATATATATGTGTGTGTGTGTGTGTGTGTGTGTGTGCATGAAATATCTGTTTATATCCCCCCTTCCCCCCTGTGTGTGTGTGTGTGTGTGTGTGTGTGTGTGTGTGTGTGTGTGCCTGTGTGTGTTTGATAATCATGTAAATATAGAACACGGACTATATTTCGTCCGGCGGCGGCGGCATTAATCGAGCTGTATATCATACATTCTTTGGCTGCATAACACTGCTCTCTCTCTCTCTTTCTCTCTCTCTCAACACACACACACACACACACACACACACACACACACACATATATATATATATATATATATATATATATATATATATATATATATATACACAGAGAGTGAAAGGAGGGAGGGATGCAGATATTGATATACATTTCATGTATATTTTATGTAAGTGAAACATAAATAATATCTATCTTACATTTATCTATATATCTATATTCATATCTATCTAGGTCTGGTTAGTCACTCAGAAGAAACCGCCACATGATCAACGTCTTTTGGTTGCATGTTATGATCAATTGAAAAACTCTAAAATAACAAACGTGAACGCTACTGAATACAAAATAAGGGACCGATTTGACATAAACTTACCTTGTAAATAGAACCCCCAACTAAATCCTGTTTTTCTTGGATGGGGGGGGACAATAAAAAACGTTCTCTCTAGGTATGATAAAGAGTAAATGTTCAAATTTTCAGCTCTCTAGCTCCAGTAGCGTGTGAAACATGCACAGATTATCACTCAGCCAGACTAACTTAAAAACTGAAGAAACTTACTTTGAATGTTTACAGTTTTGGTTGACGGCCTCTTTTATATATATATATATATATATATATATATATATATATATATATATATATATATATATATATATATATCCATTAGGGTAGATGATACTGTAGGGCAATGGAGAACAAACGTGTCTCTAAGAACAAATTGTTGGTGTAGTGCATTCCTGTTTCACTGAGTGCCCCAACACTATGTGCAAATATCCATTGTAAGAATCAAAATTGGACTTCAGATTCTCTCATGGTGTATTAGGCGCACATTTATTTACTTTTTCTCTCTCTTTCTCACACACACACACAACCACGTGCAAACAGACTATACTTATATTAACCTACGTGAACTATACAATGTTAGAAAACGCAATTCTTGAAACAAACACACATTCCATCTTTCTGTCCTGATATAAAAATAACACAATATCTCTTTCTCTTTCCCTTTTTTTTTTCATCAGTTTACGTAGAATTCTTTTGAGTGAACCTTATCTCATTCCAATTTTTTTCTCATTGTTATCCATAATGCTGTTCAGTACACAATAAGACCCGAATTAATGCCGCATCCTTCAAAAGAAGAAACCATTTTTAATCATAATGGCTTGTCGTAATAAAAAAAGAGAAAAAATTGACAGTACGACCTACAAAAAGAGCATCCTTCGTTTTGTATTCTTTTTTTTTATTCAAGAAATGCGAACCAATAGGCCGACGTATTTTTTGGCCAATCAACAAAAGTGAGAACCTTTTTTAGCGCACCCTTTCTAACTTCTCGGCGTGCTGGATCACACCCACGGCTGACTCGGATCCACACGATCTACAAACAAATCTTGGAAAGAAAAAAACATGAAAATATCATCAATGAAGCATTCAACAGGTAAAAGAGAATGGAGAGACGAATATTTTGCTTGACAAGTAAGGAAAAAAAGAAGCCTTCATAATTTCACTTGCTTCGAGAACTTCAGGAATTATCTTCGCGATAAAAACAGCAAAAACAAAAAGAAAGTTTGAATCACAGAATCGGATAGTTTGACGCTTATAGGTATCCCTTGCTCTTTCGAAAGTTCGCTTCACGCTACCTTCCCGTTTTTACGAACATGGAAAAAAGTGAAAATAGTGATCTGCGTTTGTTTTGAAGCGAGCTGTTATAGAGGCAGCACGCACTCCCCCCTCTCTCTCCTATATCCCATTCTCCTACACCTGCCATTACCACGATTTTCAACGAAGCAGCTTAACACACAACCATCAGTATTGTTTTGAGGATTGTCTTGGAACGCTGAAAGTATTTTCCCATACAAAACTGCAACTAAAGTTAAGGAAAAAATGGTTTCATTCTATTTTCGGTTAAGTAACGATCCAGTTTACCATTCCAGTTACGTTAGGACACTCTCATGAAAGCAAAAAAAAAAAAAAAAAATTAAAAAAAATTGTAAAACCCAACAAATTTTGAGAAGGTTCTGGGGTCTAATGGATGACAAGTACAAAAAATTACGGGTAAAAAATGTTCCGACAAACTTTGGACCCTATTTTCCTTTTCATTGTTTTTTTAAAAAGAAGAAGAAAAAAAAAAAAACAGAAAAAAATCGCCCTCACAGTCAATAATTGAACAACCATAGCGTGGGCTACTAGGTGTTTATGTTTGGCAAACGATGCACATCTAAATACACTTATTTGTCATGATTTAGTTTAAAGGTTGGGGCAAGAGAAAAATATGTAGGGGCATAGCTGAAGAAGGGATGGGGCGATTTAAAATCGCCCCTAGTCCCCAATGGACAGGGGCCCCAAAGGGTTTATAAATAGTAGTTCACCTATCTCATTTCTACTAACATTATACAATTACAAATCTCAACAAATGTTGGAGGGGGTCCCTTAAGGTGCCGAACCCCCAAATCTCTGGATATGCTCTAGAATATATTTCAACATCACGAGAACTGTCCCTAATAGATTCAGAATTATTTTAGATACTAATTGAAATTACTAATTATTAATTTACGCTTTTATTGATTTCAGAATGAGTGAGTGTTTGTGGTTATATATATATAATATGAAACTGTATTCAATAACTGCTACAGTGATTTGTTTTTTTACGTCAGTTTTTGATTTCCGTTGAAAATTATTATTTCTATTATTTTTTAAAGAAAAGAAAAAATTATGTCACTCGAATTCCAACATGCAGTTAACAGACGCATGTTTCCAGAGTTCAAATAATTGAAACGTTCTTGATTTGAACATTTTTTGACTGGACTTGGATTTTAAATATCGGTATCATTAATGATATGAGACTCAGAACATCAGTCACACAACATCATAATCTAAGAAAAAATAATTTAATCATAAGATGTACAAAGAGTTTTTAATGGCGTAAGTGCCATGATTATACATCAAAATACTACATAGGTTCTACCGAGATTTGAACTCGGATCGCTGGATTCAAAGTCCAGAGTGCTAACCATTACACCATAGAACCGCTTCTCAATAGCGGATAGATTATTTGATTTGATCCCTTCCAGAATAGCATATACATAACCAGTTGATAATCGTTCAGTCGTACGTTGGTGTCCCACAGTGGTAATTATTAATTTATCTGCTTCTTGATGAGCAGTTCACGCATAAAATGTTGTTAAAATATCAGAATACTGACTGGAGAAAGTTTTGCACAGATATTAGTTGCGAAAATTTCATACAATAGATTGTGAACTGCCTTGAAAACTGGGAGAATTAACAAAAACGTAATCAAGGTTCTTATAAATTGCTTAATTTGCGGTTCATGGACACGAATCTACAAAAGGAGCCTCTCAGTAACGATGAAAAGAGTATTAATATTGTTTGATGGACTCACCTTCAGGAGTCGTCGTGGCCGAGTGGTTAAGGCGATGGCCTAGAAAGCCATTGGGGTCTCCCCGCATAGGTTCGAATCCTATCGGCGACGTATATATTTTCTCAATGTCTAATTTAAGAAATCAGATTATGAATGTACGAGCTCTGTTTTCGTTTTACTAATATGACTTTTTGTGTCTTCATTGTAACTTTGTTTTATTTTACGTCCGAATATAATCTAGATATTCGAAGAAATCAAAACGACAGTTTTTTTCCGGCTTATTTTATATGATATTTAGTAATATAAAAATGAGAACTATAAGTTTAACGGTGCACCCACCATCCTTGGTAGTCGTAGCAGGGAGAGGAGGAAGTAGAACAGCAAGAAGTCTTTCTTCGGGTCAATTGATTTTGAAACTTGTAAAAAACTTTTTGATACGGATTCCGTATGTATTATTTCCAATAGATATTGTAAATGACCCTTTTTGGCGTTAAATAAAAAAAATGCAGACTTTAGGCATTCTATCATACCATCATCAGTAGCCAGTAAAACACAAATTGATTGAACTACATGATATTTCAACGACATTGCACTTTTTAATGACGTCACACCTTGTCTTTCCTTCCCTTTTCCGTTGTTTAATATAACTGAGACCAACCGAAAAGTGCATTATAGAGATACCTGGAAACGTCTAAAACAACTAAAGACGGCATATAAAATGAAAAAATGAATTCATGACAATGAAATATAGAAATACTGCGTAATTTTTGGATTTGATTTTTGAGTTCAAATCACATTTCAGTTTTCTCCCCATTGCATATTTACTTTGAAACATTGTGATTCGATCCAATTCTTTATAGAAATGCTGATTTTAGTTACTTACTAACCTTAGCTTGGTATACGACTATAAGTATGGTGCACGTAGTCAGAAACAAAGTCACAATTCAATAATCTTATCGTATGAAAGCAAATGTAAATTACTATCTTTGTTTGATTGGCTGTCTGTCGAGGCTGAGTCCTATTATAACTCAAAACTTATAATGGCTTGATCCATATGGAAAACATCGACAGAACTAATAGAACAATAAAAGGGTTGTAAAATGTGATAGACTGTTGCCATAGCAATTAATTATACGATATAGGTCTAATAGGGTCCCAGAAACGCTGATCGTTTGAGACAGAAATGAAACAAAAAAGAGTGTGCAAATGACTGAGTCATTGAGTAAGTGAGTGGGTGAATGAATTAAAGAAAGAGGGGTCTAATGAGTGGATGAGTGGGTGATAAGAAGAGGAGAGTGAGTCTCTCTTTCTCCCTCCTTTTCTTTCATCTTCTTTTAGATGTGGCCAACTCAATGAAAACAGTTGTTTGATAGTTGGAGATGATTCTAACCTAAAACTCGAAAAAATGGTCAAATGCAAAGTAACAATGATTCATAAAACATCACAATACTTGCAGTACACACCCACACAACTTTAAAAAGAATAACTACTACAACTAAGACAAAAAGGCTTGAAATTTAGATATGACTTAACCAAAAAGTTAATGGCCAAATGCTTTTTAAATGTGCCAGATTTGTAAAATTTCGCCATATTTTTCGAAATCTTTTAAAATGAAATAATTCTCAACTTCATTTTGAAATGAAATAAGTTATATTTCGGATAAAATAAGTTTCTTCCTATACGATATCAGTGGTTATTTTTCTTACCTAATATTTTGTCTCAAGACATCATGTCTGATCCCCCTTTGAAAAAGCTTGTGTTGAGCTGAGACTTTAAAAGAAGTTTTATATAAAAATATTTAAATCATGAAGAGTAAATTACCTAATAAAATGGATTTAGGATCTTTATTGACGATTTATGCATAAATAACCCCATCATATTTTATGGGTATACGCTGGTATTGATAATAAGTAAGAACAACTTCTTACTCGTTACGGTACGGTGAGGCGCCGACATTGTGCGATTTTGAACTCAATAATCAAATCAAAATATTACGAAGTATTTCTGCTCGTCATGTATTTACTTCTTCATTTGGTTTGCTGTTTTCAGTCTTTAGAAATATCCGACAACAAATAGATCATTGGAAAACTGTGGACATTATCCACTTTCTCATCGATCAAGTAAATTCTAAGCTTACATTCACGACTTAAATAGAGCACAACATATTGTTTATAGTGTGAATCTTAACGTGTCAATCGAAAATAAATCTCATCAGTCAATGTCTATTTGTTTCTCACAATACGTCGCTGATTGCAGCATTGATTTTATTGTGTTGGTATTTTTAGATTCGTAATCTATAATTGCATTTGCTATTAATGTTTCTAATCATGCATTTTCTCATGTATTTGTTTTCTCATTTGTCCGACAGCAAGTCTTACTATTATATCGTCAAAAGAGCTTTAGTCTTTTGGTATGGTTATTTTAAATGGAGTCGTTGGATTATCCTGAAATTGTATGCAAGATTCGCCTAAGAGCTCGGTTGCTAATTTAGATTCTCGTTTGTTTTGTTCTTGGCGAATCAGTGAGTCCAGTGCTAACAATATTTAACAATATCTTTTTGTTGCGTTTCAAAGTCTAGTATTGCCAATTGAAATGATATATTTTAAAAAATTTTTCGAAATCGAAAAAATGATAAAAATTGTACCTACGTTGGCAGCACCACCCAAAGAATAAGGACACTTCAAATATCGTCGAAATATCTGGCGAAAGGACAGATCACAGGGAATAGGATTCACACCTTTCCCAACATTATTAGTGCTAAACGAACGAAGATAACCTCGACCTAAATATGAACATCGAAACTGTTACGCTACCTTGTACTTCCTTTTGTGATATTTAAACTGTCTGTATCACCACTTTGTTTAGAACGGATATATCTAAGATAGACGCTACCTACAATAGCAGAGACGCCTTCTGAGGGCGAGGACATTGTCAATAAATCAAAATGAAAAAAAATGCACTCGGAAGAAGTGGTTATTATTGGATGTATGTAGGATATGAACCAGATTAGACTTACCTTATTGTAGTTCTGTTTTAGGCTTCTGAGATGAGTCTACATGCATCTCTATAATAGGATCTGTAGGTCGGTTGGTCCGTCCCAAATATGTTCGAAATCGATTTCCGACTCATGGCAGAGGGATTTTTTTAGATCTTCACAGAACTTAGAGATTGAAACTAAATGAATTAGAATTGGGGTTCAATTTAATATACAATTACAATGTGGAATTGGACCCTGATCTATGACCACCCGAACTTACATCACTCAGAGAATTAAAACATTCTCTAATGTCATAAAAATTGGAAGAACAAAACTTTAGAAAGTTAATTATTTTACCTGGCCTCGTATTGGCACTATGAAAATACTGTTAGAATAGGCACCCTTCGATATAACGCGATTCGCAATATCAAAGATGCAATTATCGTATTGTTACATGTATCTCCGATATAGCAATGTATACATGTTTTAAAGATCAAAGATATTCATCATATCATATATATATATATATATATATATATATATATATATATATATATATATATATATATATATATATATATATACAAGCATATTCTGATACAACGCAGTTCGGTATAGCGTGGTTCACGATATATATATATATATATATATATATATATATATATATATATATATATATATATATATACATATATATATATTGAATGAGAATCATCTCAAGCTACCACAGAAGAGTGATGTAAGTAAAAGACCAATTGCATTGTAGTAATGGCTGGTTGAATGTGGATACATCTTTGGATTAATGTCCTTGTTGATCCAACATTCATTTTCTTCTGGTTTTGTCGCAATTTATTACTCATATGCCATAACCAGTCTCTCCTCATTCTGCCTCGTGTGACCCATGTCTTATGATAGTCGAATCGAACATTATTATAATGTCCCCTCCCCAAATTTCTTTCATGTGTGTGAGTAGCAGGGGTCAATTGAGATGTAATTTCATACTAAATTAGTCTTTAAGTTTGTGTTTCGGCAGCATTCATACTTGGTCTTTTGGGAAATTCAGACTTCTTTCTAGCAGTCACTGCCCAACAAAAGGCGAGAGAGGTATCTTATTTATTGATCAGCCTTTTTTCTAATTTTCCAATTGATCATCCCCAACATGGAATGCTGTTAAAAGACATTGGTCATGTGATGATTTCTATTGATTGACTAACCTGAGCTATTATTATTATTATTATTATCATTATTATTATTATTATTATTATTATTATTATTATTATTATTATTATTATTATTATTATTATTATTATTATTATTATTGACCAAGTGTGATTTGTCAAAAACCTGTATTCACTGAAATGCAAACTAGTAGCAATAGGTTTCTTCAAGGCAACAAGTAAACATAAGGATGTTTTCTTTTATGCCCCAAATAAAGAAAAAAAAAAGAATATAAATCGCTTCGTTGTGTTTACGTCAGCAAAACTATTCAAGTGTTAATAGAAACAAGTCATGCAGATTGTGAAAAGAAAAAGAGAAGACTTTCACCGCGTCTTCTTGATGCCATCAACTAGGCATAAACGTTTTGTACTCGCCTGGCTTCAATCTTATATAAAACTATGTCAACTCTAACCAATTTGCTGAGCGGGCTGTTCAGGAACAATTTCGTCATGGCCAACCGGGCGCCTCGACCTGTAGTGATAGATAGAAAGCCAGTATATTAGACTGTTACAGAGCTTTCCAATCTGTGTTGCTGATTATCTGTAAGTGCGTCACGAAATTGAATATAATTTTGTGTATCTTCCTAACGATATGCTTTCTGGGTTACTTGAATTACTTTGATGATATTATATGTTTGGAGTCAGGCCAAGTCGAAATTGGTAAATAACTTGGATCCTAGCTCTGACTGATGGTTTACAAGTTAAACTATTCGCTGGCGTAGTTGTACTCGAATCTCACTTAAAAAAAGGCGCCTGAAAAGCTCATCTTGCGTATCATTACAATTATGAGGTGAGTTCGAAATTCTCTGGGTGCCACAGACTTGTAGTCTTGTGTCAGACTACGCTGAGTGAAGAGAGTGAATGCCTCACCATAAACACATGTGTTTGCATACATCTTTTAGTCTTATCGGTAACACGAATACTAGAGTATAAATATCATTCCCTTTGCGTTATCAGGATATTCTGCGCACTGAGATATGATTTCATAGATTTTTTACTATTTTCTATCATCCAAAGGGGATGCGCTTGGTCGAATAGGTAATGGCACGAAATGGATTCAGCGAGCCGAATTCAAACTCCGGCTGGGGCAGTGTGTTCATTTGGCACTAATATCCTTGGGAAATGCATGAATCTGTTCCCCCATCCACAGCACAGAGTGGAGTGAGTGATTCCAGTTCGAGTGCTGGTCGCCTCTCACTAGTCTAATTCACGTATCGCAAATGGGCCAAGTCAGTAGTAACATGATATTTGAATCCCAAGCTTGGTACACATTCAAACATTAGACTCTCAGAACAAATTGATGTCCAATTGTTAATTAGCAATCTGTCTTAGAAAAAGTGAAGTAGATTTTACAATTGCTCAAAGCACTCTAAATTTCAACTTGAAGGTCAAGATGCGTCACTGTTTTTTCAAGAGGATTTGTCTGAGACTGTGCGCATCTTTAGTATTAAATACAATGCAAAAATAGTTTATCTAATATCATGATCACATAATATACGAATGTTTTAATAATATCTAGATGAATACAGTTTCCTCTAAATTTTTAACAAACTCAAATTCAAGTGCCTGGAACTCATACTAACGAAATCACGTCATTTCTTTCTTCAAATCCCCCTGAACGTGGATCCCCTGAGATCATATGTGAAACTGTGACCGACAGAAAATAAAATGGCGTGACGAGCCAAATAAATTCAAAAAGTATTGTCAATAATAGAGAGGTCTGGTGAATTTTGGGGAAGGTCTGTGTCAAATGACGAAAGCTGAAAGGCTGCTGCTGATGAGTTGGGGATTTCAATTTTCAATGTCAGTTTATGTTAACTTGACCTTTTAATTCGTGCTCTGCAGCATTCATGCTTTGTTTCAGACGTTTCAGACTCTTCATTGACTCATTTTTAGTGACAATTTCTGTTTTAGTGACTAACCAGACCTGTATTTATAATTTGAAATATTGCATTCATTTCATCTTTCTCGCTCTCCCTACAATCGAATGAAAATACATCATTTATATTTTCCAACACCCAGCCGTTCTCGATTAGTCATCCTGTTTTCATCCACTACGGTTTTATGCCATGAGCTCCCGGGCCTCCTTTTGGACCCCTTGGGCCTGGGTACAATGTACCCGCTGTACACACTTTCCTCGGACCTTGCATAGAACGTTATAATTTCGGTATTAATTTGACCGTAATGTAACGAATCAAAAGATTTACTCAGTTTTTTAGAAGGTTGAAAATGACCAGTTCTATTTCTTGATACCTACCGATAGATATATATTTTCTTTACTACCGACCAATACTCCTGTGCTTGGTAGTTAATTAATCTGGATTTTCCTGAAATAATCAGAGACGAGCTACCATGGATATTCGACAAGTACGCTATCACAATGAACGTAAACATTAATGTACAAATGTCCAAAATTATTCATATATATATATATATATATATATATATATATATATATATATATATATATATATATATATATATATATATATATATATATATATATATATATAAAGTTTAAACTATACAGACCATGAAAGTACACTTGACAATTATACGCTTCTACTTGAGACAGCCAGACCACATTATTCCAATATCTTTGAAGCATTTTAATTTGTATATCCTAAGGTGTACACACAAACACACGTAAGGAATGCAAATACGGACATACAAGCACACATGTATACAAACTTGCTGTGCTGAGGTCAAACTTCCTCCCTTCATTAAAATCTAGAAGAAACAGAAATTATTTTTTCAAACAATATCATTCCAGAACTACTTGTCTCAATTCAACTCCCTTTTTAATGGTCCCTCCAAATGAGATTTGCTAACTTCAGAAAAAACAGGCAATCTGAGTTGAGTTTTACGAGTGGGAGTTAATTCGTAATCAGTTTTTGCGTATGTTACTGTTATTTGTGCATGACATCATTCGTTTTTATTCTAGTCATTGTTATCCGTCATTGTTGCATACGAAAATAAAGTCAAACCCAAAACAGTTTGATGAAAGTAGAAAAAAAAAAAACTTCTTCAACCTAATGTTTTATCCACCACTAATGTCGAAATTTTAGTGTGCAAACCATGGGGAGTGATGGGCCATGGACATCAAGACAACCGATGGACATCGCGACTCACGACATGGATCCCTCGTGATCACATGCACAACTGAGGCCGGCAGAATATTAGATGGCGAGACGAGCTAGACAAGTTCAGGAAGTACTGGCTCCACGACACCCATGATAGAGAAGTGTGGCAAATCCTGGGGAAGGTCTATGTCCAACGACGGGCGTTAAAAGACTGATGATAATGATGATGATGAATGTCGAAATCAATAAAGAAAGGAAAGACCTACTCAGCCAATTGATTAATCCGCCACTGACCTCGAAAGAGAATGAAAGAAAAAAATAAAAAAATGTTCCACTTCCAGTTGGAGTCGATACTCAATTCTACCGAAGTCCAACAGACAGCCCTAGACCATTACCTCACGAAAACACAACTGAAAATTGTAATTCATATGTAATTGTAAATAACACAGTCGGATAAATACCTCAAAATCGGAGACAAATATCTATTGCCTTTTTTAAATTCTCGTGTTTTTATATTATTTCATAGTTTTATTATTATATTAACAGTTTTAATGACATCCTTAGTGGCAAGGTTAATTTCAGTGGAAAGAAAAAAATAATGGAATAAAGATACTTGTTATTACGTAATAAAATATTTTGTATAACAGAAATTCAATGTCTCCCCCCCCCAAAAAAAAATACTGAGAACTCAGAAACTCAAACTGACACGACATGACATCATGGAATCTCTGTTTCTTTTCCACACTCTCTCTGTTATTCATGCCTGGGATTCACAGATCTTAAATTCCAGATCTGACAGATTGCGATGATTAATTTAACTCTGAGAATTTGAAAATATATATATACACACAAATATATAAATATATGTACACACACACACACACACACACACACACACACACACATATATATATATATATATTTATATATATATATATATATATATATATAAATATATATATATATACATATATATATATATATGCATATATAAACATATATATGTGTATATGTATATATATATATATATATATATATATATATATATATATATATATATATATGTGTGTGTGATCATCTATATTTAAAAAAATAAAAAACCTAGATAATCATTTGCCTGATGAGGCCCTGAGAGGGCAGAAACATGAGCTGATTTGTGTAGAGAATCAAGATTCTACTATCTATTTCCAGCTCTACTCTAAAACAACTTGACTTCAATAGTAAAAAGTCGTATGTATTGAGCACTCTATGAAATAAATCTATTACATATCAGAATTGGCTTTATATCATTAATAAATTATTATATTATGTTATACTGCCAGCCTGATCTGCACCACATGTACTATGTATATGTATATATATATATATATATATATATATATATATATATATATATATATATGAACATGAGCGAGCGCACGCACACACACATATTTACATATATTTCGAGTTTTGAAAATATATATTTTGCTTGTTAAAAACTTTATCTCTGGTCTATTTATTTTTTCACTCATCAAGTAACATTCAGAAAATATGATTAGAACTCCACCTTCCAGGGATTTTATGATTGTCCAGTATCTCAAGTATATTACAAATGTATGCTATAAAAATAAACATGATAGAGATCTATAGATAAGGATATCACAGATCCTTGACAATATATCACCTGAACAAGCCAAATGAGAAGTACAATCGAGGGATGATTTCACCAGATTCTCGGATAGAATTTCTTGGTGAAGAAACTAATGTCTCATTCATTTGACGCTATTAAGAGTCTGACTATGAAAGGTAAAAATGTTTATATGAGTACCAATCCTGTACCGTACGACCAACGTTTTGTTTAAATATATATTAGAACGTAGCTGTATATAAATATAGTATTAGTGTATACACCGAGCACAAAAAGTACCGGATACAATTAATCTTCACGAGAATTTGGACCAGAGATTTTCGTACATTTTGAAAATTTTCAATCTTGTTTCAACATCTTTTGATTTTTGTATTTTTCAGTTTTTGCTCCAAATTCTGTAAATTTCAAAGCTGTATAAGGATGTTGAAATGAACTTTTAAAAAAAAAAGTGAATTGGATACTTTTTGCACTCTTTGTATGAACGTGTGTATGACTCCTGTTGGCAGGCACACATACATGTGTCTGCTTGTGTGTGTGTGTGTGAATATTCTGAGCTCATTTAAATCTAATTTAAAGCTGCTGATGTTTTTTGAAGCGTTCTTTTAGCATAATAACGTTCCATCGTAACTCTTTTGTGTGACATTAAATGATGGATAGCTACATAATTTAAACTTGAGTTCATTTTTTAGCATCGGGAATAGAATCAAGAAGAGAAAAAAAAACAATCACTTATTGCTCACAACTCTCTCTATCATAGCAACAGCTAACGAGACTGACAAATTGTTGACGCCAATCTATTTTCTCCCGTTGAAAAAACTCATAAAGAACACACAGAGCATTGAAAACGAGTAGAGTACTATTAGTCTCTTGGCTCATCAAGTTCTAATCTAGTTGCATTCATTTACGTAATCTAGCAATCTTTCGCCGATCAATCTCAATGTCTTATCAAATTTAGAGCCTATTAAATTGCAGTGCAGGCAATTTTTCATACGTGTCTTCATTGTTGATTCAAATATGGGAAGAAAAGTGTCAAGGAAGAAGAGATAACACTGTCAACGTTTCAATTGGGAAAGGCAAATCTTTTCCTATTGCTGGCCGCGATATTTAAGCCTGGGTTGTTAATATCTCCTTCTGGCAGTTTCGGACAAAAAGATTAAAATGTTGTCAGTTTTATTGACAGCAGGTGTTTTTGCTACAAGTTGGACTGAACACAGTAATACATCGAGATTAGAGTATTGTGCAAGAAACAGAAAAAAATACATTATTAGAAGAGTGGATGTGTAAAAAGTATCCAATACATTTCAAAAAAGTTTATTTCAAAAGATTTATTTTTCTTAAAGATTCACAGAATTTGAACCAAAAATTTCTGATTTTTGAACATAAATTTTCAATATCCAATTTTATTTCTATATTTTTCGTAATTCGTAATCTGTGGTCCGAATTCTGTCAATTTCGAAGCAGTGTAAGGATGTTGAAATAAACTTAAAAAAATGTACTTTCTGTTCTCAGTCAGTGAATGTAAAGAAAATAAAAGGGGAAGAAAGAAAAGGCGAAAAAAATCCATCAAAATCATTAAAAAAAAACTTTACATTTGTTTGTATGTATGTATACAATGACTAAGTTCTGTCAAGTCTGGCATAAGGCGCCATTGTGAAGCGTCAAACTGGCTTACAAACCATCACCCATTTGGTAGTAAGACCGTCGTACTGAGACATTCATGTCAAATCAGCTGAGTTCTGATTAAAAGCACGTTAATTGAATTGAAAACCATGAAATGTACACAAGAAAGAATTATCCTGAGCCTCACATGGAGAGACCACAAAACAGCACAGTACATCCGGGAAAAGACAAGAGTCGGGGACATCTTAGAATCCGTTAAAAATCTCAAATGGCAATGGGCTGGCCATGTTGCAAGAATGGTAGACAATCGATGGACATCGTGACTCACGACATAGATCCCCAGAGAACACATGCGCAACCGAGGCTGGCAAAATATAAGATGGATAGACGAGCTTGACAAATTCAGAAAATTCTGGCTTCGTGACGCCCATGAAAGAGAAGAGTGGCGAATCCTGGGAGAGGTCTATGACCAATGACGGACTTTGAAAGACTGATGATGATGATGATGATGATGATGATGATGATGAATTGTTTCGATACAAGCGCTGCAGCATCTCATAAGATAACCGCCTGGATTGACACTCAAAAGATGACACACATACCACGTAAATTTCCTCTCGTTCCAATAATAAGATAATTTCTGGTGTGCAGGCCACAAACTGTATTGTATTTATTGATATCCACTGATTATTCCCGGGTTCATTTTTTGTCTAGGGTTCGCCACGGGTGATACCACTCATCGCTTTTAAAATGTTAATTAAAATCAATGGAGATGAATGCAATAGTTCTGCATTGGCCGGGAATTTGCGAACCAGCTTGTAATGACTTACAGAGCACGTTGTTTTCTTCACTCTACCAATGACAATTATCGCACAGAACAAAACAGAACCAATGAATTCACGATCATCTTTGGCTTCCCTCCAGGTTTTGCGTCTGTCATATAATATCTACCTGTATGAGATTAGACAGACTGGTCTATTCGATGGGCCTCACATCATAATTATACTTCACGGTGACGATCTAAGAATCTTAATTCGTTTCATTTAATTATTTAAGCTCTAAAGCGCAGTTTAACTATTTATCTACACATAGCAATGTTAGTATCCTCACACAGTTATTAGCTGAACTTTGATCTGAAACTTTCAGTATTATGTTCAATCTATCGATGAATTAAGTGTATAAATAAGGAATGATGCTTTTCCATCATTCAGAAGTACTGATTTACCTACATGCATATATATTTACAAATAGGTATATATATATATATATATATATATATATATATATATATATATCCAACAGTGTGGCTTAGTTCATGGTATACGTCTGCACACACACACACGCGCGCGCGCACACACACACACACACACACAAATATATTAGAATGGAAAAACAATTTGGAAGACAACGTGTTCAAACAAAATTTCTTTATTTAATTTTGATGTCTCGCTTGTTAATACCTGGCTTCCTACAAAAATGATCAAGATACAAAAATAGTCTGTTTTATATCTGTTAGGTGAATATATATATATATATATATATATCATATGGAGACTCTTATTCAAAATGATCTCCCATCATTTCACGGATAATGTATCACTTTGCCTAGACAACGTAAATAGAATAAACAATTAAATGAAATGGGGCGACTGCAGAAATCGAACCTGTCACCAATAGGATAGCTGCTTCAACATAGCGTTACTCTTGCCATTGAGCTAAACAGACGCTGGTAATGCAAAGACCAAATAATTGTTTTTCGCTCCAAATTCTCACATCGTTTATTCTCAGTCTATTTTTTTCTTTCAACAGGACAGTAATGTATTAAGAAGTGGGGATCATTTCGAATAAGGGTTTAATATGATGCTATCAATAATCATTCTGTCTGATAATATGTATCCATTTCTTAATATCTTGATTGATATATATCTATATATATATATATATATATATATATATATATATATATATATATATATATAGATAGATAGATAGATAGATAGATAGATAGATAGATAGATGGATGGATAGATAGATCAGGAAGAGAAGAATAGGTAGACCATTGGATTTGGAGCACTGATCTGGGTGCAGCATACAATACTGGATTGAGCATCATCATCATCCTTTCAAATGCGTCCGTCGTTGGACGTGGATATTCTGCAAGATTCACTAGACCTTCCTCTCAATACTTTCTGAACTTGTCTAGTTTATCTGACCATCTCATATATTGCCGACTACGTTCTCGGACATGATCTTCAGGGATCTACGTTGTGAGTCGGGATGTCCAGCGGTTGTCTGACATTCTTGCAACATGGCCAGCCCATTGTCATTTCAGTTTTCTAATGGTTTCTCCGGGTAACTCTGACCTCTGTATTTTCTTCAATATACTGTGCTGTTTCATGATCCCTCCACGTGAGGTTGAGTGTGGTTCTCTCTTGTGTACGTTGCATGGTTCTCAGCTTTAGGGTTAATCTTTTGGTAAAGTCCAATGTTTCAGTTCCATAGGTGAATTCTTTTTAGTATTAATGGAATGTTCTGGTTCTTGAAAGTTGAACTGGCTCAACCGAAAGCTTGCCATCTTAGAGCGATTCTACGCTTGATTCCTTCTCCTTTTGAGAATTTCATGGCGATTCGTTGTCCTAGAGAGATGTAGTGGTTTACTCTCTCCAACTCCCCATTTTCTATTCTGATCGCCGTGTCTTTGTCCTCTACTTGTTTGTTTTACTGAAGTTCACGTGAAGGCCAACTTTCTTGCTTTCTTCGTTCAGTTCATCTACGGTTAGGAGAACGTGAATGTTCTCTGCAAAAAAGAACGGTATCGTCTGCAAATCTGAGGTTACTTACGTATTCGCCGTCTATTCTGATTGCAGCATATCTACCAACATGACAGTTTGTATTACATAGATCAGTGATTTGGAGAAGATGAGGTCGAAAGTGAGGCAAAGGCGACCGAAAAGAATTGCCCAGAGCCGAATCTGCTGGTGTAGTTTGGTTGCAATTCTGTGCTTCAAAAGGAGTCTATAAGAATAAAATAAATGCATTGCTGCCCCCAGTGGCAGTAATCGTGTATTCGTAGTCGGTGTTCCAGCTCTGGTTAAAACAGGATTTCGAATGCTGATTTTCAACTTCGAAGATTAAGGAATCACGGTGTTCCCATTCCTAATTATCTTTATTTGGCCTTGTGTCGTCTGCGTTAAGATCAGTAAATATCAATGGAAGACCAAGTGTATTTCTTTTAATGAACACATGCAAATATAAATGAATGATGTGAAAATGCCATGTTTTGAAGTGGTAGAGCAAATGTGTAATTTTTTCTAATTATTTGTTTAACAAAAATATTGAGACTATATTGAAAAAAAATATCACAAATATGAGGAGACATCCGTTGCAGTGGGCGAAAGGAGTTGTCACAAGTGGTCGAGTTAGTCAAGTACTTCCGCTGTAAGCGAATGGCGGGTGAAAATAGTAAACACTATGAATATAAACGGGCAGACACAGTTAAAAAAAAAGTATGGATGATTTAAAAAAAAAAATCTGATTTTTACTGAGTGTGCACACCCACGTGTATGTATGTATGTATGTATGTATGTATGTACACACAATAAAGAGGAGGAAAGTATTTCTTTCCAATCATTGATTATGTCGATTAGATTTTCTATGGTTATTTTCAGGTCAGATGATATTTGGTAGAAATGGAAAGCTGTTTTGTAATTTGCTGTGTCACGTTGATACAAGTATAGTTTTATGTAAAGACTACTAGCATATTTTACTTTAAGCATATTTTACCAGCATCACTGGATAAGTTATCAGAGAATGTAAATGTTTACCACGGGCCATGTTATATTAGCAGGAAATTAAGAAACTCGCCCAACCAATCAGAGTGTCTTATTCATAGAATAAACCAACGTAGATTTAATTGAGTGAGGCCTTATTTGTGTGCTGTTCAGGAAATAATAAATAATGAAGTGAGTGTTTTTTCATTGCACACACACACACACACACACACAGAGTAAACGTTTGAGTTGGAACGCATTGACGTGTCTATCGAAAAAAAAAACGTGAGAATAATTCAGTTTTATAAACTGTTTTTCACTCACAAGCTTGGCTGCTGCAGGGGTCAAACACCACTCCCACTTCTTTTTCGACTCGAGATGATTATACCAACTTTTGTATTGTGTATAATTAAAATACAAAATTATAAAATATGTATTTCTCAATTATAGATGTATTCATTTACCGATCGATGGGTTGTGAGTTCAAAGCACAGAAAATGGAATTAATGCCCCTTGGGAAGACACGAATCCATTTCTTCCCCAGGCTATAGGTAAATGTTGATTTTATAAATCGGTTTGGTTTAACGTGACGGAACAGACAAGCAGTGAAAAGTTTACTCTCCTTATTCTTATTCTTGTTGTTACGGTCGAAAAGCGAATATAGTCAACTCCAGCCAACGGCTTGGACTGCAGTTTGGCAATTTGTACCATGAAGAGGAAAACCTATGATTTAACAATACATTTCTCAAATAGATATCATATATAGATACCTCGAGTTGAGGATAAGTTTTATATTTTTGCGATTATTGGTATATCAGTCAGTGGTAATGTTGAGCTATGTTTCTTAATGTTCCTTAACAATTGCCAAACGTTTCACGAGATGAAAGAAAAGTGTTTGGCCGATTGTTGCACTAAAAAGTTCCACTGATTGATTGAATCCACTCGGATGACGATCAATAGAACAGCATACCCCTTCTGTCAAAATGACGGCACATATGAGAGATGTGGATAAACACATAACATTTAATGTTCAATAAAAGACATTTGCATTGCTGTCAGCTTGGAAAACAGAGTTTTATTGACCACAAACAGATTTTTAAAATTATTTTTGTTTTTATTCTCATTAATTTTTATATGTTTATCATTCTTAAAATTCAGCATTTTTACGACGTCGTTAGAACATAAAATTCTACCCTTATGTCATCATAGATTATATGCATCTTTTAGCATCACAGAGTGCAAAACACATTGTTAATTATAACATGTGGATTAGATATATCTTTGTTGGGAGGTGCGGATCGCCTAATGATTAACAGCGCAGAAAATGGAATTGATGCCCCTTGGGAAGACACGAATCCATTTCTTCCCCAGGCTAGAGGTAAATAGCGTTTGGAGCCTTTCAGCCCAGTAAAATAGTCCATCTTTGGCGGTGGG
Source organism: Thysanoteuthis rhombus (assembly GCA_963457665.1). Lineage (NCBI taxonomy): Eukaryota > Metazoa > Mollusca > Cephalopoda > Oegopsida > Thysanoteuthidae > Thysanoteuthis > Thysanoteuthis major. The sequence continues at coordinate 17,213,922 of OY735202.1, forward strand.
TCAGTATCCCAGTCCCATAAATACCCACAACTGCAACAAACAATGGCTGGGCTTCCAGGTATCGTTTGAGGCATGGAAACAAAAATTATAGACTCATATAAGAAGAATATGCTTTTAGCTGATCGTGGTCGAAGTCGATGAAAATCTTTTTCAACAAATAGAGAAAACACGCTCGGTGTCATACATATTATTCGTTGAATTTTTCGGACCAATACCTTCATTTTTGTCACTTCGACTGGTCGGCTTCAGGTCTTTCTCAAGTAACACATACAGTAATTTTATATAGTTCATTTTATCACTTGCAAACTACGCATCCAAGTGACAAAGATTTACTTGACTCCGTATATATATATATATATATATATATTTGACGAAGGTGGGAGAACCGTCAACCAAAATGTAATGATTGAAACAACAAAGGTGAAGATATCCGTCTAAAAATTCATGCAATCATTTCAACACTTTCTTTCAGAACTTCAGATAATACTAGGAAGGGTGGGGAGCCAACCAGTCGAAACACGAGGAAGGCCAAGGCGCAGTGCACCAAACAGTAAAAATGAAGTGATTAGTAAACTTACAGTTTGCCTGTGGAAATGAAAAGGAAGACTTTTGATTATTTTTTCGTAACTTACGAACGGAATTAATTGATATTAAAATGATCAGAATGATTAACGCTTCTCACATCAAAGGGAAAGTTCCCGTTGAGAACAGAAACAAAGAAAATGAATGAAGAAATACAACCCATAAATCTGTTTCTAATGACGAAAATAATGCCTTGCATGTGAACGTGAAATAGACGGAACCCCACGAAGTTTATTTTAAAATATTGTTGTTAGCATCTCATTGATCGTGGGAACAGAGGATTTCGTTGTGCGGGTAAAGAGGAAAATAATGCTTAATGAATGGACTCACTGACACACACGCGCGCGTGCGCACACGCTCTCTCATATACACTGAGGTATGAAAAACGTACACAGATCTATGCACTCTAGCTTTGAGTATTTTACACGTATTATATTTGCACACTTGTTACATGGTCCTGTCACAACATGTATGTGCACATGCACCCATGTACATACACGCATATATATATATATATATATATATATATATATATATATATATATATATATATATATATATATATAAACATTACTAATAGCAAACAACCCTCTTGATCAACACCCTTAATGTCGACAATTAGATTGTCGACACCTAGATTGTCTAAACAATCATAAGTACTAAATCTAATTTTGACAACCAATTTGTGTAAAAATATTGAAAATTACATGATTAATAGAATATTTCCTTTAAATACCCAGGATATCATTATTTTCTAATTCTCATATTTCATATTGTTGAGTCACTGGAAATCGCTGTATTGATAGAATGTATTAAAATAGGGCCAAGTTGAAATATTTCTTTCAAGTCCTGATACCTTCATATTGTTAGATCACTGTCATTATATCGAAATGATATTTTTCATAAAATCTTTAGAAAATCTTCCAATGCCAAATTTACCTCATTTTAATGTTTACATGTGGACGACTTTCACACTATTAATCATCTGTAAATCTCCGATTCTACAGATTTAAAAAAACTCCAAATTCTCATGCAGAGCAAGTAATGTTTTTTTTAATTTTTTTTTTTACTTCTTATCAGACCTGGCACACACATTCTTATATAATGTTGGACAAAGAGATAGATAGATAGATAGATAGATAGATAGATAGATAGATAGATAGATACATCTCCGATGTAGCTTTTTATGGGTATATCTCGAGGAATTAAATGATCTTCGCAGATTTCACAAGATCAAGGTTCTGACCATTGCTTTACGAGTGTTAGTGTTTGTTTAGAGGGTCGATCTTATTCAGTTAAAAACACCAATCTTTTCAATAACAAGAAAATGCCGAAAGTCAATATTTTTTTACCAACTTTCAAAACACCAAAAAAAACGGTATTTGTTTTTGAATAGTGATACTGAATATGTTCACAAAGAGCCAAAATTCTTACTTGAATTTTCTTTCGATCATTGAAACTTACAATTCTGTTTGATTATAAAAAAAGCCAAAATAAAAGCTATTAGCAATTATTGTTCTTCCTATACTGTTACACTATTAAATAAACGAATGTTTACACGAATAAGCGTTGACACCCACTGTTAACTCTGAACCTCTTTCTGACTTACAGCTTGGGATATATATGTATGTACATAATTATCGGATGGATAGGTTAGATCCGACAAAATGGCGAATTTTCTTTCTATAGACAACGAGGAAAACAAAGAGGGGACGAATATGTATTCATTCACCGACGTTTCTTTGGGCATATGCTTACATCATCAGCAAGATGGAGAAATGAAAAGGAAAGGAAAAAGAAAAAACACTCTTTATTACGTACAGCTCTCTTCATTTCTCATTTCTCCGTTTCAGCTGTCTTCATTTCTCATTTCTCCGTCTCCGTTTGTGAATGAATACCTATCTATGAAAAACCACAATATATATCGATTAAGTACATGAATATTATCTATGTCTTATTCAGCTCATCAGATAGACAATGTGACTGGGACTTAAAATTGTATATATACCAAAAAGATAACATCCACTTTGATTTGAAATGTGACAGTTGAAGTTGAATTGTAATTATGTACCTTGCAAGCAATATATGATATTGTTTCATCAAGGTTTAATAATTTGATACATTAAAATCAGTTGCTCTTGCTTTCAATTGTTCCCTGATGTTTGTTTTTTTTTTACCTTTTGTGGATGTATTGTTTTATTTGTTTGTTAAATTAAAAGGTATAATTTGTTCGAATAATTTCCATACATAATTTACATTATTAACCTGTTTTCAAACATGTCCTTAATTTTTCATTATAGCGTTTAATTTTTACAAAAAGGAAAATTCTTCCTCTAATTTGTTTTTTGTTGATCATTGTATTATTTTATTTCATTTTAATCTGCTTTGAAAGTTCCTCTATCGTTTTTCAGCTAAATTCATTAGTCAGTAAGGTTATTATTTGTTAAATTCCTATCAATAATTATTTTCTAATTTTTTTAATTCATATTATTTCCTCTTTTATTTCTTTTTATTGTTTTTTGCAGATTTTGGGGCTTTTTGTAAGCTGTACTTGGGTATTTAGTACATTTTTTTCTTAGTTTTCAAAGTTGTTTTTAGAGTAAATCTCTTCCTGTGTCGATATTTGACCCCAATCTCTGACTTTCATTATATTTCATTTCTACCCCAAATTTTGAAGTAAGTTGATTTTCAAAGCACAGAGTCCGCCTTAAATTAAGGTTTCTACACGCGTTGTTTGTTTTTTTATTCATATTTTCCATTCTATCGTTGGATTTTTTTTTGTATCCCAATGTTTCCAGAAATGAACAGATAGTGAAGTGTTGTTTTTGTACTTTTGCAGATTAAAGGCAGAACTATGGTTAACTAATCTGCTCTTGAAATTTGATTAAGAGATTCCTATACAGAATTTTGAATCACTTTTATCTGTCAGTGTATATATTTGAGCTCCAAGAATTTGACACTGTTTCAATAAAGTCGGAATAGTATACGACTTGTGGTATGCAATCCTCATTATTATATATATATATACATATATATATATATATATATATATATATATATATATATATATATATGTAATTATGTATGTATGTATGTATGTATGTGTGTATGTATGTATGTATATATATATATATATATATATACGTGTCTGTGTGTGAACGAGTTAATAATTTGAGATCCTGATCTAATATTAACCCTCGATATCCCGTTGAGAAGAACTAATAATAGTCCTGTCAATAACTAATGAGAGGAGAATGGGAAATGAAACTGGTTTTCTTTCTCAAAAAGACACAAAAGTTTAACCACCCCCACCAAAAAAACCCCAAAACACACGACTCTAAATATATATATATATATATATATATATATATATATATATATAAATGTGTTCCCAGCAAGGACGACAAAAAAGATGAAAAAAGTAAGCTATAAGTAACAATCGTACAATTTTTGAAAGATGACGTAGTAAACTGATAGCTAATGCTGTCGCTTTAAAGGTAAATGGTAAGTTAAGGATCTGTTAGAAATTCAATCGTAGAACATAGATCATGCGGGGTGTAGATTTACGGTGTTTGCGATCAAGGTGATAACAGTTCTCCATCATATCCGGAGTTGGCAAAACAGGATTATGTGATATTTCCAACCGGCCAACCGTGAACGAATGCTATTAAAACTGTTATAAAAAATGAATTTGTATGCGTGGGCGCTCGGGCTGGTCTTGTTTTGATTTGTTTTTTCTTTATTTTTCCCCGTTTATATTTACGTTTTCGAATGGGGAAATATGAAGAGGAAGGCGTTGTCCTCTGAAGAGGGTGGGACGGAAACCTGATGTACGTTCACATGATTTAATAGTTTGCTTTGATCCTTGCAAGTTGATCAGGCCAGGGAAACCTTACTTCATCAACTGATCTCCCATAAAATGTCAGATATACATATGCAGCTAGTGCAAAAAGTATCCGATACGCTTCAAAAGGCTCTTTTCAACATTTTTGCATAGCTTCCAAATTCATAGGATGTGAACCAAACATTGAAAAATAAAAAAAATGAACATTGAAAAAACGCGTACAAAAACCAGAAATCTCTTATGAAAATTCTGTAAAGTTTGAAGCTATGTAAGGATTCTAAATTGAATGTTTTGAAACGTATCGGATGCATTTCCCACACATTGTATATGCTAATATACGCAATATGCGCAAGCGTATATGCATGCCTGTGCGTTATGTAGAATGATGGCCATTTAGTCCCATATGTGATGAGTTCGATCTTCACTAGGGGAACCGCTATTGTGCTCAGCAAATTATTTTTCTACCTATTTGTCAGTGCTTAAACATCTGTCTTTCTCTTCTTGCCAGATACAGAAAGAAGTCATTTTTGGACGAGATAGTCACCGGCGATGAAAGATGGATGGAGAGGGAGATTCTGAAAAATGGAAAGGCGCTGGGATAAGTGTGTTAGGTCCCAAAGGAAATAAGGTTCCATTGCCCTAGATAAGCTATTTTTCCTAAATATTAAATGGCTTGATACTTTATCAACAGACCCTTTGCGATTACATCAGATTACAGTATATATGTTGAATATTCAAATGCATAAAATGACTAAATAGTTTTAGATTCTTGATACTTGCTAAGCTTAAGTAAATCGGGCATATGGCAAACTGGAAGGTAATGTTATTGAGGAAGATTGTGTTTGGACAATCTTCCAGGTAGGAAAGGCCTGTTTTCTTTGAAAATCAGCATTTAATATACCGGATTCTAGCAAAGGCTGAAACACCGATCACTAACATCAATGAGAAATACCTCAGTCCCAAAGCAGATTCTTTGATTTTAAATTTTTATAAAAAGGATTTTAGACCTCTAGTTACTCCTGGGACATATATATCCCGATTTTCCATGACTTCTTGAATACATATATGCCATAGATCTCGTTTGGAAATCTACTAGAACATATGTATCACAATAAATAAAGTGAACGTGGTTTCCCGGCTTTTACAACCACAGACAATAAATGACTACCATAGCTTGAAACCAACTCAGAAATTTGTTTAAATTCCATGAATGAACAGGAAAGACGTATAAACAAAGTAATCTGCTAATTTTTGTGTTTTTCATCTGTCCTGAGGTAAATGTTAAATGGGACAAATATATCCCATCATGATTTTGATACTTCATAATATGGAAATATTAGTATTTCAATGAAAAAATAGCTTTCTTCAACCCTTAAGTAAAAGTTGATACCTTCTATGAAATACTTGTCAAATACTCTTTCAAGAACTCAAGAATTATGCCCCTTGGAGGTTAGACTTGAAAGACGTAAACAACTTTGCTATCTTTCCGCTGGTTTTGACTACTGCGTCTCACTTTTATTTCTTTTCATTCATAGATTTCATTCATAAGTTTTTTCATTCATAAATTTCAGCTCCCCTTACTCAGAACATTGTTTATCAGCTTATCAGTCATCATTCATTATCTCTCTCTATTTGTTTGAGATTTCGTTTATTCTTTTATTACTTAAATCTTTTATTTTTTGAAGGTCATATTTATGGTTTCTTTTTTTAGTTCAATTTTTTTTACCTCTATCTAGGAAGTCTGAAGAGTTACATATATTCACTCCTAACTTCCTGTCTTTTTGTGTGTCTTTCTGTCTCTCTCTTTTTCTTCGCAATATCTCCCAAAGTTCTCAATGAATTTCAATGACTTTACATAGAAAGTAGGATCCAGTTTTTAGTGACGATGGTGTCGGCAGGAGTATGCGCTCTCTGAGTGCTCTATCTTCCATGTATCTTTCTCCCTTTCAACGATTCTAAATTCTTTTTATTCTACTTTCATTTCCTTTTTTGTTTGTCATTTTGTCATTTGATACGTTTGATATGATTTAATATCACCCAATCAACCTCGTTATTTGCCTTTTTCAATAGATATGGAACAACTGTCCTTCTATTCACCTTTTTGATAACTTTATGTTAATCGATATTCTTCTCCTTCAAAAGCTTCCCATCGCTCACTCCATATCCGTTCGTGCATTTTTCCATATATGTGTAAATGCGTAATTTTAATTTTCATTCATGAATTCCAGCTCCACTTGCTCGGAGTATTTTTCCTTTCATTCATTTTCAGCCGATTTGTTCCATTCATTTTTCCTTCGTTTCTTTTCTTCTTTTTTTTTAAATATTTAGTTGTTGCATTTATGGTCTCATTCTTTCTTCCACTCACTTGAAAACTTGAAATATCTTTCTTTCTTTCATTGATACTTCTTTTTTTAAAAATTTCCTCTTTTCTTTCATTACTTGGGGGTGCCTGAATGTTTAACGGCACTGAGGATGGAATCTACGAGCCTAGTCCACCCCAGCTGGGACAGTTTTTGTTCACTACGCACTGATGCCCTTGGGAAAGACTTTAATCCATCTCTCTCTCTCTCTCTCTCTCTCTCTCTCTCTCTCTCTCTCTCTCTCTCTCTCTCTCTCTCCAGTTATGGACAAAATAGCACAGGGTGAAGTGAGTGACGCAACTTCGGGTTCTTGTCGCCGCTAAGTCTAATTCACACATTGCAAACGGGTCGAATGTGTATTAATATGATATGTGGATCCTAAAACTAGGACGGTAGAAGCCGAAGTCAGAGTAAGGGCATAACTTATTCTGCTCTCCATTCCTCTCTTATCACACATATCATTCTTTGAGTGCATTTGATATCACCTAATCAACTTCATTATTTGCCTCTTTCGATGAATTGGAACGACTGTCCTTTTATTCACTTTTGGTATCTCTATGTTAATCAATATCCTTCTGCCTCAAACGATTCCGTTTTCTTCTTTTTAACCCAATTCTTCGCTCCATGTCTGTGCGGGCCTGTCCCCTTCTATGTGTGGGTAAATGCGCGCTGGGATGTGTCTGTCTGACAGAGAGAAACTGGATGCGTGTATCCGTGGGGAGCAAGAGGCTCTTCCTTCAAATAATGTACCTAAATGTATAGCCATTATTTCAATTGTTTATCTTCGCTTCGATACAAAGCGATACAGTTTCAAGCGTGAAATGTTTCATTTGGTGCTAATTATACACCAGGAAAAAAAGGGGAGGGGTTGGTTAATTGAAGAAAACGAGTTGGGACCACACCGGGATGGGACTCTTCTTTTTTTTTTAAAGCTAAATTTTGCAAAAGTACATAAATAATTAAATAAATAAGTAAATGAACTAAAACGCCGTGGGTTCACCATTGCTGTCGAAAGAGGGAATATCTTTTGAAATTAGATAAGCCTAATGGTAAGAAGAAAGGAGGAAGATGGGTGAGAAGGAAATAGAGAAGAGCAATGTGTATATATATATATATATATATATATATATATATATATATATATATATATATGTGTGTGTGTATGCGTGTGTGTGTGTGTGTATGTATGTATGTATGTATGTGTATATACATATGTATATATATATAGATAGATAAATATATATATATAAATGAATGTATGTGTATATATATATGTATATATATACACACACACTCACACACACATATATATATATATATATATATATATATATATATATATATATATATATATATATATATATAGAGAGAGAGAGAGAGAGAGAGAGAGAGAGAGAGAGTGTGTGTGTAGGAGAAAGAGAAAATGAAAGAAAAGAGAGAAATAAAAAGAGAGATAGAAAAGCAAGGGGAGGGAGACGGGAAGAAAGAAGAATAAAAGAGCGAGAAAAAGAGAAATAAGAGCGATATAGTGTGTATATACGTGTGTATGTGTGAGATAGATAGATAGATAGATAGATAGATAGATAGATAGATAGATAGATAGATAGATAGAGACAGACAGACAGACAGACAGACAGACAGAGACGGAGACAGAGACAGAGAAATGATTCTCCTGTCATCCGAACTTTAGTGCAGATCTTTAAAGTGCACACCACCAGAGATCCATATAAATACCCACTCACTTATATGAGGGGGAGAACTTCGTGAGGTGTACTTTGGGAAATCTTATATATCGAAAGGAAAATGAAAGATGTATCGTTTGGGGGATTAGAGTGAAGAATGATGATGGTGATACCAGGAAAAGTGGAGAAAATGTGAAAGAGAAAAGGGAAAGCTAAAAATTGATTATAAGAAAAAAAACATAAGGGGAATAACTTATTTCTAAAAGTGACTTTCCCAGTGCAAGTAATATCATGATGAACTGAAAAATCTTGGATCCTGAAAATGAATGCTATTTTATCTATAAAATGGTCTTTAACCCTTTTTATATCATGGGGCAAATTCTTTGTAAAAGAAATTACTGATATATGAAGAAGTTCAGATCACATAGTAAAATTTGATAATTTCTTTATGGTGTGAAAATTAGTTAACAACCACGCAATTACCACAACCAGTTTCATAGCTTACAAAGATAATGAGTTGATCATTTGTTATCGTGGAATCCGTTTGAAATTAGTAATTAATATTAGTGTATAATTAGGAATTAATCAATAAACCCCTAGCACAACACTGTTTTGAGCCACAGAACTCTTTTTCATTCTTCGCACTCAAATTCCAAAATGCCTCAATATATTCGAATTGCCCCTTTGTGGAGCATATGCTCCACGTCCAGAATCACTGAAAGCACTCAGAGATCGCATACCTTTGCCCATGCTATACAATAATTTGTAACTGAATGAAAAACTTCACATGCTGGAGAGGTGACTGTGTAAGTTTCAGTTTTTCATATTTCAGACAATTGCCTTGATGTATGAAAAAATACCTTTCAAACGAAATGATCTTTTGATCAGCCACGATTTTTTAATCAATTCTCCTCTCGCCCATGGTCCATCTTTCCAGAAAATGTCATCAGCATTCCTTGAGAATTTTTTGTGATATTGTGTGAACAGGCGGAAAAATATGTGTGAATACATATACCACTTATAGCTTCGAGATAAATCATAAATACCGCATAGTAGACAATACTTACCAGACTTGAAATAGGAGTTACATGAAATTATATTTTCTATAGCCTTGTATTAAGGAATAAATTCAGAACGAGGAACTTTAAGCCAACCATCCAATGCAATGCTATCAAAACTAATTGGTAATCATAGCATTACTTCAGTTGTGGGTTCGATCCTATTTGGACACCCGATATTTGAGGTCTTATACCAAATGGATAGCTAACTAGCTTTCTGGATCATGTCCCCATGCTTTCTCTGTTCTCTCACTCCACGTGCTTGTGTGCGTATTTGCTTTTTCTCAATTATTGGTTCTCGTATACAATCAATTTCCTTACGAATGGGATTTTAAATTATATTATAAGCGATTATTCCTTTTTCCTGTGCCAATTATAACAACTTCATTCAGTCAGGAAGTAGTGATCTCTTTTTCCTTCTGTACAAGAATTGCTATATTCCTAGCAATTTGAGACTTATGGAATCTGAAAGGTTCAGAAAGAAAGTGCGTTTGCCACCATATCTGTTTCGATTGAACATATACCTCTAACTAGCATTAATATTTTTTTCATTAAAATGCTCTCACGTATCGACTAAAGTCAAAAATACACTCCATACAGCCGATACTTTTGCCAAATGTTTATTCAGGAAATAATCAAGTAGTGCCATAATGCTAGCTATAGCGTCAGTGGTCCATGTTTAGGCTCCACGTATCACATTATTACACACTCGGACTATTTGCGATACGTGAAATAGACCAAGAGGCGACAAGCACTCAGTGTCATCACTCTTCACTCTGTGCTATTTTACCTATAGCTGGAGCGGGGGACGGGATGGATTCATGCCTTTCCCCAAAGGGGATAGCGCAAAGTGAATACACACTACCCATGCTAGAATTTGAACTCTGTTCGTCGAATCCATTCTCCCATTCGCTCTCTGCTCAGTCACGACAGACCTCCTATTCGGCAAGAATAACAAAAAAAATAAAAATGAAATAAATAAAAATAACAGAACAACTCCCCCTACCAAAAAAAAAACAAACCCTGGTGTACGGGAAAGATATGGAAAAGATATTGCAACCTTTTTATTGCCACGAATAAAAAGGTGTGCCCAGGAAGATTTCTTAAAATTTTACTTCACAGAAATGAATTTGCAATGAACGAATAGAGAAGAAGACTTGTGACGGCGAGGTGAAATATATTCTGATACTCGCATTATCAAGTGCACGAAACACATTCTTTCTCGTTGCCGCCCATTCATCTTTTTGTTTCGTTGTTTGCGCCGTTTCTATGCTTGTTATTTTGGCCCCTCTGCTTCTTTCAAACTGATATCGACTTACAACGGGGAAGGAAAGAAAAAAACCCTCAATAACAACTAAGCAGGGTTTATCGGCCAACCTCCATCAATAAGGGGAGGGAAAATAGGAAAGAAATAAGAGACGCAGATGTGCGAGTGTTTACACCGAGAAAATATACGGTGATCTTTGTAAGCAAGGAGATTCAGAAAACTTATTTATTTCACTGGTTATTTATTTGCGAATATCTTCTTTTTGTGTCAAAGATATAAAAATGAAGAGGCGTGAACAACATGTCCGTGGTCTTGCCTTGCCTTCGCATCACGATTCGTCCTAACGTTCACGTTTTGCCTTTCTTGAAGTTTTTAGTGTTTAGTTGTAACTGCCTTTGTATTATCATCACCATCATCATCATCATTATCATCATCGTCGTCGTCGTCGTCGTCGTCGTGACCGCCATTGTCCTTTTTGTTAAATTTCTTCACACGGGAAATCTGTGCTGGACGCTGGCCGGCATCCTGGCGAAATCATTCCCCGATGAAACCATTTACAATACTTTACCTCTGTCAACAATATTGGAAAGATATATGTATTTAATTCCGTCTGTCCAGACGATATCACCGAAAGTACTGTATGGATTTCAATAACGTTTTGTCGAAGGTTTGGCAATGTAGTAGGGAAGAGCAGGGGTTACTTTTCGGGGAGGATCCTGGAAATCCCTTCTGATTGAGAAATATTTTCCCGTTTTTCCATTGATTTATGTATATGCCCATGACTGTCCACACAATGTTTCTGAAAGTTCTCAATGAATTTCAATCGAATTCGGTGGAGAAGTCAACAATAGGATACGGAAGAACAGATTAAAATTTTGAAGCAAATCCATGCACAATTATCTCCCCAACGTCGAAGTTATATTCCCAAGCGATATAACATTGCTGGGATTTCATAACTTTCCACGCAGTATCTTGAAAAGTTCAAAATGAATTTCAAAGCCATTTAGTGGAAGGGTAGGTAAAAGGCTACAGAAGAACTGATTAAATCTTTGGGCTGATCAATGCACAATTACTCCCCCTGACAATGGCGTTGGCAGAGGTATGCACTCTCTGGGTTCTTTCTATATATTTTTTTCATTGTATTATGTATTGTTTCTAATCATTAGTTATCGGTGCATTGACAAAGAAGGATATCATTCAATTTATTGAGAAATGAATCTTGGTTGTGTAAAATAAATGCCTTTTCCATAATTAGTTTACGAACTTATTGATGTGCATACATACCAGTGAAGTGCTTATTCAAAAAGCCATGTTTTGTGCACTTGAGATTCCTTCAGCGTATTTCGACGCTTCGCCAGTTCATTCTGGCTTTTTCAAAAAAGTGTAATGGAGATTCAGGAGAATGATTAAATACATACATACGTACGTATTTATATAAATATTGGTAGAATGATATCACCGACATAAAAAAGAAAACAAAACATGCACAGTGGTACTGTTACTTGTATTGTTACTGACAACTGCAACTAATGTCCACTTATAAGTTCAGTATAGTCACTTTTACGGGAGGTTTCAAAAGTAATTCGTTGTCATTGGAAGAAATCATTCCGAATGCTATCATTGAATGTTATGCGCTGGCAATAGTATGATGATGATGATGATGATGATGATGATGATGATGATGATGATGATGATGATGATGCAATGGTATGTTTATTTCACTGGTTTGATTTCTAGAGCAGTTGTTCCTCTCACGTCACAGTGGCAACAAACCCTGTTTTTGCTCTCCATTTTCGTACTCACTCGTGTTGCATTGTGTGTTTTTATTCCCTTCCGATTGGAGCATTACATTCCCAGTTTGGGAATCTTCTTCTGGGGTGATGGGATTAATTAGGAACTGTTTGGGCAGGAATCATTTCTTGAAGTGTTATTCCTGATATCTCCACCTTCATGTTTCTATGCATCATGCTCCGCAAGAGGCTTGAGGCGAGAACACATGACAATCACATCGCATGAACACATTCCAACTCATGAGGCCACAAAACCATGAAAATCAGCAGTGAGATTCACACCTGGGTCATGTCACCTCACGTGATTTTACACGTGGTCACCAAACATCACTTGTCTAGATAAGAGAAAATACAAACGCATGCTATCACGTACCCAACAAACATGAACATAAACAGAGAATGTGAGGCGTGAAATTATACCAGCAAGAACCCACGATAATGCATGACACGCGGCCATTACAGCAGAGTCCCGAAAAAGTGATGAACTGGCCTGCTCGCTTATGACGCTCATGTCAACTCACATGAGTTCCTGTGACGTGATAACAATGTGTTCTCTCCTTTAATGCAACTCCCACTCGAAATGAACTTATCTACAGTAAACAAATCTTTTATGAGAGACATCATTATCATTTTTTGGCTACTATTCCATCTCATGGTAATTTCAATTATTTTTTGATTGCAATTCCTCAGTCTGCCTTTCAATGATCGTTCCTAAGCAATGTAAATTCAAAAAAATGAAGGAATGGTTGAAATTAGGATGAAACTAATGCATTATCGAAAAACTAATGACAGGTCAGGTTAGTTACACAGTAGAAACCGCAATGCAAGCAGTGCCTTCTGGCAGTATGCTGTGTTGGGGTAGTTTATTAAAAAAATTGAAAAAAGCGGTAATCAATAAATAAATTACATCTGTCACCTTTTGTCAGACAGTGTCAAAACACAGGCATAAACACTGCCGATTCAGTATGAAATTACATTGCAAATTGCCCCCAGACGTTGAAAACCCTATTGAAAGGAAGCTCAAAAGGCCGTTTTTTCTAGACATAAGGAGTAAATGTTCAAATTTTCTATGTTGCTCCATTGGTACGACCCGTACGTGTGATACATACATACACAATAATCAGTGTATTAACAAGGAAGATTATGATACAATTTATTGAGCCAGCCAGAACAACTTAAAAACTGGAGAAATTTGTGTTAACAATAATAATGATTAACAGAATAAAAATCAAAGACGCAGAACTGGAGAAAGTAGACCACTACATCTACCTAGGACAACGAATCTCCACAAAATCCTCAAAATAAGAAGAAATCAAGATAGCAAGCTTTCAGCAGAGCAAGCTCAACCTTCAAAAACAAGAAGATCCCATTAGTCCTAAAAAGGAGGGTATACAAAAATGTTCAATGTATCCTCCTGATAGTCACCTATGGATCTGAAACATGGAACCTAACCTAGAAAATGACCCATAAACTGAAAAGCAGGCTCAATATCCTTTAGAAAACTCAAATGGCAATGGGTTGGTCATGTAGCAAGAATAGCAGACAACCGATGGACATCACGACTCACAACGTCGATCCCGAAATATATCCGAAAATGCAGCTGGCAGAAAACAAGATGGAGAGACGGACTAGACGAATTCAGAAAGTATTGGCTCCACGACGCTCACGACAGGGAGGTGTGGCGAATCCTGGGGAAGGTCTATGTCAACGACGGATGTTAAGAGACTGATAATGATGGCGAACAAAACAATAAGTTTAAAGTGAATCTTAATCGTCTCTTTTTCTAAGTACTAAATGTTCTTGTCATAAATACGATCTTTAACTAAATTTTGTCACCCCTTTCAATGTATAAGCTGTACATGAAACTTGAAGAAAAGAAAACAACAGTCTCCATTCAAGTTTACTCTCATATTCCAGTTTGTTTGGGGTAAATTAATCAGTAGACTAATGTGAACTTTCTCTAAGGTGTATCAGCTATTTACTCAGAAACAACACTTTATTTACCTTCAATTTCTGTTAACATCAGCTGAAAATACCCAAACTCCGAATGGTTATTCCCTGCTATACGGATCCCACAATCGTAAAATTGCAAGTCAAGTAATGCTGTATGTAGCTGGGGATTGTTTTCAGCTAGTTTAAATAAAAATAGGCCAAAAAATCAACTTAATTTGATACATAACTAATCAAACCATATTTCCTTTCCTGCAACGAGATCAAACGAGATTTACTTGATAGATAGAACGTAGTGAAAGACAATTCGTTTATGTGTCATCTCGTCGCGTCGGTCAGGTATAAATTGATATTTGGTTCTCCAGATCATGGAGATTATAAGTTCGACGCTGCTGATGGTTAATGTACTTCTCGCTCGACTCCGTACCTACATTAGAAACCTTCAATCAAAACTGTCACAGAAACTGTTACCATTATTTTCTTCAGTTTTCAAGTTGGTCTGGCTAGCAAGCTATATATGCGTGTATTGATCACGCATACAGGTCGCACCAATAGAGTTAGAGGGCTGAAAATTAACATGTCTAGAAAGGATTTTTTGGCTTCTTCAGAATCACCTCCACATACCTTTTTTTTAGTGCATGTGTGTGGGGTGGTGTGAGTTTGCAATGTAAATTCATCATCAATTGATCCCTTATTTTGCGTCCGCTCGTATTTCAAAATTGAGAGTTGTTTAAGGACCAGTGCATAACAAAAGGTGAGAGAAATAACATTCATTAATCGCCCTTTTTCCAATTTTTTAATTGATTATTCCCAACACGGTGTGCTGCCTAAAGACATTGGTCGCATGGCGGTTTTCTATTGAGTGAATAACTAGACCAGTTCGATTTTATATTCAACGTGGTAGCTGAAATAGTAGGCTGTTCAATCAAGGGAGTGTTTGCTGGGTCATTCTTAAATGTCCTACACCCACAACAACGAACCTAATTTTACAAAAGGAGTAACCGCATAGTTGATAATGTATTCCCAGTTTGACAATTGATGACTGTCATTGGAAGTGCGTTGATAACCAGGGGTCGATCCTTTGGGGTCTGACGAGTCACCTAATACACATAAAATCAAGAAGAAGAGAGAGTTATGCGAATGAATGAAGGGTGGTTATCTGAACTAGTCCTCGTGGAATTTATTGACTAGGATGCCGAGATACTTTTAAGAAATACTAAAAGGTAATCATAAAAAGAATAAAAAATGAATTGTACGTATGAAAAGGATGAATCGCTTCCATTGAATGTATTGTATTTCTTTATTTACAATCGAGAGATATATACACATCTAATACTATACCCAAAGACGACGAATGTTTCTTTCCTCCTTTATATTTTATAGACTACCAGACTATGGACTGCAAATTTTTGATCAAGGGTACCTTGATCCCAGGATAAACATAGAATAGGTAGTGCTGACATCTGGTAGCCTAAAGGTCAATTTTAGGTCAGATAATTTTTTTAAATTCACCAATTTTGGTATTTTCAAATCTAAAAGAGACAATAAAATATATAATTTTGTGTATGTGCAAGCCCGGTGATTTTTATCAAATCTCCATAAAATATAATTCCCTTTCTGGTATTGTAATATTTAAAGTTTTTTTTGTCCTGGGCAACGCTGGGTTACCCACCTTATATCATTATAATTACTTGCTCAATTATCGACGAAAATATACGTTTTAGACGTTTACATAAAACTGCTTTTCATCGGGAAAGGCGATTAAATAAAATCGTCCCAATGCTGGTTAGGTAACCACACGGAAGACTTTCTGTCAATGCATGTGCAACAAGTTACCCTCTGATTGATCGCAAAGTTACATCAGCGCTGCGTAACCTGCTCTCAAGATATTCAAAATGTACTTTTGGGACAGACTTGGGACAGTCGATGTATGACTAACATAGCTACGATTTGATGTTATAAATGAATTGCCGTACCCCCCACGTCGCGTAACAACGCGAGTCAAGAAAATCTCTCCTTTATAAGCCGGAATGCATTAAGTAAACAAAAGTGTGCACACCTGGGCACACATAATGTCAATGTCACCGGTGTAGTTTTCAATCAACCTTGGCTTAATACATCTTATTTTCGTGTATTTGCTTAAAATTCGCATGAAGAAGTTGGATCATTATTTTTCATCATTTATCAGTCAATAAAAGAAAAGGTCTTGACCTTAAGCGCCAATTCTTGGGGGGTGCTTTATAGGTGAACTAGTGAAAACATTAATTAACCTCCGTTGGCACAGAAAATGTCAACATGCGTTGCACCTTTATCTCTATTGTGACTTAACTCGTTACCAAGTCTTCGTTTCCTCTTGATGCGCGGTAAACATCTCAAACTTCGACTGAGACAACAAGTTCCCAATGACTCTAAAACCCGTTGATTTTCCTGGGGGCTTGATAGTATTCCACTATAATAAATATGATAAGTTACCGACCCAAAGTATCTCAGAACTATGATCGAGGTGGACAGGTAAATAAGACAAAACGTGATGTTAAGCAATTTTTGCTAAGTGAAGTCTTGTCGTGTGTACGGTAGCTTAATATCCTCTTCCAGTTAAAAACAAGAGAAACTCAACGTAATAAAGGGTCATAACTTTTTAACAAATACACTGCAATTCGGGCGCTTCAATACGAAACAGGAAAGAAAAGCCATGTTCCTAATTCAGTCGCATATTGATTCGATCCTTTCAATCTGGAACTACTCTATATATAGAGACTAGGAGATAGATAATATTGAGTCATCTTCCCATGAAAAAGAGAGGCAAAGGGCATTTTTAACGTTGGAATCAACATAAATTTGTGCGTCGATAAGTGTAAAAATTGCCCAGGACCCAACGTGGTGAATTTGCAGTATATTTAGAATATACGACTAATGGACCGCTGTTGCAAATATTATTGATAAAGCTTGCTTGGAATTAATGATGGTGCAGTGTAACTTCACTGGTCCTGTACCAAAGATTCTTTCAATGTACTATTGTATCCTCTCAATGCATAACTTCCTTTCTGACCTTGTACCAGACTCATTTTAGTAAATATCGATTTGGGTGCTACCAATTGAATTGGATAGTTGCATATTTCGACCTGGCGCCACTGGTTGTATAATCTAGCTCAGGTAACTACCCGGATTTTGAATACTGATTTACAAGGAAAATAAACGATTTTTACTTTACCACGATATTCCTATTACCAATTCCTTACATTTCGTCTTTGTGTCGGACTAAGATGAGTTTAGTTAATAACATGAACAATTGTAACGGCTCCTGCAATTGGGCAAGTTAATATCACAGACCCTTGCCAGGTCAGTGAGTATGATCCTCCTTTACTGTCTCACAATTTTCAGCCTGTTTGTCTCGAAAATCGTTGCCAGTGTTCTAACCTTGCTGAACATGACCTTGTGCCAAATTGTGTTTAGTCCAGCGATGGTAAACTTCTTAGCACAGTGTGTCAAAAATTCATTTTTTTTTTTGGACAAACCTGTTATCGGGGTGTAACTTACTTACACTTATCATACATGTATTTTAGTTTTAGATAAATGCATATAGTTAAGTGGTGTATCTTTCTAGTACATTTATGAAACTAGAAGCTCAATTATATATAACTTGAAATTTTACCATATATTTATAAACAACAATAATAATGGAATAAAATAAAAAAAATTGTTTTTTCGTAGTCGCGTGTCACTTGAAACGTGCAGCGTGTGATTAATGACACGCGTGTCACTAATGACACGCGTGTCACTAATGACATGCGTGTCACTAATGACATGCGTGTCACTAATGACACGCGTGTCATGGGTTCGTCATTGCTGGTTCAGTTTAACTAATAAACCCAACTCTTTCGGATAACTATGACCAAGCTGAGAATATATATGCCTGCGTTCTTAATGAGACGTTTATTTTCCAGTTGATTTATTCAACTCTCTGAATACTGAAACTAATTCTCGCGAACAAAGCATTGTTTTTTTTTTCTTCTCTAGTTCGTGTACGCGCATGCGCAAAACACTTACCTGCAGTTGCAGAACCGCCAGGTATCTATCCTAGCCTTTTGACAAGTCTTTGATATTAATTGCACGAATCACCTTGGATTTTGGCCGCTTTCTCTCATATATCAATTCGAACACATATGTGCATACCTTCACGTGGATGCATCTGCGTTTACATTTTATGTGCTAAAAAGGTATATGCGAGACTGAGCTACTCACCTGACACCGAACAAATATAAAGAGAATGGTGGCATTAAAAATTCTTTGCTCGTGGAAACATTCGAACCGGCAGAAAGCATGCAATTACACACGCACGGTCGCTTTGAAAACAGAAACTAGAATGAAAGCCGAACTAACATGTATTCGCCTCTCTTTCTCTTTGTATATTTTCACACGAAAACAAATGAATCTATGTATGTATGTATCTATCATTCTCTCTCTCTCTCTCTCAATATATATATATATATATTACTGTGAAGAAATGGATATATGATCAGACAGAATAAAGGGTAGCCGCTTAAACATAGCGTTGCCCTTACCATAGAGCAAAAAAGCCGCCGGTAATGCCCAAATAACTGTTTTGACTTGCATCACCGGTGACTGTTTAGCTCAGTGGTAAAAGCAACATTACGTTGAAGTGACTACCCTATCGGTCGCTGCAGCCCCATTCTCTTGAACCGTTTTTTCTATTTAGGTTGTTTAGACCAATATATTTAACGTGTAATAGCAGAAGATAATTTCAGGTAGAGTTTCAATATGACATAACGCAATTTATAATCACGCACACACGCACGCACGCACGCACGCACGCGCACGCACACACACACACACACACACACACACACACACACACATATATATATATATATATATATATATACTAGCTTGGGTATCCTGAATTACTCGGAGAAAAAGAATCAATACTTACTGGTCATGCAGTGAAGTGTAACACAGAGCTTCTAGTAGGGATCGCGACCCTTCAGTTGTGACGAAAATGCCAAAATTGACCTGATCTTAAATTGACCTTAAAGTGTCACCAGAGGTAGTCGCCACCAATCCTTCATTCATTGTGGGGACAAGTCACACTTGTGAATAAATTTGTAGTCTGTAGGGTGTAGCCATCTCCGTTAGATTTTAAATACCGGGCAAAATTGACCTGATCTTGAATTGACTTTCAGAGGTCAGCTTCACCTATCCATAGGTCATCCTAGGGTAAAATTATCCTTGCACACAAATGTGCAGCTTTTAGGGTGCAGACATCTGTGTAAGATTTGAAGATACCAATATTGATCTGACTCAAGCGAAATTGAGTACGTACAAATGTTTGCAGCTTCCAGGGTGCAGCAGTCTCCGTTAGATTCGATGCCGGAATTGACCAGACCTCGGATTAACCTTTACATATTATCTGAAGTCATCTTCACCTATCCTATGTTCATCCTATGGGCTAAGTTCCCTTCATGCACACATTTTCAGCTGGTAGGGTGCAATCGTTTAGTAGTCTATAAAAAGCAGCCTTCGTCTTCATAGAATTAGACATATATATAGGCGTGTGTGTGGTAGGGTAAATTTAGGACAATGCAGGAGTATATCAGTGAAAGAATTAATTGTTTTTCAATCTTTCATTTTATTCTTTGTTGGGCTCATTTGTAGACTAGTTTCGACATGTTGCCTTCTTCAGTGCATGGTATTAAAGTGAGAGAGAGAGAAATATTTGAGATGCTGCCAATATCTATGGGGACCTTTTGGTGTGCGGGTGTTGTAGAGTCTGTTATTTATTGCTTTCTTACCCTAGACTGACAGGAAAAAGTTCAAGACACAGATAAGAAGGTTCTTTGATACAGTGTCTCATGTTGAGGAGGTTTTATCAATGTAATAAGTGGTTAGCGTGTGTAGGCATGTGTGTGTGTGTCCATGCATGTGTGCGTGGGCGTATGAAGTCTTGTATAAGATTGAATTTATTTTGTGTGTAAGTGAAGTTTTGAGTGAACGTATATGGAATCATTTCGTGTGTGTATGTAATTAGAGTTCTAGTACGTGTATGTGTGTGTTTGTGTGTATATACAAGTTACGTAAATAGTATTTATACTTTATTATGTCGTTTTCGGCTGTGTTGAAGATTTTTTTCCTATTTTCTCAGTCAATGATATATCCAAAAAAGAAATAGGAATCACATGTACATCAAAAACTAGCGAAATAATACGCATTTTGGATGACATTCTTGACTAGCAGTGACCGGTAGCATACAATATTTTTTGCCTTGCTCATTTTTTCAGTAGGAGATGGATTATCCTTTGTTCTTATTAGATTATCTTATATTCT
Source organism: Thysanoteuthis rhombus (assembly GCA_963457665.1). Taxonomy (NCBI): domain Eukaryota; kingdom Metazoa; phylum Mollusca; class Cephalopoda; order Oegopsida; family Thysanoteuthidae; genus Thysanoteuthis; species Thysanoteuthis major. The sequence goes on from OY735202.1 coordinate 17,234,797, forward strand.
TATTATTCTCGTTATCATAGTCATAATCATGGATTAGAGCTCATTTGGGTTTGTATCTTGAAATTTGATTGAGAATAGTTCTCTCTCTCTCTCTTTCTCTCTCTCTCTCTCTCTATATATATATATATATGTATATATATTAGACACAGATACATACACTCTTGACCCCTACTCTCATAGACCCATCATATTTCAGACTAAACATGACTCTCACCTACATATATACACACATCTCCCTCCCACTCTTACTAAACAGCCCATAACACAGAAACATCCCCCATTTAATTCCGAGAATCTCAAACAGCATACAGTTTTCTATGCAAACCGCTGCTGATTCTCTGAAAAAGGTGGCTGGCAACCATCAAAATGCATCAGAACATGCCCACCAGATAATAAAAGTTTTCGTGATGTGACGCCTATTTTCTTTTAACTTTTCTTTACACGTTTGATTTGTCATTTTACCAACACACACAAACACACACACACACACACACACACGTATATATATATATATATGTATGAATAGACTTAGCATCAACGAATGCGTTGTTATCAATATGAAAATTATTTATTTTGCATATGTTTATGAGAATCAATATTTGTATATAAGTATACATCAGTGTGAAGGTAAACGTGTGTATGAGTATATCTTTTTAGTCATAGTTTATACAAGCATTCGCATACACAATAGCCTGTCTTCACGTTTATTTACATTTCTGTACACATATCAATTAACATAAACACATGGAAAATAAGTCATTCTGATATTGCTGATGACTCATTACTTGATGAATGGTCCTTTCACTTACCCGACACCTATGGATAAAATGTATTCAAGTGCTTTTAAGTCCCGTTGTGGATTGTCCAGGCAGGTGAATTCAAACAACACGATCACGACAACAAAGGTGATGGCTGTGGGGTTTCATTTGATATAACTACAAAACATAGGTCGATGATGAATGTCGTTTGTATGCAGTGCAAAAAAACCTCATTATTTATTTTGTATGGATGTCTCACGTCTGTTCCAACATTTCGGCTAGAAAGGAATACAAACCAGTCAAAATTGGTGTAATTTGAAACCTGAGATAAATCATAATGGGCCCAAAGCCCCACCTCCGAAAACACCATTTGATATACAGGCCAAAGGGGTGGATGAAAATCCAAAGAATTAGATAAGTAAACTGATAATTTCTGTAAAATATTTGGCATCACTTAACAAGGCCACCAGAGGAAGAAAAAACGTAATAATTCATTTGAAAGAAGGTAAAACAGAATATGATAATCTTCGTTCATTGTAAGCAACACAAAACATGATGTTACAGTGTGTGACTCCAGAACTTGAGGGCTTATTTCCTTGATCATTAATGATCAAATTTTTACCTATCAGCTCAGTGCAGTCAGTGACAAAGTCAATTCTTAATTAGAATTTTCTTGACGAATTCATATCTCTCATGTGAATACCGAGACCTTTCTCGTGAGTGCTCTTAAGGAAGCGCTGTCTTGAGATCGAATGGATGTTGTCCATTTCACGATTCTTACCCGAGAATGAAGACCGAAATCCTGAAGAAAAGGTTGGCATCATTGGGATCGGAATGCACTAGAAGATCATGTATTAAGGTTATATGTTTAAAAGTAATTTTTTTTTTCAAGTTGAAACCTGGTAACTGGCCAAGAAAACAAACTCATCATCCTTTACGCATGTATATATATATGAATATATGTATATAATTATTGAGGCATCGTGCATCTTCTTCCTTATCCCTAATCTCCCGTAACTTCCACAACTCCAACCACTGATGACTAACATACCATCAACAGCATTGCCTGTCTCTTGCAACACTCAAAACATTTTCCCATACAAATTAGTGGAAAATGTTTTTTTACTTCATGCCTTCAGTTCTGACACTGATCTGGGTTATTGGATGGGTCTCGACTTAGTTGAACTTCCGTGTGAACGCTTGTAATTTCTGACTTATTTGCATTAATTCGGTTATCTATAACAGTCGGCAACGGTATTGTTACCATGCAAGAAAACGTCTATAAGTTAATTCCCATTCAATTATGCGTATACACGTGCACGAATACGGGCATTCATATGTGTTCGACTCAGGATCTTATGAGACAAAAGGAATTTACTAATGGGGAAATTCGTCACGTTTGTATCTGTACATATTACAAACATGTAAAAAATATTAGGTTAGAATTAATGGCATCATTATTCAATTATCAAAGTATTTTCCTTGGTTTACTATTATCTTACACGGCCAATTAAGAAAAATCGTATATTCCATTGAAAAAACAAGGATTTTGGTTTGATTCGATGAATTAACCAAACTTTTCTTTTTGATATCTGACCAGACAAGGAGTTTCACTTGGTGCGAAACTAGTGATAGTGTGGAAGCATCAAGTCTAGAGAATACGTCGCATGTTGAAGAACTTCCCATTCTAGCTTCATAATCATTTGCTGCTTTGCTGCAACGTTAGCATAAGCATCGCTATGCAGCAAAATCACCGATTATCTCCTTTGCTGCTCATGTCCAAAGTGGCTAGAAAATCCGATAAACAGAAAATATTTACCCAAACTAATATTACGGTCTGTCAAAACTCCGAAACAGTCGAAGAACAAAGGACGCCACAATAAAACAAGGGATTTTAAAGTAGGGTGCACCAGTCAATTCCTCCCTGCTGCTTGCTCAGGGGTAACCGTATAATATCCTATACCAGTTTTTTTTGGGGGGGGGGTCGAAGAAAATGATTGGCAAAAATTATATAATTGAGACTGCCATAACAATTGATGGACATATATACATATATATATATATATATATATATATATATATGTGTGTGTGTGTGTAAATTAAATAATTGTGTCATCCACAGACAGCTGTTTCGTTGTATTACAACTCTTCTAGTCTTTTAAACTATCCATTATCCCATTCAGTATCACGAAGTAGGATGTAAACTTTCTCTTCAGATCCAGAGGCTGGCATCAGTAAGGTTGAATCTAAGCGATATATTTACTTACACACTATTCCCCATCCACAAGAATGCTCTATTCCAGAGTTGGAAGAGCATTGCATAAGCTTATAATGAACGAGTTATCTTACTTGAAGAGTGCTCAACCCTGAATAAGGGAGCGTTATATATATATATATTCTACAATTGAAGTATATCATTTTTAAAGTAATTTTTTACCTATATAATCAATGTTGAATACAATATTATGCAAACGCAAATGAAACTGATATATCTATTATCATCATTATCAATTTTTAAACTTATTGAGTTTTGACTTTATTTTCGTTTGTCACAACAATAACGAAGACCTCACTAAAACCAGTGACGTCATAAAGACACGATTAAGAATTGCGTACGCAAAAACTGATGACTAATCTGAAAACAGGTTGACTTGTTTTATTACTGGAACTACGAACGAAGGTGCTGAAATAGGACGCGTAGTCTTGGAATAATAAGATTTATTTCGTTAACCTTCTAGTTTTTAATAAAATAAGGGAATTTGACAAGCTTGTTATTGATTAATTTTGCCTTCCCGCTATTTTCCTGCGGTCTGTTACGACTATAAGTGAATTTTGTGAATTCATTTCTTGGCATAAGCATTCATATGTATGAATCTTTGTTAGAAATTGTCGACAAGAATGACAGTAGCAATGTGACTAGCCACAAAACAAAGAGTCCAAATCTTTTTGGCAGGTGAGTCAATGTAGATTAGCATAACATTATGGAACACCTTGTTAACAACCTTATAACCACGGCATGAGTTCATTTGGAAAGTGAACATAAATAATGAAAGAATATCCCAGAAGAAAAAAAACATACGTACCGTTTTACCGCATGACTCATGGCAGCCAACCAACTTTTGTAAAAATAATTGACAACACTTGTATATTCGCTCGTGAGGAGCACACAAATAATTATATTCGTGCGAACTGGCAAAAAAACGAACTAAATATCTCTCTATATGTTTGTCTTGTTCTTGTTTTCGTATATATGCACTTCTTGACCTTTGTTTGTGTTTATACGTGCATGTGTGTATGTACGTAGGTTTTTTAAAAAATGTATGCTTATATATGTCTTTGCATGCATACGTGTGTGTTTTATGTGTATTATGTGTACGTGTGTAATTGAGCGTATGTTTATGCGTGTACTTATGTAGGTGTAAGTCGATGAGTCTGTCGACTGGCATGTAGTTGTTATGTAATGTTGTATTTATGAGATCAATACTCACCACTGGATCAAGTGCATTGACGAGCAAGGAAGGAGATTATGATGTGAAATACTTGCGCAAAAGAAATGCCTTATTCTTCATTAGGCTGCAAATTTATTGATTTGTCAAACTCCTGTCAAAATCTGGAGTTGACTTTTTTTTTTACCATAACAAGAACAGCAAGAACAATCGTCGCTAAATTTAGGAAATAAAAATCAACATTCCTCTACTGTTATTTGAAATCACAACCAACTGATTGAGAGTAGTGTCTCTCACCGACTAAGCTAAATTCACAAGTCTCACTTAAATGTATCGTATAAATGTGCAAGGGCTTATTTCATTCTAATAAATAAATACATTCATACTAAAAAAATATATCTGTATCTATATCTATGTATATATATATATATTTACTATAAAAACAATACGTAACTTGAGGTAATCATCCTCTGTCGGAGTTGAGCTTGACCCTGCTACAGCAAGGCTTGTTTTATCTCTTTGGATGCGTGTGTATGTATGCAAGAGTATATGCATAAGTATGCATCTGTATGCATTTTACGAGTGTGTCTGTTTCTGTATAAACTCGTATGCGTGTGTGTGTGTGTGCATGTGTCTGTGTCTGTGTATGTGTACGTGTGTAATTCTGTATACCTTTTCAGAGTATGGAAATGTGTTCGATCGGTAAGTCAAAGTAATTCGACCTTCAGACTAGACGCTTTCTGCTGAGGTGCACGTCCACAAAATATCTGTTTTTAATTACTCGCTTGTTGATTTATTTCATTTAGTGTTGCTGGATTCCTGCTGACCAAACCACACACACACGAGCGCACTCACTGACACACACACACAGACACGCACACACATGTACAAATACACACACACACACACACACACACACACACACACACACACACAATAAAAACTCTTTACCACACATGGCCACTTCAACGAAGTACTTGACTGTTTAAGTAGTTTAAAGAGGAAGAAAAAGAAAACACAGGCGCTAGTTCTTTTCTTGTGTGATGATCTAGCAAGGCCAGTGTCGCCAACTTTACTTCGAAATTTACATTTAGAATTGAGTCAAAAAACACCTTAAAACACCAAGAAACATCTTGATAACCAGATATATACATTTAAAATCTAGAAAATATATTACATATTAATAAATTAAATGTTGCATTAATCTTTAACATTTATTACTTGATTTATGAAAAGTATTATTAATCTTATTAATATGGGTTGAATTGAAATATGGCTTAACTATTGCAAATATTCATAGCTTTGATACTGCATATTTCGCAATCACTCAAGTGATCCTAATCCAAAAGGTTTCGTACATGAATTTCAACTTCACCTGACCATATTTATACTAAGATGTCTGTAAACTGATCACCAAACAGTTAGGGCTTTGAATCTTGCAACATTTGTATTGGTAATGTATTTTTATTTTTTTCACAGTTTTACATTTCTAGTATCCTGCAAGAAAATATTTCATCTTTGTTAATCATAAGTATGTTATGACCCTCACAGAATAGAATTATGGGCTGATAAAGTGTTTTGACACTTTGTGGGTGGCGTGCGCGCACACACACACACACACACACACACATATATATATATATACATCATGTTACATAATTTCATATCAAATCATATAGAAAAGTAACTTGTAAGTATATATATATATATATATATATATGTGTGTGTGTGTGTGTGTGTGTGCGTGTGCGTGTGCACGTGTGTGTGTGTGTGTGCAAGTATATGTATAATATATATATATATATGCATGTATATATGAATATATAGATATATATGTATATGCCTGTATAGCGCGACTGTTTCAGACGTTCTTGTTTATTGATCAATCTGAATAAATATTTGTGCCAGACGCAAGCAGCAAACAAAATAAATCAGTTAAAATAACATGAATACACTGTAACACAAACACTGATACAGACACAAATGGATGCATAGCTTATCCATGCATTCACGTTTCAAACTCATATACGTAAAAACAAATGCAAAGAGATTAAAAGGGTAACAGTAAGTAGAGATAACATGAAACACAATACCAGCAGAAAGACCAAAAATCCTGTTAAAGAATCGTATAGAATCTACTCTGCACTTAAAGGCCAGTAAACGTCGGTAGCTAGTAGATTAAACGTAAGAAAAATGGTTGCCGACTTAGTCACAAGAGCGCATGCGCATATTTGTGAATACTTGCACGTATGTGTCAGTGGGGTTAACTTCAACGCCATATCAGATGTTTTTCAAAATAAATTCGGACCAAATGTCTCCTCCTTTAAATGCCATAGCCATTTTCTGTCTGGTCACCCGCAGAAACCACGAGACCATCAACAACTCGGCTGCATCCCACCAACTTTGGTTCTTTTGAGCCATTCATTTCCCTATCATACACCACCTAAAAATTCTTTTTGCCTGACGCCGACGAAAAAATTTGATAATCTATTCTGAAACTTATATATCTTTTTGTTTCGTTTACTATTTTTTTCTTTTTTTTTTTTGAAAACTCTTAATCTTCCAGAGTGGGCGTCGAAGAAAAGCGTACAAACAAAACCAAATATCTTCTGATTTAAGTCTGGAAAAATAATACATACAACCAGAATATCTCACAATATTTTTCATGAAAATATTTTCTTCCCTCGGTAAGTCGACCTCTTTTTAGTAAATGAACGATCTTTCATTCCCACGGCAAATATTTATGATATCTATGATTTTTTTCTTTGGGAATATCCCTAGTGAAGGGCGTTGCTCGTATTCTAGTATATGAGTTTGAAATCGGATCTCTAAGAGTACACTTGAATTCTACCATCAATGAAGAAGACTGAATCCGTCTCAAGAATCAAGGATCAGTATCCCACAACATGCATTTGAAGGATCAAGCAACTTTGTCAGATTTCATTGAGAGTTAGACTGTTGAACTCTGAGACCTGATAACTTGCCAATACACTATCCTTGGAGATCTTAATTGTTCGCAGCTGTTTGTGCATCGCCATCAGAGCCGGCGACATACACTCACGTTTACTAAATCCCTCGGTCATTGATCGTCGCCATTCTCATTGCTGTCGTCACCAGTCTGGGGCCGCTGACTCGAGTTCACACACGGTATAGTCTTCATCGTAAACCATTTCCCCGTCATCAAATTCGAGTGATTTAGATGACACTTCATGATGTCATTGAGACTTACCCGTCTCGTTTTCTATCCCGAAGAGATAGATTGGTCGGCGTCTCGATCCATCTTCACGCGGTCACAAAAACGTCTCGAATTATTCACGGAAATATATAAACAAAGTATCAGCCGTTATATTTACACCATTTTTAAGGGTACGGATCTGTGGTACTAAATTGAACACTGTTTCAAGCTATTATATGGACTGTAAAAATTGAGATTCGTGCGTTCATCGGCTTACCGGTACTACGGTGATAAGACGCAGGGCGTTCTATCGGTAATCTGGCTTATCGAGTCAAGTGGAATGAGATGTAAGCATTTCGGATTTGGGAATTGTTAGAATCGTTTACATTGAAAATTTTTAATCAAGTTCTAATACTGAAAGGAATAGTGATGAGTATAAAGTAATTTTTGAAGGCGTAATTATGCTGGGCCTCACATGGAGAGACCACAAGACAGCACAGTACACCCGGAAAAAGACAGGAGTCAGAGACATCAAGAATCCATTAAAAATCTCAGATGGCAGTGGGCCGGCCATGTTGCAAGAATGGCGAACAACCGATGGACATCGTGAACTCACGACATGCGTCCCCCGAAATCACATGAGCAACCGAGGCAGGCAGAATATCAGATGGAGGGATGAGCAAGACAAATTCAAAGAGTACTGGCTCCGCGGCGCCCATGAAAGAGAAGTGTGGCGAATCCGTGGGAAGGTTTATGTCCAACAACGGACGTTGAAAGACTGATGATGATGAAATATATCTACCAATGCTATTGTCAATGTGGCTAAGTGTTATAGATTAGTGAATGATTCCCTACAAACCAATCACAATATTATAATGTTCATCAGATTCTTTCAACAAGGAATAAAATAATTACCGAATTTCTTCCAGCACAACATGGGCAAGCTTATACTCAAATCTGTGCAAAAATAGAGGTGCTGAGGTTATGTTATACTCGGACCTATGCAAAAATATACGTTTCTGAAATTAAGCCTATTTGATGACAGAGGTGATGGAACTATCCCACCCACTAAAAAATATATTTGACTTGGAAAACCAACTGTAAAATGAAACGAATTAGACAAAAACATTTCAGTAGTGAGTGAATTTTTTTTGAGCTTTTCCCTACTGAGGTTACAGGGACTGAGTGTTGAAAGGATTAATCGTAAATTTTGAGCATTACAATACTTATATCCTCTGTGTGAAATACATGCAACACAAATGGCCTGGAAATATTTAAAATGTATTGAACTAAATTAAAAAATGATCAAATTAAAAAAATGTCTCTCGATTGAGGACACAAGGTGTGTAAAGATAGATACTTTTGTTTTTGTTTCTTTCCTATATTATTTCATTCGATAAACAATTTAATTCAATCGTCCCTTCTTTTTCTCCTTTATTTTACTGGGGCTATTTCATTATAACCCTCACTACGCTTATTGAAGCTTCTACAGAGCCCCACTAACCGTGCATTTTGAGAACAGGTTTCGTGCTGTTGAACGTTATGATATCTGCACAGTTGCACGTTTATTTCGTCAAACTCATACGATTGAGTTTTGACTTTCGTATGCAACAACGATGATGAAAAGAACAGTGACATTCACTATGACTAATGACGGATTCACACCCACTTCTAAAGCTCATCTGAAGTCGATTTGTTTGCTAAGGTTGGCAAATCATATTTGCAGGAAACTAATGAAGAGATCGAAATGAGACACGTAGTTTTGGAGTAATATTGAGTGGAGGAATTAATTTTTGTGCGAATTCCAATGGAATTCTGTGGAAGGTTCCACAATGCATTTCAGAAAAAGTGATGAAATTGTCCACATGATATTTCCAGAGGTTCTGAATTATTTTTTTCAATTTTGCAAATGGGTGGGCAATTCTAATTTACTCCCCTACTTCGTCGTTGCTATATGTCCACGCCACACAATCCTTCTTTTGTGGATGACAATAGCGTTGGCAAAGGTATGCATTCTCTGAGTGCCTTCTTGGTCTTAACTATGGAAGTCAGCTTCTGTACAATAGAAGCTGTATGTTGCGTACCGTAAACGAAGTTTATAGTGGTTCACTGATTCAAAGTAGTTACCGTATTTTACTGTTACGTAAGCCATTACTAAAATTACATTAGTAACATTTTTGCAAGTTACTCAATGAATGTGGCATTATGCCTAAGTTAGATAAGTCTAAGTAATACTTAATGCGACTACACGTATATATATATATATATATATATATATATATATATATATATATATATAATATATATATATATATATATATATATATATATATATATATATATATATATATCACGTTGCAGCTAAACGGCAGAAGCAAAATATAGATAAGACATAGCACTTAACACTTTCAGTATATGTTATATATATACATATATATATATAAGAAGTAACATTAACAAACAGCAATTGCTATGAAAATCAGCCAGTCCCATAAACTTTATTTAAAAAGAATCTATAACATTGACTGCAAATTTTTCGAATCTTTATCTGTTGTCCAAAAGTGATCTAAATGAACTGCCTTCTCCCTCCCTTCCCCCCTCTCTCTATATATATATCTATATATATCTATATAAATATCTCTATATATCTATCTATCCATCTATCTATCTATCTATCTATCTATCTATCTATATACATATATATATATATATATATATATATATATATATATATATATATATATATATATATATTGCATATATATTTTTTTATAGCGAAACCTGTGACTGATAGGGTAGTCGCTTCAATGTAGCGTTGCTCTTACCATTGAGCTAAACAGCCTCTAGTTATACAAAGATTCAAATGACTGTTTCTCATCTTGTCTATTTACCGTCTGCTGTGATGTATGTGTGTGTGTGTGTGTGTGTATGCGTGTGTGTGTGTGTGTGTGTGTGTGTGTGTGTGTGCGTGTGTGTGCGTGTGTGTGCGTGTGTGTGTGTGTGTGTGTGTGCGTGTGTGTGCGTGTGTGTGTGTGAGTTCGTTCGTTCATGTATAAAACTCAGGTAAAACAAAATAAATACAATCATAAATACTGGATTACCGGTGTTCTAGATTTTAAGAAAAAGTCTTGGTTATTTATTGATACTAAGTTAATTTGAATGTTCTAAGGCTAAATTTTGTCTGGGGGTGACGGGAAGATTGTGTTACGCCACACTTCCAAATCTTTTTGCTAGCCGAGAAATTCAGCGTTGGAAATCCTAACTTTTAGTTTGGCTCAAAGACTAATCTCTGGCACCGATAGGAAATACGTAACAATTTCAGCCAATAGATGGGCAGTGATCATTAAAATGTACGAATTCTAGCATGAATTCAAATTGCACCCCCCCACACTAAAAACGTATAGGAAGGGGGCGGGCGGGATTAGACGCTCTATACATGCACAACATATATATTGATAGCCAGTTACCCAGACATACCAACATTAAATCTAAAGAAACCTATACTGGAATTTTTGGAGACAGTCTTGGTTGACAGTTTCTAATGAAGTATGAGAGAATGTCCGAGTAATATCATGTCATTCTTTTATCCTAAAAAGCACTGATTTCCGAAGTGGGGTAATTACTCCCAAAGGTGTGATTCGAGGTCTGTCTATTACTTGCATATTGTTTTCACTTAAATAATACCCTTTTTTAAACTTAGATGTTCTTTTCAATGAAAATTTGTTTGTTGAATATTGTTCACTTACCCAAGTATTTTATTAATTTGTCAATTTTGCTGATGGTTAATAAGCATTACTACAATTATGGAAAAGGGTAATTCAAAAACATTTTATGACTTTCTACTAAAAAGGCTTTTACCTGATAAAAATTGACCTTCAAAAGTGGATGATACTAAACTATCGTCAGAAACGCTAAACAGACATTTTACTGAAAATATGAATGTGTGTGCGAGTGTGTGCGTGCGTGCGTTCAGAAAAATTTCGTTCCTTTAGTTTATGATAAGGAGGATTTTGAAAACAATTTGGCAGCCGATAGCTCTTCAACGGTCTGAGAGATGAATGATCAGACCCTGACGTCCGAATTTGCATCGATGGTGGGTAGTATAGGTGTGAGTATATTTTTATAGACAGGATCTAGAAATACAGCAGATATTATCAACCAAAGTGAATAGCGATTTTTTTACGGCCGCCTGTATACATAAAGTGGCTTTCCTAAAAATTTATACGTATTTTGACTCTCAAAAAACTGTTATTTGTTTTCTTGAATTTTATACAAGGCGTTTTGAAAGTTTCAAAAAAAGAAGTCTGTATAAAAGTATTAATATTTTTTTTAATTTTTGAATGACGCAGTATCTCAGCTGTTCAAAATCTAATTCTATAAAACTGACGAATGTTTGCATGTGTTATATGCCTAATAGACTCCGGAACAGCTCCACCCTGGAGTCTTAACATTTCTCCTTGGGGTAACTGGACCAGGTACTAACATACGACTGGTGACAATGGCCTTTGAGGTCCTTTTAAGAAGAAATTACCATGTCCGGCCAAACTGCAACATCATATACACCGGTGTCGCCATAATTTGTAATTTTTTTTTGAAAATTCATTTAATTCTGAGAAAAGCAGTGGAAATGGCCCTGTAGTTAGAACCTGAAAAAGGAATTAGAAGACCGAGTTCAAACTCCGACGATGGAAAGTGTTTATGCTAGTATGGTAGATTTAAAAAAAAGAAATCTAACTATAAACCGACGATAAAACATGGTTTTCTTGGGGAAAAACCCTAATCTTAACCCTAATCCCAACATGAACACGACAATGAAACATAGATATTATTTAAATCCGATTATCCTGGGGGGCCAATTCTCCAATTTACCGAATGTAGACATCATTCCAAAATTTAGAAAAATAAAAGAAATATCTACATAGATCGGCAACACAGGACTCATAAATTCGAAAAATTCCCTCCCCCATTTTGAAATCGGAAGCATTGGACTCTGAAAATTAAAACAAAATGTTAACCCTCCAATGACGGGTGAACTACTTCCGTAAAAAAAACAAAAAAAACACATGAATTTTATAAAGAAATATGTTTTAGGTGAGGCTATGCAGGCCAGCCCTATAGTTGGTGCAGGCATACGCGGGTCAGCTCGGGAGTGTGAGAGGGTACAACAAAGCGCTATGTGCACGAGCAATCCCCTGATTTGGTGTATGCACCTGATATCACAATGAAATATCTGCTCTTCTGTGGTGTTATGTTTGAAGTTCCCCCTCTCCCCGGGTAACGCTGGGCATTCCAGCTAATATTTGATGGAATATGCATATGTTTGGGGAGGGGGCTTTTTCAATGTGAACTTAACATTAAGCGCTGGTAAATGTGTTCAGCCTTTACAGGGATCAAAATGTCCATTGATATGTGAGTTTTTACGAAAAACTATACGTGTATAACGAGTATGTATATTTCACATAAATGTTCTAAGGTTCATGTTTTCATAAAAGTGTTCTGATCAATTACCTCATACGTGCAAATATGTTTGACTCTCTGTTCTCTTATTTGTCAAATGACAAAGCCACCACGTAGACGTAAAGTGAGTCATGACATTTCTAAAGTTTATTTTCCCTCCTTAATTCTAAACAATTGTGTTTATTATAAATGAAGAAAAATGTTAAAAAAAAACATCTCTAGAAAAATGATGCGGGTTGCTAATGTTGTTAACATGTGGGAAATATGGTACGATATTCAAAGTTCGTTCCCTGGTCACAGGCGTGGGAGAAATTGAAAGAAGAAGGTCAGGTAAGGCGTAGGGCCCCTCTCTGTGAACCTTCAATAGTCACTGAGAAATTGTGGGTTCTTACACAATAACTCTTTTACATTCTCTTCGGTGCAGATGTATTTTATTTTCTTCTGTTCTCAACTTCAAGCTTTATAACATCACTTCTTCTTTGTTTATTAATTCTTTATATTAGAAACTATCAATTGAAACTGTCAACATGGGTTTTTTTAGTTTTTAAGTTGTCTAAAAAAAAACGTTTATTTTTGGCTTTCCACCCCCCCCCAAATCACCCTAAATAGTTTTTTTTAATGGGGGTTCAGTTTGCAACATACATTCATGCTGAATTGATCCCTTAGTTTATGTCCAGTTATGTCTTAGTTTGTATCAGCATTCACCCTTGGTTTAGAAAAATTAAGACTTTTTTTCAATGCGCACCGGTCAACGAAAAGCGAGAGAAGTAACCTATAGATCACCCTTTTTCCAATTTTTTCTATTGATCACCCCAACATGTTGCCAATGGACATTGATCACCTGACAGTTTCCAATAAATGACTAACCAGACCTGTTTATTACATATTTCTCCTTAGATATTTACCTATTTTTAAAAAAGTCTCGTCTGATTTTATTCTTTTTATTCAATTGTTTTTTCTTCTGGTTTACGTTTGTTCTCGTCTGGTCTCGTCTGTTCTTCTGTTATTTAGCCTGCCGAACACTATTTTCGTGAGGAACTGGGAATTCCTGAACCAGTTTTCGGTGTGACTCAATTTTGCTCCACCCTATTGTAGAAAATACAATGAAAGCGCGTCAGAGTTGACGTGTAGTGTATGGTGTAGTTATGGTTACTGTATCAACCAAAAATCATTCCCTCTCATAGTAGATCACTTTAACATTTTCTCCTAGAGCGTCCATTGGAACATCGTCACTTTAAGTTTTGGCAATTGACACTCCCCATCCCCTTAAAGCAGTCTAAGGGGGAATATTCAATTTTAAACCATTGTAATTTAGGGAAAGTTAAGGAAACTAAGAGAGACATAGAAATAGAAATTTATCTCGAAAAATATTTCATGTAAATGCATTCATTTTAAAATGTTTATTGATAAAGTTAAAGATATTGTTTCCTCATAGTTTCACGTATTCAACTCTGGTAGGGAGCTTTGGTACTAATGGACAACCGCTGGAATTGATAAAATCGCTCCTGGTCCACCAACGCCGGAAAGTTCGGATAAATGGAGAAGAGTTATCCTGGTCACCGGTCCTCGATGCAATTCCTCAAGAATCCACCCTGGGACCCATTCTGAACATACTGTAAACGATCTACTAAAGGACATCCGTACTCTCATAAGTATGTTTGCTGATGACATAAATATGTACTCTCCATCAACGACTGATGAATCAGGTGACGTGTTTATGGGGGACCTCAGCACGTAACAGTGGCAGGCCCAATCCATGCGGATGAAATTCAATACCGACAAATGCAAGATTATGCACTTAGGTCGAAACATCTCTAGAAGAAACTATACCATGGTTAAATATGACAGAACACAAAACGCATTCAAGGAATTTGCAATGGAGAAAGATCTTGACGTTTATATACACAACTTAACTCCAAAGTGAACACAGCGAATAAAATACTCGGCTACGTACAACACTCATTCAAGTATGTCGATGAGGAGAGCTTCCTTTTACTTAATAAGTCTTTGGTACGTCCCCATCTGGAATTTTGCTTTTGCATGTAGTCTCTTCGCGAGTAAAACAACTTAGATGTCACAGAGAGAGTACCGAGGAGAGCCACCAAAATAAACCTGAGATTGGGAAAAATATCCTACACTGAAACATAAAAAGAACTTAATATAGAGGCCCTGGAATACAGAAGAAAACAAATAAAAACTACAGGAAGTCTATAGAATCCGGAACAATATAAATATAGTGAATATTGGCATTCATTGCTCAAAATGTCCTGAAATGCCCTAATGAGAAAATGCTGACTTCATCTATCTACAATAAAACTAGAGGATACGGTCATGAATTACAAATTGAGACCTCCATTAGTATAAGGAAAATATTATTCTCTGTAAGAATAGCAAATGCATGGATAAAGTTTGAGTGAAAAGACGGTCAAATACGAGAATATCAATGTTTTTCAAAATAACCTTTATTCTATTGGTCATACCAAATTAAACTACCAACTTTTTATTAGTTTTTTTTTTCCACCCGAACTCAACTGAAGTCAGTCTAATGATGCAATTAACTACTGTCAAAAAAGCCTATTACGAGTATATTCAAGTGCATATTTATTTTACTGAATAAGTTGTTCATTTATATGAATACATTAATTCTAAAATGTTTTATATCGTTGACAAAGATTTAAAAAAAAGATCTTGTTCGCATGTATGAATATGCATCATGACAAAATCTTTCCGACCGCTTAAATCCTGGTATGTATTTTCTTTGAAAAGTCGCGCTTACAGTCATGCATCTTGACGCATGACTTGACAATTTAAAAAGCTGTTTTATTGCAAGCAAATTGTTGGCGACGGGTTTTCCAAAAGCAGGAGGAGAATGACGGCTTGGAACGTGTTGTCGGCTCCCCACTTATTTTTGGCGATTGACCCATCCGATAAACAGGAAAGGGGAGAATGTTGAACTGATCCAAATTTTCCTCTTGTCTTGTCACTTTCGTTTAATTTTACATCATTTATTATTAGTTTTGCTCGTATTTAACAGAATTTGGGGAGAAATTAATGCTCTATAAGCATTAGTTCTAGCGAATCTTTCTTTAATGGTCATTTAAAAAAAATTATTTCCCTTCCCTAAAAATCATGAAATATGCTGAGCAGTTGTCATTATTGCATGAATTGTACTACAGCGATATGTGGTGGTTCCCCTTGGAAATCATGTTACAAAGACTGTCCTTGATATTCACCTCTGTATTCTTGTAGAATTCAGCCTGGTTGTAGTCTTAATAATTAAGTTCTCCCTCAGAATTGGAAACATCAATTTCTCTTTTTAGATTTCCCCCTTACAACCATATCCAGACCATTTTCGATACAATTCCTTCAAATTATCTCTTCAAATGTCGGTACGATTGTTTGTCTCCCTATCTTTTTTATCCTTGTTTGCGTGTCTCCTTGGTCTTAATTTGTCTTCCTATCAGTTCCCATGCAAATGTTTTAATTAAACGTTCCTTACTCTGCCTTGTGTAGTCTTCAAGTGCCTTGATAGAAAAGTCAACACAAACCTTGATGCTGATTAGCCCTCTTCTGATCTCTTTTCTTTTTTGATATAGTCTGTTGAAAGTACAAAGTTGTAAGTATTGTCAACAGCTTTCTTGTTTTCTGGTTCAGATTTCAGAGTTCTTCTCCTGTCCAGTTGAAGAGGTATCCTAAATATCTCACAAAAGAAACTCCCCAGTTATCTAGTTTGAACGAATTTCTTTTGAGGAGTTTGGTTTCTAATATTTTATTGTTCTTTTAAGGTATTCTTCGCTGACTCTTCTCCTCATTTCGGCCTTCTGGGATGTATTCATTTTCGGATACTTGTAATTTTCTTTCCCGTCGAGCTTTCTGATGATTGCCTCATTGGTCAGTTCGATTTCAACTGTTATTTTCATTTTTCCTCTGTCCGTCGCCAGGATTTCACATTTACCGATTCTCATCATCATCATCATCATCATCATCATCATCATCATCATCACCACCATCATCATCATCATCATCATCATCATCATCATCATCATCATCATCATGTTTTTCTTTTGATGTCCAGCAGTATTCATTGCACCCCGATATTCAGCCGGAAACTTGGGGCAGGCAACGATGTTATTTAGTTAGTCGTGCCATTTTTTAATATATTTCATAATTATACATACAAAAGGGGGGTCTGTTGTTGTTGTTGTTGTTGTTGTTGTTGTTGTTGTTGTTGTTGTTGTTATTATTATTATTATTATTATTGCTTGGTAGTCACGGCTGGAGAGTGAGTGACAACAAGTCTCCTCAGGTCTCCAACCCTCCTCTCCACACTCTCACAATCAACAGCACTGCTGCAGTTTACAGTTTTACATCAGTTTCCCAGTGGTTATCGCTAAAGCTAGAGTGTCATTAAGTCTCCCCAGGTCTTCAGCCCTCTTTTCAAATCTCCCTCACCTATCACAGCAATACTGTGGTTTGTAACTCCACCACCATTTGTATCCCCCTCTACTCGTCTCCCTGTTAAGCCACTGCTAACAGCTGGGGTCGAAGATCTCATATTTTTAGCACTCTCCTCAGTATTCGTGCAGTTCCCAGCAGTGCTGTGGTTTGTATAGTCTCAATCCTTCATTCTATCCCCAATTCCTACAATCTTGCTTTGATACGGTTCCGAGTGCACTTATTATTACTAGTAGCACCCTGACTTTCATGTTCCACACCTTCTTCAGCTCCCTTGCCAGGTCCTGGTATTTTCCTAGCTTTTCACTAGCTCCCATTCTTCTTCTTCTTCTTCTTCTTCTTCTTCTTCTTCTTCTTCTTCTTCTCGTTCTTGTTGTTGTTGTTGTTGTTGTTCTTCTTCTTCTTCTTCTTCTTCTTCTCATTATTATTATTATTATTATTATTATTATTATTATTATTATTATTATTATTATTATTATGAAGAAGAAGAAGAAGAAGAAGAAGAAGAAGAAGAAGAAGAAGAAGAAGAAGAAGAAGAAGAAGAAGAAGAAGAAGAAGATGTTTCCTTGACATTTTTTTCTTTCACATGGAGAACGAGCAATAAGATAATTCATCTAGACAGAACAATCGGTGGTCTGATCGAGGTAAGAATAAGTTTTTGAACACCATTAACCAGATTGACCTTTTCTTTCCAACAAGCAGTCCTGAACCAAACTTTGTTTGACTAAATATCTTATGGTAAAAGGTACGAAACCTCATAAGCGAAAATCGTTTGAAGGCTAGTTACCAAATGTTATAACCGCTTAGAGGTAGATCGACACAAGGAAGTATTGTTTTTTTTATTCAGTCTCTTGTTATAGACGAAGTGACTCAGACTATTTGTATGTATGATTTAGATAATGTTAATGATTATTGGAATATCAGATGGATTATAACGAGGAATGAACCTGTACGCCTATTTCGACAACAGTCTAAATTAAGCAAGGCTTTCAGTGTTCTTTACAAACATCTTCGTAGATAATATTCCTGTGTCACGATTGCTGGATACAATCATTTTGCTAGCAGTACTTAATTCCGAGTATCCTGTCACACCGGTGGTCTCAAGGAAAAGGGTAAGACAGAAGAAAGTGTTAGTAAACGTACTAAACACTAAAGTACCGAAAGTTCTGAACACACACACACACACACACACACACACACAGAGTAAAATACGAAAATAGCAAAAACAATAAACGCCCTTCGACATCGGAGCAATCCAGTCTCTATTTGCAGTATAAGTAACATTCGTTGTCGTTGTTTTCTTTAGAAATAACGATTAAAATCTTTTTTCCTTCTAAGACCGAACGTTGCATTACATCGACCTCTTCATTTAGAGGTTTGTATTGTTGCTTTAACATGACTTCTTTAAAAAACAAGGCGTAAGTTCATCCTAGGCTAAGAAAGACGTCCGTTGAGTCGCCTGGACATCAAAAGAAAAGTGGATGACGAATTGCAAGCAAGGCGGGAAACAGAGACGCCAGCCATGTGTCAAAATGTTATGAAGGCGTTCGTTTGAACTGTACAAGCTGGCTGCCTGCAGTAAGATTTGATATGTCACGCGATATCATCTTGATTCATTGAACTGTTTCCGGTAACTTTTGGTACGTTTGCACCAAATTGGTTCTTTTAGTACACTTCGGTACGTTTGGTGCTACATTCAGAATATTTGCTACGTTTTGGTAATATCCTCTCAAACCTATACATAATATATCGTATATACTCGAGAAAAGTCAAATTAAGACTATTTCTTCAGGTTGTTAATCTGTTGTCCGTGATGAGATCGGGTCGACTTTCACTTGAGTTACTTGGAAATATATTTTTTGGCGGGGGGGGGGGGGTCGACCTTTATATGAGGTCAACTTTCACGCAAGTATATGTAGTAATTGTCGAGTGAAATATTGATATACGAGGTGCTTAGAAAAGGGATATACAATTTCCAAGACTTAGAGTTACTCGATGTGTGCATTTTCTATTTGTATGATGGAACTTGCTAGAAAGATTTTATAAAATTTGTATCAGAGCTACAAGGCAAGCCATTCGGCCTACAATCTTACAAATTTGCATGAGTAATCCTCAAGACATATCCTAAAAAGGTTTTTTTCAGTTTAAGAGATTAAAAAAAATTCTTTTTTCGTTTATTTTTATATTCTAAAATCTTGTGTCGGGCTGCAAGACATAGGATTCGTCCAAGAACCCTGGAAATTTGCATGAGCACTCTATTAACATCTAGAAACCTTTTTTCCCATTTTTGTTAACAACAAATTGTTTTTATCTACTATATACAATGACCATATCGAAGAAAAGCAGAAATCACATACGCACACGCATACACACTTTAACAAACATATAATCAACACTTGCAGACACGCAATAAGGTTAAACTAGAGAAAACAACATACATATACATACATGCACGCACACACACACACATACACACACATACAGAGAATGAACAATGTAAACACCAACACAAAATGATGAGGTGACCCTATTGATCACCCAAACTGATGATTGCAGTAGACAAATACTGTGGTTGCCAATGCATGAAATCTGAAGTCGTGAAACAAAAAAAAAGTAACAATCCCATTATTATCATATATATATATATATATATATATATATATATATATATTGCTCCATCTGTTGCTAAGAGTCCAGTCCATTTTCGTTGCTTAATTTTCACTCTAGTCACCTCTGATCCTGCTCTTTTCAATCTCATAGTATCTGTAAGTCATAGCTCATATTATGCATCGATCGTATATTTTACATTGGCAAGGCATTATCCAGCAGAGAACTTATTATTGCTTCGGCTGATATATATATATATATATATATATATATATATATATATATATATATATATATATATATATATTAGGAATCGTTAGGATATATACCCGGTGAATATCAACATTTCGTGTCTACCACACCCATCAGCAACCGGCAATATGTTTTTCCTGTAATTATGAAAACAAAAAAGCCCATCTACATTTGAATAATGCATGTTAATATTCTTATATTCACCGGTAGTATATTCTTGTAATTCTTATTTTGATATAAAAATAACTCTATTCACTAAACTGTGACTAATCGTTTATCATGGATAAAATCTGTTTTCTATTCCTTTCTTTTTGTATTTTTACAGATTTTATATATATATATATATATATATATATATATATATATATATATATATATATATATATATGTATGTGTGTGTGTGTGTGTGTGTGTGATATACCATTCCCGATGGTAGTTATGGGAGAAAGTTTTGGTCAAGTGCTTGATCATCCGCTTCTCCTCAGTCAAACGCTGTTTTGTTGTCAAGATTAACAATACTCGTTTGAAAACATTATCCGGGGTTATAATAACGTCTTCCTCTGTAATTAGTTCCCTTTATCTCTAACTATTCTATTTCCTTTACTTAGTATGTTTACAGTCACGTTTTAATAATTACCTTCGTGGCAGACACAAAACTGCCTTGTTCGGTGTTGGTTAACGAAGGAATAGAAAATAGTAAATAATCTAATCTTGAGGTTTTACTAATTAAAAATGAATACGTATTTTTTTTCTCGTGCAGTTAATTAAATTTGTTTGTCTGATGCGACAATATGCTTGTAGACAGACCAAGGTCACTAGTTTAATAGATAGAATTTACTCACAGTACTGCAATGGAAATAGATAGTACACTGAGGTGAGGTGTGTTCCAACTCTTTTTGTATGTTCAATGGCAACTAATGGAGACATAACCTCATACCTAATTCCCAAAATCCATTTTATCACTGTTCAAGTAGTTTCGTAATTCATAACATAAGCACTTCCAGAAAATTCATCATCATCATCATCATCATCAATCTTTTATCGTCCGCCGTTGGACATAGGCCCTCAACAGGATTTGCCACGTCTCTCTATCGTGGGCATCGCGGAGCCAATATTTTCTGAAACTGTCCAGTTTGTGTTGCCGACTCATATACTGTTTTATCCCTGGGGATCCGTGATGTCTGTCTGTTGTCTGCCATTCTTGCAACATGACCAGCCCATTGCCATTTGAGTTTCCTAATGGTTCGTATTATGTCTTGAACTCCTACTCTTTTCCCAATATACTGTGCTGTTTAGTATTCTCTCCATGCGGGGTTGGGCGTGATTCTCCCATTTGCACGTTGCATGGTTCTCGGTTGGTCTTTTGGTAAGGTTCTATGTTTCAGCTCCATAGGTGACTTTCGGGAGGATGCATTGGTTGTATACTCTTCTTTTCAGGACTAAAAATGAAGAAAAGCATGAGTATACAAGACTGGCTCCTGCAGGGATAAACTCTACTCTAACTTCTATTTCTTCGAGTTGATTACAGCAACTTTTGTATTGTACATATAATACATTAAAAAAAGATTAAATGGAAATATTATTTTGCTCCATCTGTTGTCATCTATTCTTGCCAAGTGTCCTGTCCATTTCCATTTCTTTGGGCTCACCATCACAGTCAATAATTTAACTACCGTAGCGTCAAATTTTGAAGTCATGAAACAAAAATTTAATCGAAACATAAATATGGCCTGAATAAGAACTATTTTTGACATCACCGGGGTTTTCCATTGAAAAACATGTAAAATAGAACAAAAACATTTAGAAATATCTTGATTCTGGAGAAATAAAGATAAAAAAAGCATTTTTCCCAAAAAGTCAAAAGATTTTTCAAAAAGAAGAGGAGTACTGACGCCAATTTTCAAGTCTGTTGACAAATTGATAAAAACCAAGAGTGCTGGAACACACAAACAAACACAGGAACATCTTTTATGGCTCTGGTTATTCAAAAGCTTCCGATGAGACTTGAACTCACTTCCCACAACTCGGAAGTCTGTCTCGTCAGAAGCTACTTCTTTCTTTTCCATTTCACGCCGTTTCATCAAGCAGTTAATGAGTCAATCGACCAAAAGTGCTATGATATCCCCCATCCGTAAAATAACATTTTAAAATAAACAAAAAATGAACACGCCTGACTGCTGCGGCATCAAACTTCACACTTACTTCAATCCCGACTAAAATGATTACTACAACTTTTGAATTTTATACATATTAAATAAAAAATTATGAATATGTATATTTTTTGTGTTAACGTATTTATTCAATCGAATGAAATAAGCGCATGCGTATCCGTACGATAAATTTTCGTTGATGTCAAAGATTTACCAATTTAGCTTAGTCAGTTGAAGTTAGTTCATCGTGAGTTCAAATCACGGTATGGGAATTTTACATATCAGTCTACGTCCCTGAATTTGGTGAGGATTGTTCCTGTCGTTCTTGTTACGGTAGAAAATGAAGTTAACTCCAGTTTTGTAGTTTGATATTTTTCTGTTCCTGCGATCCTAATGTAAGTTGGAGTGCGTGGGTCAATATCCATAGATCCTTAATAACAAAACAACTATCCTATATATCATTTTGTTTGTTTGTATGTACGACCGTTACTTGCTCTGATTAATCATTCGCTGGTGTTTTCTCACATCAATACAACCTGTTGATTTACTTATTCTTACATGTCCTTGATTTTTAGTATGTTTTGATGTTTGGGTTGAAAGGCCAAGGGTTCGACTGCTGCCCACTGGGATTAAAGAATAGTATCTTACAGCAAAATCTTTTTTATCCTTTCTCTTCTTCTTCCCTATCCTTCCTTGCAGTGATATTAACAAGGGTAAGAACGAAAAAGGATGCTTATTCTCGGGTAGGAATAAAATGGTACGACTGTCATCTATTTATTACTTCTTCATCGTACGTCTGAAGTCTAAAAATCAAAATATAGTAATAATAGATGCTCAACCTCACATGGAGGGATCAGAAGACAGCACAGTATATCAGGGAGAAATCAGTTGGAAAAAGGAATGAACGACAACGTTAATGGAGAGACCTGTTGATATATTTTCCTTAGTTTAGAGGAGCAAATGCAAGCGAGACTTTGGCGCTCGTGAGGGATTATGTGTATTAAAAAGTGTTTGGGGGAAGGAAGCAGATTGCGAGATAACTGCACTAGTGAGATCGTTGACTGATGATATTTTCGGGGCGTGGTTCTCCCAACAGACAAATATGTTGATGTTTAATGTGGTAATTTCTGCAACGAACTCCAAAGTTCCGGAACAGCTTAAATAGGAATCATCAGAGCAGAATTTTTCAAATTTAGTTAGTAGAAAAATCAAACACAGATAGGAAGTCTGTTTATTTATGTCGTTAAACCAAAGATATAAATATGGAGTTGGTCAAAAAGTTTCTCCAGAAAAGAATTCGACATCACCTCTATTGAACATCATGTTTACTGTTTTGTTCCAGAATCTTCTGCCATTTTTCAGGCATTTTCATAATTTCGCCCTCTAACTTTTACTTCACTGAGCAAAGAACAGCTTTAGGCGCAATTTGGAGTTTTTAGTACATTATTCTTTTTAAATGCATGCTGATATGACGTAACAATACAATCAAAAACGATATTTCGATATAAAGCTTTCTGGCGAATACAACAGATGATCAAAGCTGGCTTTAGCCCGATTAGCATTTACGGTCGTTGAGTATTTGGCAGAGTGTAGTTTTGATACTAAGATCCTCTTGTGATTCTATGACGATGCGTTAAATGATTCATGTGTTCTCAAGACGAAGAACAAGAACAAGAACAAGAACAGAAAGAAGAAAAGTCTTTATTTAAGAAAAAACATACATTGGAAACACATGTGCTGTAAGCGGGTGGGCATGGTATTCATCTGTCTCAAAATATTAGAAGTAAAAACAAACCTACTTAGTTTAATAATCACTTACATATATGTAAAAAAAAAGGTTAGATAAAGACTATTAGCTTCAGTATGTTGCACAAAATCTCCCAATAAGTGTATAAATTGAAGAATAGCTTTAAAGAATAACCCACTAAATCTGAAAACACCGTTAGCCCCATGCAACAAACTTCTATGTGGCCTTATGTAGCAAATTACAAAACTAGATGGCTAAATAATTCCCAACAGCATGCACTTTTATGTATGTGTATATGTATGTATGTATGTATGTATGTATTGATGTATGTATATGGGTATGTATGCGTGTGTGTCTGTGTTTTTTTCGTGTGTGTGCATGTATGTTTGCGTGTGTGTTTACCATATTGATTCCTACTCATTAGTTTCTATTCTTTCGCATCATTCCAATGCAAACCCAGTGCATTGAACAACCTAGCCATCAAAGATGGCAAAGGGCTCTATCTTTTTTTATATAGATATGTGCGTGTGTTTGCATGTCTGTTTGTTTATTTGTTTGTTTGTTTGTTTGCCTGCTTATGTGTCCCATACCATTTTGTCTACTGACTTTAAAATTGGCATCAGTACCCCGCTAAATCCTTTCTATAAATGTCTTTTTTTTATTTGGAAAAAAAAGCTTTTTTTCCACCTTTTAAGGCTTTATTCTTATGCGTTCTTAAAAAAACTTCTCGATTCTTTAGAATTTAGAGGTGTCAGGATATTTTTTGGTTTTTAAATCTTTTTTTTAGATGTTTCCTCTGGAAAATGCCAGTGATCATATTTTTTCTTCGATGGATTATTTTCATTTTACATTTTTGAATTTTGACGCTGCGGTCGTTCAATTATTGACTGTGATGAGGAGTTTTCTCTATTTTTTCAAAAACTCTGTTTGTAGTATTTGCCTGACTGACTTGATAATCTGCTCAAGTCCTGTTGATGGTGACTCTGTCATTGACCCTTGGAGTCAGGAACAATTAAGCTCCAGGCTAAACTTGGGTGGATGGAAGAGTATTAAGCTTAATCTTAGATGACACACTTTGACGAGTCATCAAGTGACTTCAAATCTATGATCTGTGGAGCGGAAATATGATGACAAAGTAACAGAAATGGTTGTTTGGCAAACTTAGCTTCAATTATAATTATTCAAAATATTGTTGTTAATTTGAAAGGGTACTTACTTACCTGGACATGTACTTACTTATCTGATTGCCATAAATCAGGTTTCGTTCAGAGTCAGTCAGTTCTTTCAAGCCTAAGGGAACACACACACACACACACATCTACCAAACAACGAACAGCATGTTTCTTTCTGTTTCATTGTTCATAACAATTTTTCTGATGAAAATGTCTCCTACCCATCATTTGAAAAATAGACTCCTATATTGAAACAAGTTTTTTTCTCACAAAATTCAAAATATCTGCAATCTTTTCTCGGGGATTACCACATTTTGACATTTTTGAGAAGCATGCTGATATGGCACCTGTAACAATAATAATAATAATAATAATAATAATAATAATAATAATAATAATAATAATAATAATATATATATATATATATATATATATACGTACATATATATATATATATATATATATATATATATATATATATGTGTGTGTGTGTGTGTGTGTGTGTGTGTATATTCGACCATAAAAAAAAAAAATGTTCCTGAAAACCAAATTCCTTCTTTCTCCTCCAGAGTGATGGGAATCAGGTGTTAGGGCACAGCTCATAATAGCAGCAAGAATCTTCATTTCATACAATTTCGCGCGCACTGCTCTAATTGCCCGTACTTTTAGGTAACGTCTCGAATTTATACGTATACACATGCGTGTATGTATGTATACATTCTTGGCATGCTAAAGCACCATACATGGACACAAACTTATACCATTGCATAGAACTCTGATACTTTCTATTTGGAATAATTGCGTCAAAATGAAATCATAAGTAAAACAAAATTGAATTTACCAGAATTCAATTCCAATCTCAATTCACAGGAAAGTAAAAAGAAATCCGTTGGCAAATAACAACTGTCCATGTACTAATGTAACTCATCATCATCTGTCTTTCAACGTCAGTCATTGGACATAGACCTTCCCCAGGCTTCGCCACACTTCTCTACCATGTGCGTCGCGGAGCCAGTACTTTCTGAATTTGTCTAGCTCGTCTCTCCATCTAATATTCTGCTTGCCTCGGTTCCGCATTTGATCTCATGGGATCCATGTCATGAATCGCGATGCCCATCGGTTGTCCGCAATTCTTGCAACATGGCCAGCCCACTGCCATTTGAGTTTTTCAATGAATTCCATAATGTCCCTGACTCCCGTCTTCTCCCGGATGTACTGTACTGTCTTGCAGTCTATCCATGTAAGGCCCAGCATAATTTTCTCATGTGCACGTTGCATAGTTCTCAATTTGCGAATCCTTCTCTTGGTTAGGTTCCATAACCTCTGATAAATTAGCTCCTAAAATGAGTTCGATCATTACTGTGCACCCACTGAAGAACTGTCTGCCTCATGACAGAAATCGTGACGCATTTCCAACCGGTTGGTGTTCGAGTCCAGGTAAATGCCTAGATTTTGAATTATGATTTTCAAAGCCGGTAGACTCCCCCCACTTGGTAGATTGGTGCAACACAATTTTTCTTACCCATGACCTATTTGGTCTTGTACTGTACTATCGTAAGTTTGATAAATATCACTTGTAATGTCGTTCCCATGTCCCAAGAGATTTAAACTTTTGCACTGAGAATAGAAAAATACAAAATTTATACCTATAGTTTCTTATTTACGCTGAGTGCAAACAGTATCCGATATATCTCAAAAAGATCATTTTAACATTATTAAACAGCTTCAAAATTGGCAAAATTTAGACCAAATATTTAAAAAAAAGCACTGAAACAGGATTGAACCTTGAAAGATTATAGTAAAAATCAGAAATCTTTCAATTTTGAAGGTGAATAAGTATATCAAAATGAATTTTTTGAAATGTATCTGATACTTATTGTACTCATTGTATTGTCTGAAGAATGGTCCTTATTTCTTCCTTCTTCTTTCCCAGGGGCACATAGACACACTCAACCTTCCGAGAATCCATACCCATGAGGCTATGCTTTGGGTGTTTGCATATCTTATATTCTTTTATTCTCTTACGAGACAGTATTTCCCCATTTCCTTTTGTGCCGATTTCCTATCTTTTGTGAAGTTAGAACGAACAATAAAAAAACAAATATTTTTCTATCGATTTAAAAAAAATCCCTTAAATCGAGAGGAAAACAAATAAACGTACCCAACTTAGACATGAAAGCTTAGGGAGACATGCACATACACACACACACACGCACACACACAAAACAAAACAAACCCAAAATGCATGCTTACATGTACATCCCTCAATATATGTCTTTGATACACTTTGGGCTTTGTAGTGGTTTTAGTGACTTGATTTATGTAAAAAGGGATAGCGAGTTAGATTCCCTCTGAGATTTCCGCTATTGTGTGCGGATAAATGAATTCATGCTTCATGGCTTAGATAGTTGATTGCTTCCCACTAAACCCAAGGATTGGTGTTATATATATAACAAAAATAAAAATCATAAATTTTGTTGTATTAGATAGAAACTAATTTGAAATGATTTCTCGTCGTTACTTGGTTAATGAATCACTCGCCAAAGTAAATAAAATAAACAATTAAAGAATATGTTGGCTCCCACAGGAATCGAACCTGCAACCGTCTGATGAACGACTCCAATGAAGCGATACTATTACCACTGAGCTAAATATCCGCCGGTCATGCATAGCCCCAAATAACTGTTTTCAACCCAGATTCTCATCTCATTTTTGGGGGGTTATTCTCTCTTTTCAACGCGACAGTTATGTATTAAAAAATGGATATACATGATCCGACAGAATGATTATAGATTGCATTACATTGAATAGGACTCATTTGAAATGATCTCCCGTCGTTACACAGTTAATGTATCACTCATCCTATATAACTTGAATAGAATAAACAATTAAAGAAAATGGGGCTATAGTTGGAATCAAACCTGCCATCCAAATAGGTCAATTGCAGCATTTTCTAAAAAGCTCAGCTTTTACGTTTTAAAATCTAACGAAGACAGCGGTCTGCAAATTTATGTACTGGGGTAACTTCAGCTCATGATGAACGTAGGATAGGTGTAAATGACCTCTTGTGAACTTTAAAGGTCTATTTAGGGTCAGGTCAATTTAGGGTCAGGTCAATTTTGGCATTTTCAAATTTAAGACAGGTGGCAGAACACTTCGGACTACAAATTTGTGTACATGAGTTAACTGACCCCGAGATGAAGTTAGGTAAGGTGGCACAGATTTATAATGACAATTTGAAGTCTATTCAAAGACAGGGCAAGTTTGACATTTTCT
Organism: Thysanoteuthis rhombus; assembly: GCA_963457665.1. Taxonomy (NCBI): domain Eukaryota; kingdom Metazoa; phylum Mollusca; class Cephalopoda; order Oegopsida; family Thysanoteuthidae; genus Thysanoteuthis; species Thysanoteuthis major. The sequence goes on from OY735202.1 coordinate 17,263,292, forward strand.
GAAAAGTCAATTTTGGCATTTTCGAAGGATTGGAATCCCTAATTTGAGAAACTCTATTAACAGATTACTGCATGATCTTTTAGCATTGATTATATTCTCCAGGATATACCCCAGCTAGTATATATATATATATATATATATATATATATATATATATATATATATATATATATATATATATATATATATATATACACACATATATATACACACACACACATATATATGTATATATATATATATATATATACATATACATATATATATATACATATACATATATATATATATACACACACACACACATATATATATATATTTATATATATATACACACAAACACACACACACACACACACACACACACATATATATATATATATATATATATATATATATATATATATATATATATATACATATATATATATATTGACTCTGATTCCCACGGCAGACATGACGATATTTCAGATCTTTTGCTTGATACATTCCTTAGTTCACAATTTCTGAAGACAATACGCAACAGGTGGCGTGCGTATACACACACACATTTACCCATATATATATATATATATATATATATATATATATATATATATATGTATATTTTTGTACATGTACACATTCACACGCACATATATGTGTGTGTGTGTGTGTGTATGAGTACATTTTATTTACATATTTTGTACATGCACACACACACACACATATATATATGTATGTGTGTGCATGTGTGTGTGTATGTGTGCATGTACAAAATATGTAAATAAAATGTACTCATACACACACACACACACATATATATATATATATATATATATATATATATATATATATATGTATGTATGTATGTGTGTGCATGTGTGTGTTTGTATGTGTGCATGTACAACATACAAAAGCCATGTTAGGAAAAACTTACTGATAAAAGAAACAAGATCCACATGGATCCAACAAGAGAGGACCAAGAAAAAAAATATCGTAAATAAGTAAGAAAAGCGCAGAAGAAAGGATAACAGACTGATCAAAAGACCAATCGATCGATGTCCGTTAGACAGTAAACGCAATAGGAAAAGGCCAGATGGAGTGACGAGAAAAGTTTGCCGAGCAGACATTGCCAAATCTAGCGCAATCTCGCTCGCCACTAACGGAGATGCAAAAGGATTCCGTCCATCAGTGGACTTATAACAGATGATGATGATGATGATGATGAATATATATTCAAGCACGAATGAGTTCTCATACCCTCCTACGCTTCAATACAAGTTCTCAAATTACATCTAACAGCGTACTTGTCTCATATATTTAACCTGCTTTAAGATAATTTCTATCCATCTTCTGAAATTTTGTTGACGTCTCTTTGTGGGAATAAAAGTCTTCCTTGAAGGCGTTACATTATCAAGGGGCAACAAGAAACCAAACATCCTGTACCCAACCGTTTCCTCATTTTATTAATGATGCATGGCAGCAGCAGACTTACAGCGGGCTATATTTTATATCTCTCCATGTTTGCCTTTCGTACATAATAGCGGTGAATGAAAGAAAATAACAATAAATCCATTGTTGAGTTTTGGGCCGAGATCAAAACTATTGTAAAAAGAGGTCGTGAGGGGGAAAAGAGAAGAGTATTTAAACATAATCTTTTTCACGCTACTCGTATCTTTCTCGCTTCCCTATCCCTCTTTCTCGGTGGATTTTATCGCAACTCACTCGTGTTGTTAGTCAAAAGAGATGCGAGTTCGAGTCTCATCGAGAGATTGACCTTTACTTCCAATCTGTTCTATTTACTCTATGCTATAGACTGGCGGTGTGAAATAGTTGCAATGTAAAGCAACTGAGAATTAGGATGGAAAAAAAAAATACTATCTGAAAATTTTCAGATGTGGATCATTAATACATAGATACTTTTTCGATCTTGAAGACATTAGCACGATTATGAATCAGGAAAGACCCCACTCCCGAATAGACGGCGGATTGGGGAGATTCTACCACCATGCTCTGTAAGGGGTCGCCCGAAATCCTCCCAATTTACGATGCCCACCTGATGAAGACTGTAGGGTACAACAGTCCGAACGTTGTGTTCAAAGAAGAACCAAGTGGGAACAACAGTTCGAGAGAAATATACGTGTAAGAAAATACTAGTCAAAAACTTGAAAACTCTCATTTATTCTAACGGTTACATATATAATTATACAGCATATTTTTTGTGGGGAAATTGGATCAATAATCACAGTTGCGTTTTTGCATCAAACTGCACCTGGACCTGGTGTCTGTAAGCATAGTTTTGGCTTTTCTCATCATTGCCCACTCACTTTACTACAATTTCATTACTCTCTCATACAGCCCAAGTCATTTTTCTCCACTAAGTATGTATTTCTAAAAATAATGAAAATTTTGAAGATAAAGCGTCAAATGTTATTATTTTTACACTAAAATATTGGTGACCCTCGTTTCGGCGCCTAATGTGTGTGTTCACTGGAAGGAGAACAAAGGGCATTTTCGGTAGTCAGAAATTAATGGAAGATTCACCCACAGAATAGAGTTATATGCATACTATTAACAACAGAGTTATTGCTGCATCATTTTATTGAACCTGAAAGTAATAAACATTTCGGAAGTTATTGTCAATATCTTCCTAACTTTGTAAATGGTTTCTCTTCGATTACATTCTTGTGAGAAAACGAGTCAAATGTTTTGCAGCAATGCCGTCACTAACACTTGAAATTCTTGTGTCAAAATGAAATAATTTTTTCTAAATTTAGATTAATTTTGATTTACTCGATTGTAAGAACACTCCAGATTCGACATTCCAATTTTTTAAATAGAATATTTTAAATTTTTATGCAATAATGACAAGAATCCCAACGGGCAATCTATCATTTTTGACACTTTTATAACAACGATTTTGAATAACCGGTGGTAATGTCTATGACAATGGTAAACATTTACATTAACCTTATACAGTAGTAGGCCATATACGACCGCTAACGATTGTTCATCTCGCAAGTACTACTTTAATAATATAAGTGACTACTTATTCGAAGAGCTCTCAATAAAAATGGCTGGTATATAACAACAATAAAGCAGTATCAACTAAAGTACTTATTTTTAACTTTTGGAACATTGAATTTTCAAGCTTTCTCACAAGAGGGACTGAAAGAGATGTGGCACTTCACGTTTTGCTTCGAGAGCTTTCTTGAATATCTGTATAATGAATGATGTGACTTTTTCTGTTTGTTTCTTTGTTTCCCCGGTCGCATATTCTGCTAGAAAGCACAGATACTACACACCGATTCCGGGCAGTGTGCTTGGCAGCAACGCTTAGGTGTTTGACAAAGTGCACAGATAATCTGATCTTTGACAGAAGTGCTGATTCATACGTAAATAAATCTGACATTTTTGACGGGTACTTTGCCAATATTTCATGAAATATAAAAAAATGTATTGTGGCAAAAAAAAAAAAAATAATTCGTCCGGTCGTTTCGCCGAAATTTTCTCAAAATTTTGATTTAAATACACCCTCTCGTTTTGTATGTTTCAGAAGGGCCCTTGAAGGACAACTATGCATATGTATATTGAAGCTTTGATAAATATGAATAATATTTTTCATGCTATGCAAAATATAGTATCTGTGAAGATCACTCTTGCATCAAGAAAATTTGCAATTTTTACCAATTCAAAACCTCTGATATTTGATAAAAGCATTTGACGTACGAATGAATAACTTAAAGAATGAAATTATATAATTTCATGACCCATAGATTCCATTCAAAGTAATGATGTAGCCGCACTACAAGATACATGAATAGTCAAACCCATCAGACGAAAAGAATTCGCTTCAAGTTGTTAAATCCTCAGATGAATAGATTTTGCTTGTTGTAATCCACAGATGAATGGTTAGTCACGAGTTAAACAACAGTAAGACACGGAAAGTATTGCATTTTAAAATTACCGCCCAGATTGTGGTAGTACTAGTGGTAGCAGTAGTCGGCTTCCAGGGAAATTCTTTAGTGTTACTATTAGTTGTAATTACTGGAACAGTCCATCCAGCTGTTGGTTGTGAGTTCATATAATTTTGCGGTTAATTTCTCAGTTTTACAACATATTTTTTATTATTTACAAAAAAGAAACAACTTGGTTATTCACTATATTACTAGTCTGGCAATCATATTGATCTAACCATGGTGTACGTGTCAATGTGCATTGAACGCAACATTATCAATTCCTTTAACCAACAGATTTACAGTAAAATCTTCGAACTATGCGCATGCGTAATAAAGTTGTAGTTACAATAGTGGTGATGCCTGGTGCCCAGTTTTCTTTTCACAGCTGTAGTATACTTTGTGCACTTGTATTTGTCTAACGATATACAATTTGTTGGTTGACCCCGGAAGCGGGCAGCCTATGTTGTTAGAAGAACAATAACAAGAAGAAGAACAGGAACAAGATCAAGAAGGGGAAAATAGAAAAGAGGAGGAGAAGAAAAAGGAGTAATAAAAAGCGGAGAAAGTATGATGAAGGAGATAAAATAAAAAGAAGTTATGATAAAGGGAAGGCTTTAAATTCATTCTGCGATAGGGAGAAAACTTTGAAAATATACATAAGGAAGAGAAACACATTATATTCTTGCAAAATCATAGTAACACCGAAAGAGGTAAAAGCTACGAAGAATAATTCAGCAAATCGTTGAAAATACAGAAAAATTGGGCAAATGAGTGAGCCAGAGACTTAGAGAAAAGACGAGTCTCTCAATCGATTTGTGAAAGAACAAAGTAAGCAGTACCCTTACAATTGCTACGAATTCAACCGTCACTGCCCGGGGTCCAGATATCACAATGCTACTTACTCACTCGCCTCGTTTCCGATATGTGAATTAGAGATGACGAACATACAAAATAGTGATCCCAAGTCCATCCTCTGATCACTATGTCGTGATTTCAAATCACAGTATGGAAATGCATCGGTTTGGTTTTAGCATGACGGGACAGGCAAACAGTGGAGAGTCTACTCCCCTGAATTAGTCGAGGATGGTTCTTGTTGTTGTTATTGTTACGGTAGGAAAACAGAGTCAACTCCAGTCTCCAGCTTGGATTGGGATTTAGTAAAAGTGAAGATGAATAGTTGATCAAAACGGTAAGAAAAGAGAGAGATTTGCGAGTCATTCAGCGATGGTCGACAGCCGAACCGGTAAGCTCAGCAGGAACCGGTAAGCTCTTCAATAATGAGTCCTGTTGACTTCATGTTGTCGCAGTATACCAACCAAATCATGGACATATGATGAACATTCGAGAAAATGCTGACTGAATATCTATTAGATTAACCAGATGTAAATAGAAGTTAATAATCTGTTTCCGCCAAGAAAAAATGTAACTATGACATAAGATGAACTCAAGAAACATAATCTGCTGAGAAGAACTGATTTCCGATTCACAAAACGCCATTGTGAACATAATGAGAACCATTATCCCTATATGTATCTATGTATGTATGTATGTATGTATGTATGTATGTATGTATGTATGTATGTATATAAGCAAAGTAACCGTAAAAAGTAGCAAGATTATTTACTTATGGAGCGGCACTTCTGCCAAAGATTGGAGTATCTGTGTCGCAAATACACACTAATATGTATTGACTTCAATTCTAATACTTGTGACTCCGTGCCAAATTCAAGCTACGATTAGTAAACAACTACATGTGGATACACATAACCTCGTATGTATGTGTGTGTGTGTGTGTGTGTGTGTGTGTGTGTGCGCGCCACTTTCCAATGAATGCACAAATGCCACATTCTAATCCTCGTCTAACTTTCGGGAAGCGACATTTTATTCCTGGACAGAGCATGCAAATACTCTGACCCTAAGCCGAATTACTGATATGTATGAAACCTTGTCGTTTCAGACGATTACATTGCTAGTATACTAGTAATAACCCTATTCTGTCCGTCAGCAAGGCTTCTACTGATTCTTGAACACTGACAATCCCTTTCTGCATGATATTCTGGATGAAAATTGATAGCATACCCACACAACTTTGGATATAAGATAAGAGATTTGATTTTAAACAAGGAAAAAAAAAGATTCAGTCCAAAACCTGTGACATTGTTTAAACAATTTTGATAGCACTTGTCAACATTTGTTTCTGCAATAAAACTTTTTCTTCCGACCGACTTTTTTAGAAAGTTTTACAGTTTTAAACACTAAACATTAAAAAAACTTTTTCAAAAGATTTCTTAGTGTCACTTCAGTCACCTATTTCTCAATATTTTTCTAAGTGATTTGTGTCATTTTCTTCAGTTTTTTCTTCTTCTTCCTGTTTCACGTATACTTTATCAAGGTACAATGTATTCATTGACTCTTGTTGTGGTCATCAGTTGTTTATTGTGAAATTGTCTCGGGGATTTTAAAATATTACAGTTTTATAGACTTGGCACCCCAGCAGTGTTGATCAAACACTACCTCCGTTTCTTATTATATAGTTTATGTCATTTTGTGAGTTTGACATTCTATATAAGTTTTTACGTGTGTTGTACGTGGATGTTATCTTATACTATGTGTTTACTTTTTGAAACAGGGCTAACGTACGTTAGTAACCTAAAACATTTTTAACGTTGAGGGATCAGTAAGTATAATAACGATTATGACTTGTTCTTCGGGTCATTTCTATTGAATGTTCACCCATGTGAACATCAAGTCTGATGCGTCGGTTTTATTCTCAGACTGCATGCAAATCAACTTATGATATCATTTTTCATGTTTTGAACACTTTTAATAATCAAATAAAGTATTTCTCATCTACATGGTTGAAACAAAGCCACTTTCCAGTGGGTAGTAAGAACCTCTATGGGTAATTCGATTAATACGCTTGAACAATTTGTTACATAGCATCCCATGTTCGATCTCACAACCTGTCCAGCTACCTATCAAACAGACGAATGGATCAGAGTCAAATGTTTTCCCCTTTCCTTGGTTCCAGTCAATATAAAGATCTTTCACGCTGACAAAGACTGGATCTCAGAGCGGCTCGAGCTGCTGGATACTATCTCGTTTATCAAACTATTTGTAGATAAACATTCCATCCTCGAATTTAATATCCAAATCTAGGAACGTTGCTACCATTCCTTTATATTCACATTTTGATTCAAGATCCTAAAGGTATATATTATTATACAATTTTCCGAATCCTCCCCCATCATTAAGAGGACATAAGTTATCTATAAAACGGATACAACCTAAAACTGAACAAGTTCGTTTTAATTAGGGATGAAATGAATATATATTCGTGTCTGAGTAAATACAAATTTGCTCAGAACACGGCAGGGTCAATTCCCATTGGAACACCTATGATCTGATAAGATATTTTATTTCCTCTTTTAAAGTAAAATTCACCAATAAGATGACTATATATATATAAGGAGCGTAACTGACATAGCAAACTAGAATGATGACGTAGTATAACTGCTGAATTCAAAGAATGATAAAGATATAAAAAGTGATGAAAACAAAAGAATAAATAAATGAATAAATAATTTGTTTGTTGTCAATAGAATGCTATTCTCCAAGTTTCCTTCGATGGAAATCTCTATTATCTATGTACATAAATGCAATGTGTATCCATATATTTCATATTTTTGACAGTGCAGGTAAACAGCTATGTATGGAAAGTAACTGATGTCCCAACAAGAGAAAATTTACACATTGTACTATAATAAAGCATACGTAAAACAGGGGAAAACACTGAAGAAAATTCCATAAATTGTATTGCCAGTTATTGAGAAATAAGTGACTAAAGTGACACCAAAGGACATTGAAAAGATTTTTAGTGTTTGGTGCCTGAAGCTGTAAATCTTTCAAGACTATCCATCTATCAATCTCTTTCTTTCTCTTTCTTTCTTTCCCTCAATATATATATATATATATATATATATATATATATATCACTGATGCAGACATTTCGCTCGTATAAACATACTTTTAAATGAAACAATCTGTACAAATACAGATAGACATATATGAACATGTATAACGTTTATGTTCCGATATCCAGATTCAATTATAAATTCATAACCGGTATCTGACTCTGGAGGAAAAACATCGTTCACCATATGTTAACGATTTCTATTAGATTTACTAGCCTGTCCTACATCGGACAAAAAGAAAAGGGCCAAACACTTTCATAACTTGATTACGAAATTTACAGAATATAGCCATATGTTAAACATTTTTACAAATGCTGACTATATAAAAAGTGTCTATGGTCAGATTTATAACTTGCTTTAGCCAAAGCAAAAACCAGGACGATTAAGTGGATTTGAATAAACAGAGAAAGTATAAACTAATTTTCCACATTCAAAAGTTTGATGACATGTATCCTAAAATCCATCGCTCGGTGCATCTTTACCCCATCTAGAGTTACATCACCCAACCCTGCCTTGGTCCAACTAGCTTGTCAAAATTTCAGGTTACTTAGTTTCACAAAAATCTAATAGAGGCTGCAGATTAATCTACTAACGTATTGAACCTTACAGTGTGGTTTTTCTGGTTATTTCCCTGTCAATTTCTGCTTATTTCTCTGTTCCTTTTTCAGTTAGAGGTAACAATTTTGCTGATGAAAATATCATCTACGCTTCCATTGAAACAAAGTCAATAGTTAAAAAATTCAATTATGACCTATAATTTTTCTCACGGGGAATAACTAGTGACTTGTAAAAAACAATAAATGAAATTAACACTTTTTTTAGTAAATGTTCACTGGTCGTGTTGCAAGAATTCCAGACATCTGCTGGACATCACAACTCAAAACGTGGATCTCCAGAGATCATATGCAAAATTGTGGCGTGACGAATTATACAAGTTATCATAGTATTGGCACCGCGACGCTCATGATAGAGGGATCTGGCAAATCTTGGAGGAGGTCTGTATCCAACAACGGACACTAAAAGGCTGCTGCAGCTGATAATTTAAAATCAAGCGAAGAATCAACCTAGGATGGCAAGCCTTTGGCAGATCAAGCTCAACTTTCAAAATCAAGAAGTTCCCATCAATCCTAAAGAGAAAGGTATGCGACCAATGCATCCTCCCAATAGGTACTCATGGAGCTGAAGCATGGAACCTAACCAAGAGACAGACCTGTGAATTGAGAACTTTGCAACGTGCATATGAAAGAATTATGCTGGGCCTCACATGGAGAGATCACGTCAGCACAGTACATCTGGGATAATACAGGAGTCAGGGACATCATAGAATCCATTAAAAATCTCAAATGGCAATAAGCTGGCCATGTTGCAAGAATGACAGACAACCGATCGACATCACGACTCACAACATGGATCCCCAGAGACCACGTGCGAAACTGAGGCTGGCTGAGTATTAGATGGGGAGAAGAGTAAGACAAATTCAGAAAGTGATGGCTCTGCGACGCCCATGATAGAGAAGTGTGGCGAATCCTGGGGAAGGTCTGGGTTCAACGACGGACGTTAAAAGACTGATGATGATGATGATGATGATGATGATGATGATATTTTGGCGTGATGTCATATCAACGAAATACATCAGCCACTACCAGGTAATGATTGCTTTTATTGCCTTAATCAACATCTACTAATTGTCTTGACTTTGAATTCATTGCCTGAGTAAGGCCCGAGACAAAGGAATTTGAAATGACTACGAAAGTAGCTGAAACCTTGAGAAGACGTGGGGTAACGTTTTGTGAAGGTTATAATGTAAAAACAATAATGTAGTTCAGTAATATACGACGGTGCAAGTGGGATGTGTGCAATACAGTCGCTGCTCTCAAGAACCGGGGAATTTATATGGCATGCTCAAACATGTCCACTTCTGAATTTTAGTTGAATAACTATTGACATTTGTATAGGCAGACGTTGCACGTAAAAACAAACCCAGACGTTTCTTGAACTTTTCCGTTGACCGATTTAAGCTTGTTTTTACATTGTTTGCAACGATGCACATCTGCTTCTTATTGAATGTCTCTATTCACAATGCATATTTATACAAAAAATGGTCTGTTTACAACAGAGTTTTTAAAAACTAAATAAGTAGGCGCCTGCACTTATCGCTTTCATACACTCTCTGTCAGCTATATTCCAGAAAAGTTAATAATCATTGTTTAATCTGCGCTTTCCTTGTTTGATCTTTTAGTCAAGCTTTAGAACCAACTGCAAGGGTGGATACAGGATTTTGAGCAGGATGGGGTCCAACTGGATATAATAATTTTTTTTTCTTAGAAATGAATATTCAATAAATATGAAAAACAATAAAGATTCCAAAATATTAGAAACAAGAAGGTAATTTGCGATCCGGCATTTTTCACTTACGTTTGAGCTGCTGAACTTTTTAGCACCGTAATTTACAAAAGAGGAGAGTGAAAAATCAACCAGAGAAATTTATCAATATATATAAAGATCAAGATTGGAGATATCTTACTTGTATCAGATGAAAAAAAAATTTCTTTTTGTTTTAAAGGTTAATTTACGATTACTATGGATTATTACTACTTTCTTTTTCATTCACGAAATCTATCTATATATATATATATATTTCTAAAAGAATCTCTAATTATGCTTTGTTCGATCGAAGAAAGTAGGAATGACACACTGAACATAAACAAGACGACCCTAATAATCCTAAAAAGACGAGTATACAACCGATTCATCCTTCCGATAGTCACTTATGGAGCTCAAACATAGATCCTAACCAAGAGACAGACTCGCAAACTGAGAAGCATGCAGCGCTCGCATGAGAGAATCATGCTCAACCTCACATGGAGAGATCACAAGACAGCACAGTATATGAGGAAAAAATGGGAATCCGAAACATCATATAATCAATTAGAAAACTTGAATGGCAATGGGCAGGCCATGTTGCAAGAATAGCAGACAACCGATGGACATTACAACTCACAACATGGATCCCCAGAGACCACATGCGAAACCGAGGCCGACAAAATACAAGATGGACAGATGTACTAGATAAATTTAGATGATACTGGTTCTGCGACGCCCATGATAGAGAATTGTGGTGGATCCTAGGGAAGGTGTATGTCCAACGACGGACAATAAAAGAATGATGATGATGATGATGATGATATGCCCACCGGATCCGCCCCTGAAATGGTGTACAAACGATGCCAATCTCCTCTATAAGCGCCGGTTTTGTTCGTATGCAATGTTGGTGTATTATCGTGGATATGATTTAAATCACTGGCAGTGTACCTTCGTGTCGTGCAATGTAAAGCATTTGGCGCATAACTTTTTATGGTGGTTTAATTTGGGTTGCCTTATAATAAGCGTATCCGTCTTTGGTTGCCCAGTTCAGTAGTTGCTTTTCTCAAAAAAAAAAAGAAAAAATTCCACTCATTTTCCCCCTATTTTATCGTAGTCTACAACATTCTTTCTCCTTTCAAGTTGACAGCGCATCAGATACAATTTGATTTGATGGAATTTTTGTATTTCATCGCCCCTAGAGAGAACGGACCAGCGCTTGTCGTCAGCAGCTTGATCGCTTTTATGTAACATCGTCATCAGGCAGATTTGGATGATAAGTCAATTTTCCGATGGTAAAATTACGAATCGATGAAGATTTTCAGTCTTCACCTAATGCCACCGAAGAGATGAATTAAAATAAAAACTATTTCAGTCTTGTATTATAATGTAAATTGATATGTTACTCCCTGGCAATGGTTGTAAGATCAGCGTGCTGACTAACGCTCTAGGGTTATTGTAGCGGGTAATTCGTACTCTGACGTATGAACTTGGAATTGCTTCCGCCATTTTGTCAATTTCTGTCGGTGAGTTTACTTGGTGTACGTCGTTCAAGATTTTATGAAACCAAAATCCTTGAGCCGGACATTTGATTGAAAGAGAAGAAAAAGAAAGAAAAAAAAACGCTGTTAAATGGACAAAATTGTAATCCATATCTGCTCGAGGATCGGATTTTTTGTCGTCGGGGAGTATACAGCAATCATTCATTTTTCCACCTGCTGCTGTCAGTCACTTAGACAAGCAAACCTTGGTCACTTGCCCCAACCCAAACAACCCTGCCTCTTTACAGCACTGACCCTTGGCAAAACTCTTCACACGATTATTATTTACTTTCTGTCCCACCGATTCGCGATTTATGACAACATATCTGTCTTTTCCAATTATTGAATTTCTTCTTATTATTCTTATCTTCTTCTTCTTCTTCTTCTTCTTCTTCTTCTTCTTCTTATTATTATGGAATCTCACACCAGTTGCCTGGTGGTAACCGCTGGAGTTTGAGTGACAGCAAGTCTCCTCAAGTCTCCAGCCCTCCTCTCCTCGTACTCATAGATCGCAGTAATTCTGCGATTTACAGTTTCACACCGGTTGCCCAGTGGTTATCGCTGAAGGCTGAGTGACAATAAGTCTCCTCAGGTCTTCAGCTAACGTCTCCTCTCTCTTTCGCATATCATGACAGAGCTACGCCTCGTTGCAGTCCTTATATCTCTAGCACCTTCCTCAGTATCCGTCCAGTGCCCAGCAGTGCTGTGGTCTGTACGGTCTCTATCCTCCCCCTAATCCCGATCTCCTCCAGTCTCTCCCTCAGCGTTTTGGGGACAGTTCCTAGTGCGCCCACTATGACCGGTACTACCCTGGTTTTCATGTTCCACATTTTCTTTAACTCCCTTGCTAGGTCCTGGTATTTTTCCCTTTTCTCACCCTCCTTCTTTTTTACTCTATGGTCTGCAGGTACAGCAACGTCTACTATTTGGCAGGCCCTCCTTTTTTTGTCTACTATTACTAAGTCCGGCCTTCTTGCCTGGATGAGGTGGTCAGTTTGGATGTCAAAGTCCCACAGTAGTTTGTGGTTGTCATTCTCCAAAACTGCCTCTGGCTTGTGCTGATACCACTTTTCCCCATGGTCGAATCCCATTTGTTTACTTAGTTCCCAGTGTATCATCGTTGCTACTCTATCGTGTCTATGCTTATACTCCTTCTGGGCGAGTTGGCTACATTCACTAGTTATGTGGTTTACTGTCTCATCTCTCTCACCGCACATGCGGCATTTGCTGTTTGTCTGTGTTCTGTCGATTTTTGCTTTTATGTAGTTTGTCCTTATGCTTTTGTTTTGGGCTGCCATGATGAGCGATTCTGTTTCTCTCTTAAGGTTTCCCTTTCGTAACCACGTCCATGATTTCTCGTCTGCTATATCTTGTATCTGTCTTTTAAACTCGCCGTACAATTTTTTCCCTTCCCACTTTTCTTTTCTAGTTTGCTGTACTGTTCCATTGTTTTCTACTTTATTGTTTGTCGCACTATCCCTCGCGCTCTTTATGATTTCTTCACTATTTGTTTGCACATATCTATCTAGGACTACTTTAGCTCTCTGGACACAATCTTCTATGCTGATGAGCCCCCTACCACCTTCTTTTCTCTTAACGTATAGCCTATCTGTATCATCCCTAGGATGTAATGCTTTATGCATCGTCATAAGTTTCCTTGTTCGCCTATCCATTGATTGGAGCTCTTCCTTTGTCCATCCTAGGAATGGTCCTGTATACCTAATTACTGACACAGCCCAGGTGTTCATTCCTTTTATTAGATTTCTGCTATTTAATTTGGTTTCTAATATTTTCCTTATCCTTCTGAGGTATTCTCTCTTAATTTTCTCCTTCATCTCTTCCCGTTTTATCGTGTCACATTCAAGGACACCTAGGTACTTGTATCGGTCTTGTGCAGTCAATGCCCTAATCTTGTTGTTGTCCGGAAGTTCAATTCCCTCAGTCATTGAAAGCCTTCCTTTATGCATCACCATGATTGCGCATTTTTCTATCCCAAACTCCATTCCTATGTCCTCACTATATTCCCTTACTTCGTTGAACAGAGTCTCAAGCTCTCCCCTGTTTTTTGCAAACAATTTAATATCGTCCATGTACATTAAGTGGTTGACCTTACCTTTTGTTTTAGAGAAGTGGTATCCTTTGCTGTTTCTCAGGATTCTGTTAAGCGGTATCATTGTTAGAACAAATAATAGTGGGGACAACGAGTCTCCTTGGAAGATTCCCCTTTTTATCCCTACCTCGGCTAGTTTGTCCCCTGCGGCTGTCAAATCTACTTTCCAGTTTTTCATTGAATTACCAATGAATTTAACCACCGGTTCGCTAATTTTGAACATTCTAAGGCATTCGAGTATCCAGCTATGTGGAATCATATCGTATGCCTTTTTGTAATCTATCCATCCCATTGCGATATTCTTTCTCCTTTTCCTTACTTCTTTTAAGATCATCTGGTCTATGTAGAGTAAATCGTTTGCCCCTTTGGTTCCTATCCTACACCCTTTCTGTTCTTCTGGTAGTAGCCCCCTTCTATCCATTGACATGTATATTCTCTCTGCTATTTGCCCGGTCAGGATTTTCCACATAAGTGGTAGGCAAGTGATTGGTCTATAGTTGCTTGCTATGTTCCCCTTCCCCAGGTCTTTTTGGATGAGGGTGGTTCTGCCTTTAGTCATCCATTCTGGTGCTTTGCCTTCATTTAGACAATTTTGGAGTAGGTGGGTGAGTCTACCGTGTAACGTGGTGAACTTTTTGAACCAATACCCATGGATCCCGTCGGGCCCCGGTGCTTTCCAGTTGGCTACTTTCCTAAGAGTTATTATTATTCTTATTATTATTATTAATTTCCGTCTTTATTTTTGGTTATGTACACTTGTACTTATCAGCAGTCATTTTTCCTACCGTGAAACTTCCTTTTCGAATTCCTCCACGGTGAATTCCATTCGTTTTATTTATTTTTTTTTTATTATTTTGGCAATTGGATAGAGTCCCCATTGCTCAGACATTCCCTTGCGATTATTATAACTGAGAAATTAAAAGTGATTGATTGTTCAACGACGAAACACTCGTAATTCATTCATCATCCTCAACAAAGACGACTTGCTGGAATTTTGAGTCAATTGGTGAATCAGATACCCGGGAATAATTTGAATTCTAAAACTGTAAACATTTTTGTATCGAGGTTTATATACTACTGTCAACTTCTCATCCTTTCCTCTGTGTCTATCTCTCAGCACTACTTGATGGTTGAATGGTAACGATTTTCACTTCACTGACGGATTATATACGTGTTCAAGTGAAGGTCTGCATCTCAAATACTGATTGTTAAGACAAACAATCCGTTATCCATGTGAAAAATGGTTGCCATACAATCTTCCAACTATATCAACAGTTGGTGTGTTTGTGTGCCTATCAAATATCTACCTATCTATTTCAATCTATCTATCTATCTATCTCTCTCTCTCTATATATATATATATATATATATATATATATATATATATATATGCGTGTGTGTGTGTGTGTTGTTTATACTTAAGCGCTTACGTCTTTTGTGTAATCGAAAGTTTGTTAGACAATTTTGAAATTCAGATCCACTGACACTGGAGCGGATCCAGAATGTTTTTTCCGTTTGAGAAATCATTGTCCGTTTTTTTTGTTTGTTTGTTTTTTGTCGTTGTTCTTATTTTTCTTCATACATTTGTGTATACACTCATGACTATCCATGTTCGCCATGAATTTCAATGAAATTTTGCAGAAGGGAGGATTATTGGAAGAAGTGAGTATATTTCGGGACGGATCCTTGCATGATTACTTTCCCCAAGTTGTTGTTATATGGCAACACCACATATCGCTAAAACTTCGAGATTGTCGATCCGTACACCTGACGATAGCGTTGGCAGATGTATGCGCTCTCCGAGTGCTTTGTTGTTCTTTATCCTTTAACTAGTTACCCGAACTGTGTTTTCCACTGGTTTTCCCAGACGCTTGTGATACTCCTCTTATCAGGCTCAACTTGAATAATTTTCCAGACTTACTTCTCGTTGCATCCGAAATAAGTGATAATAATCAAGGGACTTGCCTTTCTGTAATTTCCGCTGAGAAAATTACAAACAGCAATAATCCATTTAATAAATCTAAACAAAACTAACTCGGTATATCAATTTACAAACACTTTTAACTGATGAGAACATGTTTCTGTTGAATATCTCTGGTAGCGTACTTCCGTCTTTCACAGTCTGGCTCATCTTGATGAATTCCCTTATCTTTCAAATGACATGTCTCCAGCTCTGAGAATAACGCGATGCATTTTAACATAAGACGATCAGTTTTATGCATAGCCGAATAGCGTAATAGTTAACGTTTCTGCTTCTACACGCAGAGGGTCCTAGGTTCGATCTCCAGTATGAGCCAAGAGTTTGGAAAACCCTTGTGTACGCTCTAATCTGTATATTGGTAAAAAAAAAAAACAAACAAACTTGTAGGCATGACGTCTCGGTCTTAACCAGACTTGAGACTTGCAATCATATGGTGGATGCAACATTATCGGCCGCCATACTTCTTTGAGGTGTCTTCTGAGAGAGGGGGGATAGAGTGAGCAGGGGGCTCTCTATAACTAGTCAAAATTGATAATAATGTTGCAATACTTCATCCAATAATTTGAAAAATATCATTGTATTGAAGACTGCCAGGCATCAAAATGTTAGCATCAAGAAGGGTTGAATATCGGTTATGGACAGTTATGTTTAAGGTGTAAAATCAGCTTTTGTTTAACTATGAAGTCCCCCAGACCAAATGGTTAAAAGTAGCCAGGCGTATACTGGACTCCCTCCGGCTGAAGAATGTGAATTCGATTCTCAACGTGGGCTTACACTTTTATTTCCGATTACGCGACATAGTCGTAGGATTACGAGTCAAAGTTGTGATAAAAAGCAACTGAAAATTAGAATGAAAGTAAAAAAAAAAACTAGCCTAATTTGAAAAATGAAAAAAACATCATTATATTACAAGCTATGAAAAAAGATTGTGTAGCTTGGAATGGATTTAATGCGAAAAGGAAATGTTTTGCCTTATTCTAGTGAAAACTAAATTTTGTGTCTCTTTAAGGAAATATAAGATAGGAACTATTTATTGTTTCATTTGTTCATAAGATTCTATTTATTACTTACAAAATACACACAGTATTATCACTGAATTGGAGAAAAGACTTAATCACACCAAAGTTATGTCGGAAACAAAGAAAAAATTGCAAATATTTTGGCAGAACTTCACATGAATTAGGATTACGAAAGTCAAGACATGCTTAAGAAAGTTAAAGAAGTATGGATCTTTGCTAGTTTGCCGTAAGATTAACCCCCGAACCACATAAACTGAACACTCGAAGGCCCCTTGAAATAGTATAACAATACATTCTTGAATATAAGACGAGGCTTTTTTTTACTAAAAGAAAAATGTCTCAAAATCAACTTTTGTCTACATGAATACAGTGACGATTGACACCATGCATATTAGCAGGCGATAATGCCCGTTCTTCTAAGTCAATTCATTATGATGATTTTGTATGAAATGCTATGTAAGTACTATACCATTGTATAATTGTGTAATGTCAATTTTTCCGGTGGATTCGTCATTACTGATGAGAATTCCACTTTTTAAAACAACGATCGATTCGTTGAAGATATCAGGTACCATAAACTGTGTCAATAAAAAAGTGATATCTCTCATGATCACGTTATGGTAAAGTAACGGCTTTTTCTTATTATCGATTCTGTTGAACTTTTGGAATTTTTTGCTTAATTCCGAACTCGTCTTACACTCACGGTTGACTTATATCTAAAAAACTAAAAAAAGACTGTGGACCCTACCGCGAACTAGCAGAGATCCATAATCGTTGAATCGACAATTTTTGTAAAAATTGACACCACGTTCAAGAAATATTTTCTATTTGTAGTGGGAGTGAGTGTGGCTTGCTTGTATTTAATTGTTTGTATTTAATTTCTATACGATTCACTCGGCCTGAAAGATTTCTGCGTATTTACCTTCCCTGTGGTGAATTTATATTTATGTTCTATTCCTGCAACGCCTATCTGTCACACAAATCTAATTTTGAAATAGTTGAACACAGCAATAGAATGTCAAATTGGTTTAGGGTTAAAGTTATCGTCAAGGTTGATGGAAATTGACGTAAAATTTGCGATAACTGAAAAAATATCATTGAGTGATAATTCTAGTATTACAGAAAACTTTGTCTAAACAGCAAAAAAGCAATTATAGCCCCCCCCCCCGCTATCAGAAAGAAGGGCGTTCCCATAAAAAACAACTTTTGTTAGCCGAAATGGCGTAAAGCCAGGAAACAATTACCATTAATCTATATAGGAAAATTTGTGAGCGTTATCGAATCAACCCCACCCACCCTGCCAAGGTGATGATGGCATATTAGGCTGAGTCGACGGGGGTTGGGAATGTTGGAGGTGAAAGAGACTGGGTTATGGGGGTGGAGAGAGAGAGAGAGAATACGAGAAAGAAGGAGTAAGAGGGAGTGCTCTATCTCTATATCGCTGACCACTTTCCTTCGTTCATTGCTTTATTTCAGAAAAGCGAAAAAGTGTCGGATTGCGAACTCTCGAATATTGGGGGACACCTGTATTCATTATCGTGAATGATACTTGGAAATATTTGTTAACAATATTTCGTAACGTCTAAGTGCCAAATTCGAGTTGTGTTGGTTCCCCTACCCCCGTAACAAGAACAAGAACTATCTTCACCAAATTTAGGGGCCTAAACACTTCACTCTCCGTCTATCCCGTCATATAAAACTAAACTGATGTACAAAACTAACATTTCCATATAGTGATTTTAAATTACGACCAGGTGATTGTTACGCGGATCAAATGAGCCAAACTCACAAGTCGTGTACAGCTGCGAATTTATTTATTATATATACAATACAGAAGTTGCAGCAATCATTTCAGTCAGAATAGAAGTGAGTGTGGTGTTTTACACTGCAGCAGCCAGGCTTGTTCATTTTTGTTGATTGAAAAAAAAATTTAGATGAGGGATCTTTACCATTGTTACTTTATGGCTAGTTTTATATATATATATATATATATATATATATATATATATATATATATATATATATATATATATATATATATATATATATATGTATATATATATATATATATATATATATATATATATATAAGGGTTACTATTGGGTTGATATCTGAACTTAGTGTACAATATTCGATTTAAGACATTTGTTTTGCAAAGGGCATCTGCTAACGAAGCATAACAATAAAGTAATTAGAAATAATACTAAAGGAGAAAGCATAAATACAGATTACAATTGTACAAACAAGAACAGATGCCCTTTGCAAAACAAATGTCTCAAATCAAATATTGTATACCAGACTGAAATATCAATCCCAGAGAAGCCCTCAGAAGTGAAATATTAGGGAGGAATATCGAAAACACCCTTCAAACTAAGATTAGCCAACCATTTATCATCATTTACAAACGAAAAATATAAAAACAGTATATTACTGTCGACATATTATTGTTGACTAACTGATCGCAAACTCAAACCTACATTAAAATGGAAAATATTAAAACAAACACACATATGCCAGAATATTGGAACCCCATGTTACCTACGCCTAAATAAGAAATTTATAAAACCTCACTTTTGCAATAGAACAAAAAAAAATCATTGAAAAGAACAAATGAAGTGGTGTTTAAGAGCCGGCATCACTCAAAATTTCTTCTAACGATCATAATTTAATAACCGATACATAGATATACTAAAAATAAACCACCATAGCTATCTTATTCCACTTGCGATTACTTTGAACATCATTACCATTTTATACTTCCAGCTTTTTTTAAGAGCAATTCAATCACCATAATTATCTTAGACATGTACAAAATGGACCAAACCCAGAATAATTAAATTAACAACTAAGATCATATAAAAGAGAACCCTAACATAGGGAAACAGATTTAAGTGAGAATAAAATACTCTCAAAGAGGAAACATACCACAAAGAGTTGTTGGATTCACTACATACTGATGTCGGAAAAACCTACACCATGCCCTCCTAATTTAAAATTCATAACTACCAACAAGCACAGTACTAAATGAAACCGGAAAACATAACAAATAATGACCAACCACTAAACAAAAAAGGAAGGCAAAGATATATAAACAGAATGAAAAAGGAAGATCCGATAACATAGAAAAATAGACCCTCCATTCCCTGAATAGGAATCTAAGAAAAACCAAATAATTCGCCTGAAGAAACCCAAAGAGGGCAGAAGCATAAACGTGTTTGTGCAGCGAATCCTTACTTCATCACATCATACATATATACATATTGTTAACACGCTAACCAAAAGTTGGAGGAATTTACAAACTTTCACTTGTGAACAGTATTCTAATACCTTGTTTCCACCGTCTCCCTGGAAGTGCCACGATGGAACTTTGGTGTTAAAGTGAGTATTTTGATTGCCAAATTCATTGACCTTTTGAGTAGCATCACCTATATTGAGATATTCGCGCGCGCGCGCGTGTGTGTGTGTGTGTTTAGCTTAGCTTATTCTGCCACGAAGTTGCAATTGTTGGGCACCCAGATGGAATTCACTTGCAATAATCTGCTATACTTATTTATATCATTGATAATTGTAGGCTTCCACCATTTCATTGGCGAACAAAATTTCTGTTTTAACCCATATATGCCTTTATAATAAGCCTATATTTATTCCACCCTGAAAGTTGCAGTAGAAAATATACTTATGAAAGAAGGAGGATCAAATTACAATCGAATACTCTTAAGATGATAAGAAACATTCTCGCAGTGCTTTTACGAAACAAATTAGCTTTACCATGCTGATATACTTTCATTTTCCCCATATTTCTAGATATATCATAATCTGACTTTAGACATAAATGGGTTAAATTTTTTATCAGGGCGTGGCACATTTTCTTGGCGTTCAGATGGTTGGGGTAATATTATGCATAATTACCGCAAAGACAAGGTGGATTTAATTGGATTGGTTGTAGAAAAGATGATACGAAGTGTCAATTAAATTACATTTCTGCAAACACTCACACTCGTGCTTGTCTCCAGTTCTGTCGGCCGTGGTTTAATCCACCGTCGAGACCTATCAAAGGCTGTAGATTGGTACTCAATGCTCCTTTGCAAAGGGGCCACGTGAAATCACCGAAGTTGAGCAACGTCGAAACAAATGAGTGCCATTTGGGAGATAAATACTTGGTGCTGTAAGCAGAATGCAGTCTGGGACTTACTGACAGTTATCTGTGTATATCGAATCCCGGTACACTCTCGATGTGGGTATAAGGGGAACACGACGACATATATAGATTCATGCTCAAATGAAAGCGAATACATACACACTTGTCGAATCACACTCACGCACACAAACACAGATCTGTGCAGTGTGTATAAACACACATATATAAGTAAGTATCTGTGTTTCAGTGCATATCTGCGTATACATATGACGAATACTCCGAATATATATATATATATATATATATATATATATATATATATATATATATATATATGCACGAATAATCATAAGGTTTGTGCATATATCTTTATCCCCGTAAAAATCTCTCTCTCTCTCTCTCTCTCTCTCTATATATATATATATATATATATATATATATATATATATACGCACATATGTGTGTGAGTGCGTGTGCGTGCGTTCATTCATAAGTTATATATTACTGGGCTTTACTGACATATATAGTTATATTGATAAATATAGTCAAAAACTTCATACTTTAGCTGAAAAAGAATTTTCGTTCAGAAATTTCATACTTTTAATACCAACAGTCCTCCATATCATTCTACGATGTCTCGTCATGTAAGTCAGGTATTTTCTGATCTCTGTTTATGAACTACGTTCAGATATCGAATTCTTATGTTGCACAGTGCTCCCAAATTTGATGTTTGTTTTCTTTTAGTGAGACACGATAGCGGAAATTATGCCACTATGAAAAATGGCGGAATGATTTTTAATTTTTTTTCGCCACTGATTTGGAATGTCCACTTGAGTTATTTTTCAGAGTTCCTTATAGCATATCCAACTCAAAAATTCCTGTTGATCCCTATTACAACGCCAGGGTCATGTTTTGAAATCAATCCAGTTATGTATATCTCTCAATAGACAAACAGAAGTATAATGTTATAATTATTAGGATTTTCTTCTTTTTTTTTTTTTTTTTAGCTCTGGTAAAATGTCATTGCTCTATCGTTGCGCCAATATCGTCGATGTAGGGCGTATCTGACAAGTTGTATGAGTAAACAGATACATCAATTTGTGCGTGTGAGTCCATTTCCATGTGTATGTGTGAAGCGTAAACATTTATATAATGCATGATTTTGACATAAACTCCCACCATTTGTTATGGGCAATTTTTTTTTTATGAAGACCCAATTCTTCTCCGTTTGATTTATGTACATTCTCTCTCGCCTCTCCTCGGTTAGACAAATATAAATATAGACGTCTCGTAACCTTTACTATTTGACCTTTGGCATATTTATGTAGAACGCGCGCGCGAACACACACACATATGTGCGTATGCATGTGTTATTAAGAAATGGCTATTTGATCCGACGGAATGATTATGAATTACATTATATTATAATGAAATTCTTATTTGAAATCATCGCCTGTTAAGAAAATGGGGCTGCTGCACGTATCGCACTTGCGATCGAAAGGGTTGCCGATATATTTATCGCTTTGAAAGAAACAAATAAAGTAAATATATGAATAAAATATGAATAAGCAAGACGGGAATTAGGCGTTGGAACAGTTATTTGGACTTCGCATTACCGACTGCTGTTTAACTCAATGGTAAGAGCAACGTGACTTTGAAGTGGGTACTATATCGGTCACAGGTTCGATACCTGCTGCAGCCCTATTTTCTTTAATTGTTTATTCTGTTTATGTTGTTTAGACCAAATGGTATATTCACCGAGTAATAACGGGTGATCATTTCAAATAAAAGTTTCTATACAACGCAATTCATAATCACACACACACACACACACACACACATGTATATATATATATATATATATATATATATATATATATATATGTGTGTGTGTGTATATATATATATATATATATATATGTGTGTGTGTGTGTGTGTGTGCGCGCGCGTGTGGATAGATACAGTTATGAACTTCACACTTTAGCTGGAAAACAATTTTCGTTTAGAAAATTCATAATTTTACTACCAAAAGTTATCCGAATCATTCAATGATTTATTGTCGTACCAGTCGGTTATTTCTCGATCTCTAATCATGTATTACCTTCTGATATCTTCTATTATACACGGAATATTAAATTACATTATTGTTATTTATATTTGGATTCTAATGTTGTATGTAAAATGATATTGTGGGGATCATTTACTGTTTAACCATGGACCTGTTTCAGAGATTATATATATATATATATATATACATTTTTCGATATGTCTATCTCTTTATACATATATCATCATCATCATCATCATCAACAGCAGCAGCAGCAGTAGCAACAGGCATCATAAATCCACAGCTGGACAAATGCCTTTCCCATTTCTTTCCATGACGACTGCGATTGTGCCTAATTTTCGCCATGTCTTACCGATATCTCTATCTCATCTGTCTATCTTGAATCTGGTCTCTGCCTACATGGACACCATTCGGTCAGCCTTTTACCCCATCTGTTGTCATCTCTTCTTGATAAGTGTCAGCTTATCTCTACTTTTGTTATATATATATGTATATATCATCATCATCATCATCATCAGTCTCTTATCGTTCGTCGTTGGGCATAGACCTTCCCCAAGATTCACCTAATTTCTCTATCGTGGGCGTCGCCGAACCAGAATTTAAAAAATTTGTCGAGTTCATCTCTCCATCTTGTATTAGTCACGGTTTCGCATGTGATCTCTTGGGATCCATGTTGTGAGTCTTGGTGTCCATCGGTTGTCTGCCATTCTTGCAACATGACCGGACCATTGCCATCTAAGTTTTCTAGTATCTATGATGTGTCGGACTCCCGTTTTCTTCCCTATACACCGTGCCGTCTTGAAAAGTATATATATATATATATATATATATATATATATATATATATATATATATATATATATTATATATATATTATAAGATTATGAATTGCATCATATCATATTGTAGCTATTTGAAATGATCTCCCGTTATACGGTGAATGTGTCATTTGGCTGAGAGAACGTAAATAGAATAAATAATTGAAGAAAATTCTTTATTCTATTCACATTGTCTAGGCCGAATGATACAGTCACCGTGTAATGACAGGAGATCATTTCGAATTGAGTTTCAATACGATATAGCGCAATTCATTATCATTTCTATCGGATCATATGTCCATTTCTTAATAATATATATATGTAAGTGCGTGTTCGTATGTGTGTTTGCACATACATATAAATAGCATTATTTTTTTTGCAATTGATCTGGAATGTCTACCCGAGTTATTTCTTGTCACTGAAGCGTGTCCAAGTCAAATATTCCTGCGGAGCCCTATTACAGTGCCAGGACAATGTTTCAGAATCAATCCAGTAATGTGATGCAGTACTCCTGTGGTCTCGTGTACACTCAGTAAACACTGAAGCTCGATATTCACTGAGTTTCAGCTTAGTTTAACTGTAGTGGGGCGCCCACTTAGGATCGAACTCATAACAGCAGTGGTGGTAATCATCAGAAGCTTGTTAACCATAACTCCACTGATTGTGAAACGGGATTTCATAAAATTAACGAAATGTTCAGAAAATTCTCGAAATTCTGAGGGATTTTACGAAATCTTCAATTTGACAAACTTACTTTAAGATATATACAGAGAGAGAGAGAGAGAGAGAGAGAGAGAGAGAGAGAGAGAGAGAGAGGATGCATGCATGCATATATATAAATATATATATGTATGTGTGTGTGCTTATATCTGGATGTATGAGTGGGTGTGTTTGCGTTGAGTAAGTAAGGTGCTCTCTTATCTGATGCTTTGATAACCATTCCGATTTGATATCAGAGAACGTAGATTGGTACGTGGAAGTATCAGAATAACGAAGGATCCGCTCGAAATCCTAGAAGGTATGGAAGTCAACAGCCTAATTTACGAAGCAGAAGAGAAATTCGAAGCTGAATGCTTATATTTGGGAATCTATTCTCACTCTTTTCCTCTAAGAGAAGGATGTTATATCACCAAGGAAGCTGAATCAATTACTATTATTTTATTCACAGTATTGTCATGTTGCAGTAAGATTTTGTGTTTGTTCAAATACTTATGAGCAGTTTTGTTTATATGAATAAATGATCTTTTTTATTTTTAAAAAAAGTACTGCACATAAGTATTCGAACTAACAGAAGATCTATTTTTTATAGCAGGAACCATTATGGGATTTGAGCAGAGATGGATCAAATTTAATCCAACTAATTTGGCAACTCTTCCAAGTAGAAATGTGAGATCACTTTTCAATCTTCTTGATCGATTCTGAACAAGATTTTTGAAGTATAGAAAAAGCTATTCTATCAAAATTTTCCCCAGAAATCTAGCTTTCAGAACCATTTAGCATTGAAAATATGACCAATTGCGAACCTATATATATATATATATATATATATATATATATATATATATATGTGTGTGTGTGTGTGTGTATCTGTGTGTGTGTGTGTGTGTCATTTAATGAAAATAGGTTAGTTACTGAACCAAACTTCAAAAGACATGGAATATTCTTGCCAGAACCAGTATTCAGCCATTGGGAGTTTCATATTGCTCTTCATTTAGTTACAGCATAGCCAAACGGAAAAGTGTAAATTATAGAAGACTGAAAAAAATATATTTTTGCAAAGAATTGTGTCGTAACTAAGATCTATAGATGATCGTGTTTTTTTCGAAATTTTAAGTTTGCCAATAAATAAGTCTCTAATTGAAACTATTATTCATATTTTTCTGTAATATCAAAATGTATTAATTTAAATATGCCAATTCGCAAAGATTTACCATAGAATTCCTGTCTCAAGAATATTTGAGGCCCCGGGTAGAGCAATTTAATGGGACTCATACCGCCTTCAAAGTAGAGTTCATATGTTTGACTAATAAAGTAAAAAACATATACCTCCAACACACACACTCGCGCACTCGCACATAAATATATATATTATTGCGTCCTCCACAGACAGCTGTTTCGATGTATTACATCTCCTCAGTGTGGCTATAGACTTTCCATTATCCCATCCAGTGTTGCGAGGCAGAATTGAAACCTTCACTTCAGACCTGGAGGCCGATATTCTACCTCTGTGTGTGTGTGTGTGTGTGTGTGTGTGTGTGTGTGTGTGTGTGTGTGTGTGTGTGTGTGTGTTTAGAGAAAGATCTCTATGCTTGCTATTTATTATATGAATGTTAAGTTGTTTCTTTTTAATTGAATAGGTTCCCCTAAGTTGCTAGGCCCCGGCCAACTCAACAGCGCACTCATGCAATACGGTGGTCCCCACTGCGGGAAAGATTAAAATTGTTTTTCGTGACTCTTTGCCGTTCTTTTTAAAAAGATTTTCTGAAAAAATAGATATATGAATGAATTATAGGTGAAAAACACTGAAGACTTTAATTGATTAATATCCATGCCTCATAGAGATTACGAAGGAATGAAAGATTGCGAGGCGCAAGTTCCGTAAGTAAGAAGGACTTGCCTGTCCAACGTTCATTTTTTACCTTTACCTGAATTAAAATAACTATTACTGTCAGAAGCAAGTTTGTTTTGATCACGTTCACTCTTCAAAAGCCGTACGAAGAATGACAATTTCATTTTGATTCAAGAAAGTACTTTTGAATAGCAAACAAAATTTGAGTCCTAATGTTCAGCAGTTGTCTGACATTCTTGCAACGTGACCAGCCTATTATCATATGAATTATCTTATGGGTTCTACGATATCCCTGATTCCTATTTTTTCTGCAGTAATTTGTGATCTCTCCATGTGATATTGAGCATGATTCTCTCATGTGCACGTTGCATGGTTTTCAGTTTGGGGTCAATCTTTTGGTTAGGTTCTATGTATTAGCTCCATAGGTGACAATAGTGAGGATGCATAGGTTGTATACCCCTTTTTTAGGATTAATGGGATTTTATTGTTCTTAAAGGTTGAACTTGTTGTACCGAAAGGTTGGTTACCATTCTAGAGTGTTTCTTCGCTTGATATCTTCTTTTGGAGGTTTCATAGCGATTCGTTATCTTCGGTATATGTAGTGATCTACTTTTTTCATATCTGCGTTTTCGATTTGGATTTTTGTGTCTTTATCCTCAACATGTTTGTTGTACATGACATTTGTTTTACTGAAGTTCATGTGTTGTCCAACTCTCTTGCTCTCCTCGTTTGGTTCGTTTAGCATTACTTGGAAATAGTGAAAGTTTCAACTCAGCTGCACATTAATGTTGATTTCCACTTATCATTATTATTATTTCCCTGCTTTATCTTTAATCATTTATCATAATTTCCCGTCTTTCTTTCCGAGATTCTATTGAAACATAGAGCGTTTAAAATCTTTAAAAAGTTGAATACCTCAAGCATAGAACCCCTTTTTTGAGGTAAAACAAAATTTTCAAGGAGATAAACTGTAAAGTTACTTGGGTTTAATGATGTCAAATTCATCAAGAGCACTTATTATGGCGTTCATATTATTGATTGACGAAGAACTTTAGTCTCACAAATGTACAGTCTAATACATTATTCAACAAACTGAGCTCTGCACAAACGACCATTTCAACGATGTATATAAGGTAATATAAATCCCTTGTCATTGTATATTCTATTATCTAGTCAGATATATTTCCTATTGTTGACACATAATACCATTATATCTTTTGAATAGTTCACAACTTGTATAGTCACCTGTCAAAAGTTTACAACCTTTATACTCCCCTGTCTTTACTATAGTCAGTGGTAAATACTCAATGAAGCATACTACTATACGGAAAAGGAGCGCTTATACCAAAGATTCGCAAAAAATCTGCCACGCATATTTCCTCGATAGTATGAGAGTAGGAATAGATACTTTACACTAGATGAGCAAGATATAAGACTGCTACACATGAAATATCGTTTTTTTACATCAGCTTTATGATGCTAAAAGCGAAAGAATGTAATGGCATTTTTTTGAATGAACACAACTACAGTAGAAACAGTTCAGCGTCGATTCAATACGTCTAGATCTGGAAATATGGATGCTATTATAAACCGCGAGGGAAGCCCGAACTTGTTCTTAATAATGAAGGATTATCGATAGTAGTGGCCAGAGACTCATAAACAAAGGTTTGAGTACTTTCTGGAGACCTCGGGACTTCAACAATACCCATATCATGTCATCTCAAGGCAATAGGAAAGATCAAAAATTAGAAGAGATGGGCTCCACATGAAATGGACAAAATTTTCGATGACAGTGTCTGGCTCTACACCTCTCGACTGACTGTGTTTAAGCGTAGAGAATTGGGATTTGAAGTCTTACAACATCCTCCATATTCACCTGATATTTCGCCTACAGATTATTATCTTTTCAATCAATGTGAACTTCATTTTCGTAACAAACTTTTCAATAATATGAAAGCCATAATTCGTGTTCTTTATGAACTTGCAAGCATTAAACCTAGATAACTTTGTAGATATGATGTCATATTATCATTAGAAGATCGTTGGAAAAAAGGTTATTGCTTAAGATTATCGCGTTTTTTTTGGGGGGGGGCTGTCAAAACATCTCTATTAGAAGTTTTTTGGTCGTTCGGCCGGTAGGTCCCAGTTATGTTAAACAACAAAAAAAGGAAAATAGAGAATGTGTGACGTAATTGAAAGAACATATATTCTGATCAATTGATAGGCGTATCAAGCATTTGTTTTTTTGTTTTTTACATCGTTGCCAAGTATCGTTCGTCATTAATTACTAAAATGGCCTTCAGAGACTTTTCTATTTCTAGCTAACTTTATAGCTCAGAAGATTATTTATACTCACAAAAACGATAACCATACATTCAAGATTCCAGAACAAACTATAGATAAAAACTGTAAACTTACTACAATTCAAACTTACTATTTTTTTGTCTTTTTGATGCTTTCTTCTGTGATAAACTGATTTTCGTATGAACCATCCTCACTTTCCCCTTCCTTCTCCTCCTACTACAACTGCCACAACAAGTAATGTTACTACTATTTCGTTTCGAATCCCTACGGAATCGGAAATCACAGATCTGGACGTAAGGATGGTGAGACCATTGTTGAACTTATGGTTCTTGCTTTTAATCCAAAAGAAGCTGGGGTAATCGAAGTATGCAGTTCCTAATCTTCTTTGGAGGCCTTACAAAAGTATTTAAAAAAATGGTAGAAGTGGGGTTTTACTTCGTAAAAAAGACGAAAAGTACCTGTCCAGTTAAGTATTAAAATCATATTGTAACTAGAACCCCTCATAAAATCCTTGAATAATATTTTTTTCGCAAATTTTTTCTCAAAACTGATTAATTTACACAGGTAAGTATGGTGTGATGAATAGAAAGCACATAAAAAAATTACTGGCGATCTTTTTTTTCTTTTTCTTTTTTTCGTCAAATATTCGACAAATCTTCACCTAAAGCTAAAACTGTAAGATAATCTCCTTTGAACAGCAGCAACAACAACGAAGAAGGAAATGTTTCCGTTACTGAATAACGGAAGAACTCAGGTGCACACAGTCAAAGTTTATCGAGGAACAAGATGTTATTTTCCGCCTCAAAACTGACGTCCCATACAGCTGTTCATCGTCGGGTTGCCAGACTAGCCATTTTTTCGGTGTATCTCAGTTTGAAAATGTATTTCTATTTGACAAGTAGACTTTTTAATGAGTGTATAATCTAGCTATGAATGAAAGAATTTAGCCGATTCGGGCCAGTTTAAAAAGACAGTTTTAGCGATAAATAACAAATCATTCTCGGCAACACTAGTTCACCCGACGAGCATTGATATTTCCTGCTCTACCCGAGAAGAGAAATATGCGATATAAATTGATTAATTTCTCTTTGATGTTTCTTTTTCGTGAGATCCGCTTGATGGAAATCTTTGAGTGATGAGTATCATGAGGCATTAAATAAATCAGGAAACAGGAAACGCAAATTCATATTTCTACAGCATGTGATGATGATGATAATGATGATGATGATGATGATGATGATGGTGGTGGTGGTGGTGGTGATGATGATGATGATGATGATGATGATTAGTAGTAGTAGTAGTAGTTGTAGTAGTAGTAGTAGTAGTAGTAGTGGTAAATTGATAAGATATTTTTTTTCCGAGTTGCAGTCACGGACTTCTCAGTTACAGCAAAATCGCCATTTGGACACACCGGGTCTCGTACGATCATCCAAATTGTGCAGCATTTAGCCTAGTCAGTACCTGGATGGGTGATCGTTCGGGAATACCGTGTACTGTGAGCAATTGATGATCATGTGGAGAGCCTCCCGCGGAGAAGACTGCGTGCAATAACGCAAGCCAAAGCTCCCCCCACTGAATCCTCTTACTGACCTGGCTGCGAGCAACACGAAATGAATGAACGGCTGACTTCTCACGGAGCGTGTCTCGTTTTGAAATATTCGTATCTATCGCTTTTGCTATTCAGTCAAACGTTAGAAATGTTGTGCTAATTGTATTGTGACTAAAGTATTACTCTTGTAATAATAGCTGTTGTAAAGCTAAAAGCACTCGTTGCCACGATTAGTCAGGTAACAATGGTAGTAGTAGATGCAGTAGCGAATTTACTGTATGGATTCACGGGTTACACTGTCACAGGACTGACCACCGAAGGCTTGGGATTTGAAGGAGGAACCAAAATTATTTGAGCATTGACATTTTCCATCAAAACTGAATTGATATTATCACGGCTGCGTCTGTATTTTCACATCAGATGCCTGGTGATCATAGCTGGAGACATCACATTCTTATTCCCCAACATCCCTAGCTCACGGGCAAGGTCCTGATATTTGTCTGATTTTTGTCTTTGTCTACGATAACTCGACGTGGTCTCCAGACATTATTTAGATGATTTAGCTGTATTACTAAGCTCGATTATCCTCATTTTTGAGGCTTCGCACGAGTGATAATCTATCAGAGGTCATCTTTTGAGACCACCTGGAAGCTACTGTCCTCGTATCTTAAGCGCTCTAGGTATTTTCGTTCACTTTAGAAGTGACATCGTTTAAGATTCCTCGATTTTCTTGGAATTTTTGGTTCTTCCAATTTGTTAATAACGGTTCCCGGGACCTTCCCCAGTGCTCATGTGATCATGTGTATGACCTACACAATTTTCACAACTCTTGGGCAAGGTCGTGCAATTTTTCTTTTGTTTTCTTTTGTCAAACTACAAACTGGAGTTGGCTTTATTTTTCTATCGTTACAAGAACAAGAACAATCCTTTCCAAAATTAGGCGTGTAAACTGATGTGTAAAATTTACATTCCTCTACCGTGATTTGAACTCACAACCAACTGATTACCAGAAGGATTTCTTACTGACTTAGCTTGGATATTAACGGAATTTCATCATACTTATATGCACAGGCTTATTTCATTCTGATATATAAATGCATTTGTATCCCAAAATATTTTAAAAATTTATTTTGTGTTCAATACAAAAGTTGCAGTAATCATCTTCAATCGTAATAGATGGAGAGTTCGATCCTGGTCAGTTACTGCAACTGACACGTTCACTATTAAATAGACTTTTCTACAGTAACCAAGTCTGGTTCCCTAGCTTGAAAAGCCCGGTCCTTCGAATCTCAAAGTCACAATGGGTTTTTACCCTCCCCCCCCACCTTTTTTTCAAGAACATCTCAAAGGTCGAATCTAATTGTCTGGCTAAATTAATGGGAGGATGCAAGCATTATATTCAGCAAATCTACGTTTTCGGAGAATTCAGTAAGATAGAACACGCCATTTATTTATAGACTAAAACAGTATGTGTCAAAAGTGCGGAATTATTCACGTACGTATCTGTTGTATAGCTATTTTTTTCACTTTCAAATGATTTAAGGTATGGAAGATAATCACGAGGGGAAACAGAAGATCGTACACGTAAATTTCCTTCTGTTTTTTTTTTTTTTAGGAAACTTTTCCAAGAATACATGAAAATAATTAGAATTGGTAGGAGTTATTGATTATTTTTTTTTTCTATTTATCGCCATACCCTACCCTGATTCACGCACGCACCACGGGTAGTGACAAAGACATGATTTTACTCTAAGGAAATCTTCTTTTTAACAATCAAATGAATTAATGAGAATTAGATAAGTCTCATAACTTTTCATGTAGATCTCCATATTAACGTTACTTATGAAATGAAAAAAATTGACCGACAGAATTATTTAATGGTCACATTTTTATAAATGCGCATGCGTGATTCTTTTTTCTACTTATTTAATTTGTGTAAGCAAATTTCGTCAATGGTTTTAAATGCTGAAAAAGACATGGGTCCTTTTAACGAAAGACTACCGAAAGATTTATGAAAATCCAATACATTTTTAAAATCTACGTGCTTCGCGCGTAAAAAATTTGGAAAAGCTTCGGATGCATTGTGACAACATTTTACATTTTATTTTCAAATTCTCTAATTCCTTCTTCTTACTAATGACTCAAAGATTCCAACGATACATTTTTTTTTCGCACTGTGTCGTAAATCCCTAAGAAAGAATGCACAGGCTTGTATGTGCGGGGAATCGGTGCCGGCCATGCGGTTCATGCTCTGAGTCGGGGTTAAGGTATGCATTAAATTTTACACTATAGTTCCCAGTGATCACTTGGTATAATGGTTATTGTACTGGACTATCAGCCGCTTTGGTGCAGGTTCATTTCATGCCAGAACTTCGTTAACATTTCATGATTAGGTTTGGTTCAGCGTGACTCTAAGAGCTGAACAGACAAACAAACAGGATGACTGGTATTTATTTAAGTAGATTACAACACTGACACACAAACAACTGCGATGAAAATATGCGTTCTGCTTTATGTAAGAAAACAACAAACTGTTCAACTTCAGCGGGAATGTATGACTATACATAAAATAAAGGCATTCGTGTAGCTGGGCTGTCTCCACAAAAGTTTTGGTGTTTTTACAGAGGATTGTATAATGCCAATCTTCTAGTTATAGTGTCTATGAACTTCAACATTCAAAACTTGTCCTATATCAAGACTAACGCAAGCGGGTAAGTTGTCAAAATACAGTCTGGGCGTTTGGTACTTGTCCACCTAACAATAACTTCCCAGGAGTGAGTCAAGGCATTTCATAATGTCTGGAGCTTTACGGTGGAGCTTTAAATAAACTGTATGTTGAATTTAAACTAATGTTTAATTTCGTTTGTTCATTTAATTATTCATATATACTTTGATCACCATAAGATATTGGTAGGCTATACCTTTTGTGGAAAGCTCTATAGATAAGCAACTACGTATTAAAATGTTACCTCCTTACGTCTGTTTGTAAGGAAGGTCTCTGAGAGAAAAAAAAAACGAACCTATTCTAAATACACGGAATATAAGTTAGCGGTTAGCGGTTATCATTGCCTCCGCTAATTTTTCTTATCAGTTCAGCGTTTTCGCTAGCTGTTCCCATCACTGTCCATTAGTAAGAACGTTTCCTGCTCAATTAATGCTATTAAGCACTCACAAAATGAAACACTTCGACTTCGCAAGTAATAAGAAAATACAGCTGGTTTATTTATGACTGGGGCGCATAGCGACCACATGCCTCTCGTAGATAAAAAAAAATTCCCTGAGGTTATTCAGCACTGTGTATCAGCAGTGAAGAGTTGCTATTTATTTATTTTTCACCGGTTGAAATCATCTGGACTGATAAAATTATAGCGCGTGTTTGTGTGTTCGCAGGTGCGTGTACGTTTGTGTGTGCGCGTGATTCTATATTTGTGCGTGTGTGTGGTTTTATGTGTGCGGGCGAGTGTCTGCGCATGCATGCGTGTACATGATTCTGTATGTATGTGTTCGCCATTCTATGAGTGTTCGCTATTCTGTGTGTGTGTGTGTGCGTGTGTGATTCTGCACGTGCACGCGTGTATGTGTGTGTGTGAATCTACGTGTGTGTTCGTAATTCTGTATGTTTGTGTGTGTGTGTGCACGCGTAATTCTGTATGTTTGTGTATGCGTGTGTGTGCGTAATTCTGTATGTTTGTGTGTGTGTGTGTGTGTTCGCAATTCTGAATATTTGTGTGTGTGCGTAATTCTGTATGTTTGTGTGTGTATGTGTGTGTGTGTGTATTTGCAATTCTGTATGTTTGTCTGTGTCCATAATTCTGTATGTTCGTGTGTGTGTGTTCGCAATTCTGTATGTTTGTGCGTGTATTCGCAATTCTGTATGTGAGTATGTGTGTGTATGCGTGTGTGTGTGTGTGTGTGTGCGTTATTCTGCAAGTGGGAGATCATTTTTATTCCTGTATGTTGGTTACTAAATATCAGTGAATGCGACTGATGAACTTCATGCATTCAAGAACCTGTGCATAAATATTTCAAGAGAGATTTCCACAACTACAAAACTCATTGGAATGTAAATAAATACTGTGTCGGTTAAGTGTTTACAAGGCAATCGCCTGTATAATCCGATTACCAAATAAACGTGGATCAAGTCATCAGGTATAATACCAGGCTACACTTTACAGTGTTTGAAAAGGTCTGTGCCAGACTTGAAAGGAATCTGGTTTGAATCGAACTGTGGACAAACTCAGGTTATTAGTCAACCAAAACTGTCAACATAGGTTACTTCAGTTTTAGAGTTGGTCTGCCTGTCTATCCGTCTGCCTGTCTGTCTTGGCAGAAAATTTAAGCATTTTCACTTCTTATCATGTCTAAGAAAACTTGTAAAAAACATTCTTCCCCTAGATAGGTTTTTATTATGTGTTTTTATGGGGGTGTCTATCTACAATGTAATGTTATGCTAAATTGGTTCCTAGTTTGTGCCCGGTGTTTCTTTTAGTGATCCAACAAAAGGTGAGAGGAGTAACTTGATAATTGATCACCTCAATTTTCTTTCAATTGATCGTTCCCTCAAGGCAGTATGCTGCCACGAGACGTGGGTCACGCGACGGTTTTTATTCATTACTTTTTTTTTGTTGACAAGTCTTGATTTCTTTATTTAATTCAAGTTGCCTTTTATAACAACCACCATATATCCCCGTTTATAATTTGTATTTTTTTCCCGGAAAATTTTGAGCTGAAAAATCAAGGTGTGTATTATCAATGAGTACAAAATAGTGACATGTATTAGTATAGACCAAAGTATAAAAGGAATAATGAATTTCGAAAATGAAACTCAATTGGAGGATATGGCTCATCTACGATAACAGGTAATACATGGTGAAATACAATCATGAGATTGTCATTCTATGGCTGATAGTGAACAGTGCACATCGAAAATTTAAAAAAAAGGAAGCTTTTGGTATGACTCGAACTCGTATCCTTTTCCCCTAGGGAAGCATCTCTTAGCTTCAGTTGCTCCACGACCGAAAACTTATTCTTATTTTTCCGATTTGCGTCGTTTACTAACAGAAACCCCCCAAAAAATAGCAACTGAAATTAAGATGAAAGAAAAATAATCCACTCATTTAGCCTTGAGCATTTGTCAGCTTGTCACATTTACGTCATCAGTAACGTAACTTAGTAGAAATAGAATTTTAAACTTGATAAATTTTATACTTAATAAATTGTATCTATACTTAATTTTACATTAATATGATATTCAGGAAGTATTGGATTTATAAGAAAAACAATGTGTCTTTTATTTTATAAGTACAATGCAATTGCGAAATGACTTAATTAAAGTAGTAAATTAGTTAATTGAAATAATTGACATCGCTACATCGAATAGTAAAAGAATTCAAAATGATATTACTATCAACCTACAGCTATATTTCTCCCAGGCTGGTTTCATAATTGAATATTCAGATAAATGAATTAGTAAAGCTAAAGCATAATTAACAAGTTTTAAATTTAATTTAAATTTAATTGTTAAATTAACTTCATAAGATCAATTCATGATATGTTTTGAGTGGGTATTTTAGAATTACTGACCTCAAATTTCAATGTTGTATTGATAATATTCAATCATTCGTTGCCGTAAGATTACGTTCCTCGTTTTCCTAATGAGGTTTTGAACTAATTGACGAACCCAGGGACGATGCAAAACTTTCATGCACCCTTGGTGAGACTTAAAATTTGCACCCCCAATTGTATTCAAACAATTATTTTTCCATCTTCATTTTTCAAGATTGGATGTGCCCCCAATGACTTTGGAGCCCTGGGCGACCGCCTTACTTCACCTAGTGGATGGGCCGGCCCTGGACGAACCTGCGTATATATGCGGGTGCGTAAACGCGTCCGTCTGTATTTTAACTGGAATGCGTAGTGGTGAGAATACGTTCGTTATTTACCAACTGTAGCTTCGGTTTGACACCTCGTAAGGATCAAACTCATTACTTTGTAATGATCTGCCAGATTACTTCGCTAATCATTCCTTTACAACGAAGCGCCCTTCTGCGTTACCGGGGCGCCCATATCAATATCTACGTGGGTGAAAATGTGGAAATATTTAGCTGTGTTAAAGATTATTTGTACCTGTGTTGATATTGGTATATCTCCATTATGTGTGTGCAAGTGTTTGCATGTATAGCGTGAGATCTACGCGTCTTGATGCATGCGAGTGTGTGTGTGTGTGCATAACCTAGACACGTGTTTCTGGTCGAGTATACAGAATAGTAGCTACCCACCTCTCTCTCTCTCTCTCTGTATCCTCCTCCTCTCTCACTCACTCACTGACTTATCTGAGTGAATCAGGTTGTATTCATTGAATTACAGACTATCCAACAAGCAGCCGACCGCGCTCTCTACTATACGAACTCTCCTTCGTTGGCATGCTCGCTCGCTCGCTCGCTCTGTTGTACACAGTACTTCATTCGCTCGTTGGCTGGCTGGCTAGCGAGCTGGCTAGCTCACCGCTCCTCGGCTGTTCACCCCGTCTGTGACCCTCGGGCCATACAGACCAACAATAATTTTAAAAGCATATGCAACAATAACCACCATCGTCGGCACCAACAACTAAAATAAAGACCCGTTGGCCATTAAAGCAAGTTCATTCATTCGACCTTTATTGTAGTTTGATTTCCTACTAACACCTCAAACCCTCACAATTCATCCATAGACCACACTTTATCAGTTCGTGGTCGACGCACGGCCACAAGTTCACCTCTGCACGATGACTGTCTCAGCTTCTAGAGTTCTCCTACCGTTTTTGTTAGGGGTCACTCACTGGGCATTATTCGTTACCTGCAATCCCCGAACGGGTCCGGAGGCCTGCCCTGGACAGTGTCGCTGCAACATTGTCCCCATAGAACGACCCAAAGCTGACCACAGCTACTGGGCCTCACAAAGACGCGAGAAGTACGGTCATCCTTACCACCAGAACAAGCGCCTTTCAAACCAGAGTGGATTAGAAGTTAATGCCGATAAAAGAGCAGTGGGTTCATTACCGCACAATCATCCCTCTCATACCACTCAATATCAACATCATGGTCAACCTTCGGGCCCAAGTATACAAACTCGACATAATAGTCGCCATCACCACAATCAAAAACCATCCCATCACTATCCTTACCAATTACGACGACATCGAAGAACTTTGACCTATCATCACGATACTAAACGGAGTGTCCACCGGCCGAAGAGGGCTCAGACGAGTTTGGATCGGCGTCACCATTGGTGGAGGACTTACTCGTTACGCCAGCTAAGTCAGTATAAGACAGATGTAAATATTTACAATGAAACACGTTCGCGGGCGCACACAGCATTCAATAATCGCCATGATCAAGGAACAGACTTGATGTGTGTTGGAATGAAACATTTACCTACATCACTGCCGTCAGGTAAGAAAAGATGAACGCACCTTCTAAATGTTATTATTTACCTTTGATACTGATAAAACTTATCGGCAACAACGCTTTCAACATGCATGGTGTGAGTGAACTATTTGTATTTTGAAAAAAAAAAACAAAAAACAGGGAAGTAAGGGGCAACTGTTACTGTTGAGTAATAAATGTGTAACATTTCGCATGTGTGTGTATTTGTTTGTGTATGCGTGTTTGTGTATGTATGCATGTGTGTATGAATGAAAATAGAGGCGCATTTGTATGCATGTGTGTATGTGTGCGGTTGTGTTTGTGAGTGAGTGCATTTGTGCGTGCGTTTGCGTGTGTATCTACGTGATAAGTTGAAGACCTAGGTGAGCTGATTTTATCTCAACTTTTGAACGTTTTCGGGTAAGTGTAATTTAATTGTTGACATTTAAACGATGTGCAATCATGTTTGATCTTGAAGAAAGAGAAAAAACAGATTTTATCATGTACATCTATAATTATTACGTCATTGAAAAAAATCTGAATATTTAGAATCGTCTAAACTAGCATAATATCCGTAAAAAATGATGGGATTTTTAATGTTATCAATAGATGGCATAATATTTTTGGATACTTCTATTTTCAATCATCGTTTACAATCACTTTCTTCCCTCCCTAATCAGCTTTAAAGAGAGGAAAAGAGAGTAAAGTCAGCTACGGCTCTCAGTCACACTTTAGCTGCTGGCCTCACAGTCACATGTCTTCCTCTCTACATATCTTTAATCAGCTTTATCGAGAGGAAGAGAGTAAAACATATGTCTTCCTGTGACGTGAATAGGCAAACAAACATATTAACAAACTTTGCAAGTATGGTCTTTCGATAGATAGATAGATAGATAGATAGATAGATAGATGGATAGATAGATGGGTAGATGGATGGATGGGTGGATAGAGTCGGATTTCGTAATAGATAAGAAGATATACTTGAAGAGTTCGGATTTTCGAACCCATCCTTGTTATTTATATTGTTCCCACAACCTTTCGACCGATCCATCCTGTGGCTTTCTTCAGTTGTACTATGTATGTAAAGTATGTAAAGTATCTTGAATAATTATACACATCAAGAAAATTTCTTGCTCTTTGTAAATAGGAATAAATGTTGTGTCCTCTTCGTCCTTCTGCCCTTGCGGGAGGCATGAATCCATCTCTCCCTGTAGATCAGGTTAGGGATTATCCACTGCTGGTGGTAGCATGTAACCCAGTTCAGCCTATTGATTAAAGTAAACTGATTAGTTTATAAAAAAATGTTCCAAATTGCAATTATCAGTTTTGAATATATATATATATATATATATATATATATATATATATATATATATATATATACATATATATATATATATATATATATATATATATATATATATATATATATATATATATATTAGAGCACTGAAAAGAATGGAAATTACTTATATGGTATTTACTCGTGTATAATGCGAGGAATCTAATATAAAAATCAAGGTCAGAATTCGGGCAGCATAATACTCAAGTTTTGAAAATGATGGCATATATACAGATATATCTCGCCTTCACGAACTTATTCGTTCCTAATGATAGTTTGCAAAGTGGGAGTTCGTAAAATGAAATATTATCATTTATAAAAAATCAATGCATTTTCTATTGACAGAAACTCACATACATACTTGTGATAGAGCTATTTACTCGGGAAAGTGTTTTTTTTGGGGTTTTTTTGGCTAGAATAAGATGTTATATAGTTTCCATTTGGTTTAAAATTCTATTTTAACGTACGTAAAATGAAGTATGTCTGCATAAATATTACTGATTCATTGTTATAAAAAGTGGGGGGTCGCATTATATTCGAGAACGCAGCGTACACATGTAAACGCAGTTTATCTCCCGTAATAAATGAAATAAAATTCAATACCACACATAGGTTAAGTAAATATTTAGAAACAATAAAGAATGAGGCTGTGTGCAGAGTTTATGCAATTATTATTATTGAATTGCAACATTCACGCTGAGAATTAGAAGCTGAACACTAAAATGTGTCATCAGCTGACGACCCGTTATTGCTTTGTTGGTGGTGGTGGTGATGGGAAGTCATTTACATTTAGCCGTTCATGTGTGAGTTTGTTTACATGACTCAGTGCGTCAATGTGAAGCTGTATGCTCTGGAACAAATGTTTTTAATAGTGTAAAGATTAAGTGTATGAAAACAACATGAAAGAGAAGAAAATATTAGTCTCACGCAGTCATTTTGATGATTGATGTTAGGTTAAAAAAGTTATTGATGTGGTCGCATGGGTAGGCCATACCCTTTCGGCCAATAGACAATTCCAGAGGACCGTTCATTCTTTTCTACTTATCCTCATTGCACTTAGAGGTTTATGGTCAGGGTCACTTCCTGATGCCTGAGCATGCCACAGGGAGGGGGAGTACCGAGGGAACTGGACAATTTTTTGCTCTATTTAGACGTATGCATTGGGGTCCCCACACCAAACTCGACTTTTTATCGTATTCAGCTTTCGTAGTAGGCAGGCAAATACACACGAATACTCCTTAACGCACACACACGCACACACACACACACACATACACATACATATACACGTGTATATGTGTTCATATGAACCAATTATGTACAATTGTATAAGTATCTAGATTTTGTTGGTACTGGCTTCGTGAACAAAAATCTGATAAAGTTTTACGTTTCTGGAACAGGCCTGCTGATAGTCGATGAAGCCAATGAGGCTAAAAAGTTGAGAAAAAAAAAGGTGGCCTTATTTTCCTGGCTGCAATTTTTGTTATTGTCCACTAGTGTTAACTAATGCATCTGGAGGTGGGAGGGGTCTTCACCTTTGACCCGTGATCTGCACAGCATAGCTGCATCTTGTCGCATCTTGGCGTCCATGCTTGTTACAATTGCAATCTGAAGGACATCCGTATTTGTAATGATGTTATGTTAGGATTAACTGAGAACGGTACGGAAGCAGCGCCGATGAAAGAGTTCGAATAGACGTTGGCGAGAGCGATAAACGAGCCACAAATGAGTGGTACATGCATATAATCACACATTAACGAATGACCATTTGTATACACAAGTACTTATATATAGAATATCTGTTCAGAAAAGGATCCAGCTATTGAATACTAATAAAAAAATAGCCTACCAAGGGTAATAAAACCCTGGTCCCTTCAGAGAACTCCCCTTGGGATTTCAGACACGTATCCCGAAACGCCTTCCACTTTTTAAAACAGCCTGCAAAGTCCTATATCGGGATCGCTCTCAGCTGCATTCAGTCTAATCTCGTCCACGGTTTAAAATATGTTTGGGAAAGTCTAGAAGACACAGGAAGCCAAATCTGGACTGTGCATGGTTTTGACAATCCTGGGCAATGCAATGTTTTGTCAGAGA
Organism: Thysanoteuthis rhombus; assembly: GCA_963457665.1. Lineage (NCBI taxonomy): Eukaryota > Metazoa > Mollusca > Cephalopoda > Oegopsida > Thysanoteuthidae > Thysanoteuthis > Thysanoteuthis major. The sequence continues at coordinate 17,304,505 of OY735202.1, forward strand.
ACCTCTACAGAAGACGTGAAAAATGAATCGCTCGGCCATTGTGAACATTACAGTTACACAGTACACAGTCTTACTTGATAGTATCTCACAGCTGACTGAATGACCCCCTGGGAGAGTTTTCACGCACGTTGTTCAAATTTACCGAAGTATGGGGTAGCACCATATATATATATATATATATATACACACACACACACACACACACATATATATATATATATATTTGCTACTGAAGAATGAACACACTGTGTGTGTGAGTGCGTACATGTGTGTAGGTGCGCGTTGCAGGCGATTGTGCATACTTTTATTTATCTACTTGAGTGTGGATGTGCATCTGTCTCTCTCTATATGCGTGCGTACGTACGTGTGTGTGGATTGAAATTATCACCCTTATTCAAGAAAGTATGTGAAGGTTGATTTCCATTCTTGGCCCAAACAGCTATAATTGAGATCCAATGAGTTGACAATGTCTAGAGAACAATACCAAAATAAGCCAATGAGGCAAGCTGCTAAGTCTATTATCGTAACTGGACACCTGCCCACACATACAAGCATGTTCTCAAGTGATACAAAAAAGTTGCATAAATTATTATTCGTAAATCTAGCAGTTAACTTGTAGAGCAAAATACGTTTTTATTCTTGTATTTTAAAAAAAAGTTATGACTAGTGATTAATTCAAATGTGGGTGATAAAAAATATTGCAAGCAAAGCATTTTTCTGAGTGGTTAGTATCATTCAGCTGAAATATAAAAAGACAACGGCTCATTTGGTGGTCAAGTTGATTTATTTCTTAAGTAAAGTCAAGCCGATATTTAATGCGTGTGCGCGCTTGTTCGTGTGTATATCCAGTGTATGCATATCCAGTGCTGGTTCATCCATAAGGTGAACTTATGTGGTTGCCTAGGGCGCAAATATCCTAGGAGCACACTCTAAACTGAAAAATACAGCCATTAGAATATAACCGAAGGTGCCAATTTTAACTCTCGCCGAGGACGTATGAAAATCTTGCTACGTTTCCTGTGAGCATCCATGTGAATGTATGCATATTTATGCGACGAAGTTGTTAACTGTATTTTGACCTGAGGCTTTTATGGTATAATGTCCGACTTAAACGATTAATGAAGAAACTTTTAGTGAATTGCATTGACGAGGAAGGAGATCTTGTTAGAAGAAAATATTTGTCGTCTAAAAAATACATTTTTCCTCATTAAGCCACTACCTTATTGATGTATTTATTTATATCTATACCAGTGTACATATGTATTTTGTGCATGTATATACGCACTTGCATATACATGAGTATATATACTTGTTTGTTTGTCTACGTGTACGTACGTATTTCTCCAGATGTGTGTGTGTGTGTAGATACGAAAGTACAAGGTGTGTTGTTTCTCTCGGATCTTTGGCCCGATTTCCGTGGTCAGTGTCAGATTTGTTCTTGTCTTCGGGACAAAATCGATGCAGATGTACTTGGTCCCGGGCGATTCCGCACCTTTGCGGCACAGGCAGCAGGGTGTGGGTTCATTTCACTTATATCCCAACCTGTGAGTGTTGGGACTCGCAAAAACCCGACCCCCACTGAAGAGACAAATAAATATGTACTAGCGTCAGGCTGGCAGTACGCACTCAAAAGTATCCTTATCTAAGGATTTACATCTGGCAGCAGTGTAGACAAATGTTTTTGATAAGCGTTTATATCTATCTGAAGTGACCGTATACATTCGTGTACAAGTCAATCTTATGTATAAGGCGCTTTTTGATTTGTTTTATCAATGAACAAACTATGCTAGAAGTACAATAATTTACAATACATTTTACTAATAAAAATATTGGAGATGCATCTACACGACATACACACACACACACACACACACATATATATATGTATATATATATATATATGATTAATGCTCCCTTATTCAGGGTTGAGCACTCTTTGAGTGAGATAACTCGTTCATTATAAGCTTATGCAATGCTCTTCCAACTTAAGAATAGAGCATTCTGGTGGATGGGGAACTCATGCATGAGTGAAAATATATTGCTTTAATTCATCATTGCTGACCGTCCAGTTCTGCGTAGGGCAGAGAAAGATGCCAGCCTCTGGGTCAGGGTCGATCCTACCTCGTGGTACTGGATGGTACAATGGATAGTCTATAGCCACACTAAAAAGAGTTGTAATACAACGAAACAGCTGTCTGTGGATGACACAATTATTTAATTATATATATATATATATATATATATATATATATATATATATATATATATATATATATATATATATATATATTCTGGTTGTAACTATTGCATTGGTTCCTGACCTCTTACAATCTTCTCGAATGCCAAAAGTTGCTAAAACAAATTTCTAGTAAAAATCACATAATTCGGTATATTGTCGCCCGAAATATTTGATTTCTTGTAGAATATGGCTCAAGCCTTGCAAGGCAGTGATAGAATGGTGGTTTAGTCAGAGTGGTGGTCTAGTCAGTGCGTAGAGATAAGAACGTCTATTGTGTGTAAGCTAACTTTTGATCATTCAACATAGCTATTATATTCATTCATTTTACGTGATAGTTGAACGAGAGAATCGGAATACATGCAGAATCATTCATTTACGGAATGACGCCAGCCGGTCCAGCCGTGAACAGAGACAGCATAATGAGATGATAACATTTTAAATCTTGTATACAAGTATAGAGTTTCACCTGAAGAAATTGTTTATAAAAAAAATGTATGTCGAGTGAGCTGCGGCGTAATGATACAAAAAGAAGCGTATACTTGCTACTTCTCTTATCAATGAATTGTTCAAATATATGAATTTAGTAGTACTTTGATAGCAAAGAGAGGCCGCTCCCACAGCACTACACCCAAGCCCGTCGCCAAGGGCGGCGAAGGGTGGGCTCCTGGGAATCACCTCACCCTGGTGAATGTGATGCTTGAACACTTTTGGTCATTTTTACTGTTTGTTTTTTTTACTATTCCGAATATCTTTCGAGTGAATTTCGTCCATTTTCGGCGTTTTAGGGCTGTGTTCCCCCGCCTAATTCAGTGCATTTTTTTTTGCTACACCGAGCATTTCTACTCGCGTACTCAATGGATGGCCACCCCACTCGCTGTACCCTGGCGACGGGCCTAAGTACACCAGTGTGTGTAAGCGTTATACTTACCCTCACAGTCACTAAGGCACACACATGTATGTATGTATGTATGTATGTATGTATGTATGTATGAAACACACGCCAAAATGTTTTTCAAACTTTTCATTGGATATCAACATTCATTTGGTTGTCAATCAATTAAAGTTTATCTATACATATTGATAGATAGAGAGATAGATAGAGGGAGATTGATGAAATGAGAGAGGGAGAGATATAGAGAGAGAGGGAAGGAGAGAGAGAGAGAGAAAGAAGGAGAGAGAGAAACTTTAAGAAAGGAATAGACATATGTTATTTATATACGTTATATTTTTGTATGCGCACATGCAAATATACTTTTCACGAGTTAAAGCAGTGGCAAGGTAAACACAAGCGAGTTGTCCGTGAGAACCAGCCAGTAATTGGAAATCGACAACCCAAACTGCCAACAAAACTGTCAACATAGATTTCTTCACTTTTTAAGTTAATCTCGCTAACTTTTAACAAACAATTACTCACATAGTGTTTTACTCATCATTCCTTGAATTTTGTGATGAAGACAGATCTTCGTTCACTTTTCTCACAATTGATTAACTTTGGATGGTTCAGTTATAAAGCGGTTGTTTCTCTTCGGCCCAAACAGTCAAGTTATACGGGAGGGGGGGGGGTACTGCATTCCTCGGGCCCATATGAGCAGGGCCGTCACGAAAGGAGTGGTGGGGGGCTTCCAGAAATTGCTTGGCCCCCAATTCATTTTAGTGTGCTAATTTTTGCAACATAAACCATTTCTAATACAAGTCTCCTTTCAAGTGTTGCCAAGTTAGCGCAGTCATTCTTGAAGATTTGAGCTATTTTTCGGTATGTTTTTGACCAATCTTAGTATTATTTTGGTGTTTTGACCATTTGGGGCGTTGGGGGGGGGGTTAAAAATTTAGATTTAACGCTTTTCATCAACACTGAGCACTTATACACTCACCCCAGACGTAATGTTTGCCCTCCCTCACCAAGTCGCAGTATTCTAGCGACGGGCCTGAACATGAAAGCCCTCTTTGATGTTGAATATTGTGTTTCAACGTAATCAAATGTACGCAGAAGTGAATTAATCCCTGCTGCATTGAATAGTGTGAAAAAAAACCACGAAACTGTTCAAAACGTAAAAGATTCGATACTGCTTCATTTAATTTCGTTCAAAACGAGAGGAATAAAGGTGAATATAAACAGGTCCGGTTAGTCACACCATAGAAACCCTCACGAGGTCAATGTCTTCTGGCGGCATATCGTGTTGGGGATGATCAATTTTGAAAAAAAATGGGAAAAAAGGAGTGATCAATGAGTAAATTACTTCTCTCGCCTTTAGTTGGGCGATATTACAAAAAAAATCCGAATTTTCAAATTACCAGCTTGAATACAGCCATTTGCAAACTAAGGGACCTATCTAGCATAAACTAATACTGCTAATGTTTGGGGCGGGAATTTAAAAAAATAAAAACAAGGAAAAACGTTTTTTTTTCTCTAGATATTTTTTCTTGACGTAATAATGAATAAATATTGAAATTCTCTGCTGTGCTGATCCATAGGTACATGTTCAATAAGCCAGATTTGAAAATTGAAGAGACATGTGTTGACAGTTTTTGTTGACAGTTTCTAATAATGCTTGATTTCATTTAATAAAAAAAAAACTGGAGGGAAAGAGGCAGAGATAAACATATTTATATATTTATGTATATGCCGTGAGTGCACAGATATGACCAAGCCCATACCCCACGCATCCATCGACCTAAATGTGGATTCTAGTCCACTGAGGTCAAAGTGGCTTCATCTTGACCTAAAAAAAAAAATAGGTTCAAAGCAAAATTTTTCGTGGAGTCACGACCGAATACCGCTTAAATAGTAGTTGTAGTACTGGTGAGTAGACAATCATCACTTATTATGACGTCAATTCTCATTCTTCCTCTTTCTCCTAATATATGTATACACACATACACCCGAACACACACAGGAAGGCCTTGATTATTGCGGCTTTGATCACTGCATGTTTTGATGTAGTACGGCTAGGGTATTAAATCAACTGTCTAAACTAGGGGGAAAAAAATTAAATTATGTGTGGTTTTGAATGCTTTGAAACGAATTAACCGTACTAATTGAGGTATGCCTTATATATATATATATATATATATATATATATATATATATAACTCACACTCATGTGTGGTTTTGAATGCTTTGAAACGAATTAACCGTACTAATTGAGGTATGCCTTATATATATATATATATATATATATATATAACTCACACAACACGCACCACTGATGATGGGAGAAATCTCGAAACATGTATGGACTATTGACATATAAGGATTAATAAACCTTACCACCAAAAACTTCACTCCCGAGTCTGTCTCACTCTCTAAAGTACACATTATATATATATATATATATATATATATATATATATATATATATATATATATATATATATATATATATATATATATATATATATATATATTATCAAACACAACCTCCCCCAAACTCTGATTTCTATATTTTGCTTGCTAAGTTGTTTTCACATGGATGAACATTCAATAGAAATGACGCAAACAGCTAGTCACGTCTGTGGTTACACTTAATGATTCCTCATCGTTAAACACTTTTTTTTTATTAATATACGTGAGTAAGCCTTGTTTCAAAAAATAAATGTTTTGTAATATAAAGCAATATCAATATAAAACACACATAATACCCGATACAAAATGACAAATTACGTCTATGACTCAAGCTGTATAGTAAGAAAGAGAAGTGGTGTTTGATCAACGCTGCTGGGGTGGCATGTCATTATAAGTGATCTGTTTTTAAAATCCCCGAAATGGTTACATGGTAAAAAAACTAATGATGAAAGAATATTCATATATTTTACCATATTAACAAAGTATATATGAAACAGGAAAAAACATTAAAAAAATTACATAAGTTGCATCGACAGATATTGGGAAACAAATGACACAAAAACACTTTTTAGATTTTTTCTTAATGTCTAATGTTTAGAGCTGTAAAGCTTTCTAGAATATATATATATATATATATATATATATATATATATATATATATATATATATATAAATAAGTGGGCTTATAATATCAGTTCTCATCCACTATACATACATATATATACATGTGTGTGTATGTGTATAAAAAGAAAAGTTTAACTACAATTGTAGCACGTATCAGCATACATTTAGCACGTGTCCAGCACACATTTCAGGTCGATATCAGGAAAAAACAAAACAATTTAAACAGGTTTTTTGTGTCCGAAAACTACCCCGCTGACAGCCCATAACAAGAGTTACATGAGTTGCATCGATAGATATTGGGAAACAAATGACACAAAAACACTTTTTCCGTGTCGTAATAGTCTGTAAAGCTTTACAATTTCAAATTCTCAAGATGTAATAAAAACTGTTCATAAACGTTTTCATGTCTTTTCAATCAATTACCTCCAAATATCTATTGATGCAATTGATGCAAGATTTTCTAAGGGTTTTATGTTTTACGCAGAATTAAATATAGTAGGAGTATATGTAGATTTTTCTGTGGGGATATTCGTTTGTTTACCATGTAACCATTTCGGGAATTTAAAAACTAAACAGCTATTCCAACGCGGCTCCCAGTAGTGTTGATCTAACACAACTTCTCCTCAAGCTTTGATTTCTAAAATGTTGCTTGCCATGTTGTTTTAAGGACCGTGTCATATTACACATAATCACGAACATACATGTATGTGAGTGTATTTGTGCGTGCTTTTATCACACAATTCAAACGTAGAATAGATTAATGTAACTCCAAAAAACATGCTAACCCCTGGGAACAAGCACGTGACCTACTTTTGATTGGCTATCGTTTGGTTGTCGATATTTGAATATTTATTATGAAAAGGTGTGATTGAAATTCCCCTTTACGACCACTGTCTATTAATCAAGTGATTAAGAACGTTACAAAGATAATGGGGTGATGGATTATACTAAGAAAATTTGTTTCATCCGGTGGGAAGGTCTGCCTACCTAGCTGGCTTCAAAATTAGTATTCGAGAACTTGACTCTCCCACCTGGGCTCGAACTCTGACCACCGACTCCGATGAAAAAAACGCCATCATATCAGCCTCGTATCAGTCTCTAAGACATCATATGTAAACAATAGATAAATGTTACAACAAAAACGAAAAAGGAGAATATAGCCAAGAGCACTAATATTCGAAAGTGCCAAGATGAACAGAACGATGGGAAATTTTAGACATAGTGGGAACGCTTAGCCAGCAGTGCATTTGGTGAAAAAAGCTGAATATGTCGCCCATGGCAGCTATTTTCAAAATAGCAGACAACTGTTTTCAGATCAATTTTCTTAACAGCAATGAATATGATATGATATCGAGAAAATAATTTAGTTGAAGTTATTGAACATACGAAGTTTTCGGGAATTGCTATTAGGATTATACATACATGTCATTGGAAATTCAAGATGGCCACCATGACTTGTATGAAAATTGTATTAAATGTCATACAATTTTCTTGGTGGCTCATTAAACATTTTTTTAATGCTTCCGGCTATAAGTGTACGAAAATTGTTTGCTTCTTTCACAAAATGCACATTTACTTGGCTAAGCAACCCCTCTGACTAATCTTGTATGTCGAAAAAAATCACAAGAAATGAAGAAAATGATGAGAATTTAAAGTCTGTTTCACTGACAATTTCTTCAGCAAATACCATTTCCAATTAACGGTGCCCCCCCCCTAGTTTGTGGCGGGAAGAAAATTCACGTTTTATTTTATTACTTTGATCATAAATTTCCTCTCATTACCAGAAATAAAAACTTCCTCTGGACAAGTGGTATTTCAAGCCTCGACCAAATGAAACATACGCGATATTTCTTTGTGTTTATCTGAAGGTAAATCCATGCCACCCCTCCCATTTCCAACTCCATTTGATCTGAGACATGTTGAACAGAATTATTCATCTGTAGCACGAACGTTGGAATTATTGATTGTCTCGTCCTTAACGTGCCACAGACGATATAACTCGTCTTAGCAAGTCGTAAGTCCAGTGCCACAAGCGAGATATCTCGTCTCAGTAAGTCGTTAGTCCGAGGCCACCGACAAGATAACTCGTTATTTTTTTTTCTCACGCACATTTATGTTTACATTACATTCATTATATATCCTGTTCTACGTATCAGTTTATGTGTATGAAAATAAAACTGCTTTTGATATACACCGAGGACTTTTTGATTTATCGAAGATAATCGAAGATTAAGCACAGGAGTTCTATTGAATATGGCAGTAAACAGGTTAAAGGTGTGTTTGTCAAGTTTTGGAGATGTGTTTTCTGTGCTCACTAGAATCAAATACCGATGCTCCCCAAGTAACGGATTGGTCCCGTTGTTACGATCGTACTCCTGCGTGGGTCGGAACTGCAGCGTTGTACTGCTGAACACATGAATGGCGGTACTAAACTTACCTTTCCAATATCCTGTTACCTTCTTTTCTATATGGTGAGGCCGTTGTCTTCCTTTCAACCTTAATTACAGTATGTACTTCAATAGAAAGTTGATACGTTATTTTTTTTTTCCGTTGTAAATTTCATTGTTGCAAAAACTACTTTTATAAACGCTCTTGTTGAGCTCCGTAAACCTCTCAGATTTGGATCTAGGTGCATTGGTGAATACAATGCAAATGGCAAAATACAATGGACAGCTTGTAACACGTGATTTAATTTTTGAGTGACATAGGAGCGGGCCGCTGTGCACATACAATACCCTGCACCACGATCTATCTATGCAAACTACTGAGTTTCACGTCGTCGTGGACTCGCTGATTCAAGGACGCATCACAAGTTTGATTTGAAAAATTTAAAAAAAAAAAAAGATTAAACTAAAAAATTAAGGTCTCAGCACTTTCAACTACTTTAATAAGATATTTCGTGGGAATAGCGACTTGTAGATCCTTTTGACGACTTATAGTTTGTACTTCCTCTCCGGATAGGCTCGTGACGCATTCTGGTGAAACCCGTACAGAGAGATGATCCTCTAAATAACCTGCTAACGACAACGTCAAAAATCAGGATAGGGACCTGGAACGTCCGAGTGCGAGAAATCAACTCAAAATGGCGGACTAGAACCAACAGGTAAAGAGAAGAGTTTGGGGAGTGGGGCAAAGCGCAACTGGAGAAGAGAGTGAATCGAAAGCGACCGGACCGACATGGATCCGTGTGAAGGATGTTGCTCGAAACCAAATCCTTTCCCTAAAATAAGTTTACAGGAACAAACAATAAACAAACAAGAGTGAATGAAAGTTTATCATCATCATCACCATCAGTCTTTTAACGTCCATTGTTGGACATAGACCTTCCCCAGAATTCGCCACAATTCTCTATCATGGGTGTCGCTGAGCCAGTATTTCCTGAATGTGTCCAGTTCATCTCTCCATCTTGTGTTCTGTCGGCCTCGGTTTCTGATGTGATCCCTGGGGATCTATGTTGTGAAAGTTTATAACGTATTCATTTATTCAACCATACTCTTAATATCACAGATTACATAAACAAATAGTATCTTATAAATTCATATTTTGAATGAATAGCCTCCAGCAATAATCAGCAAAAATGGTTTTCATTTGTTGAATATAAAACATATTATTATCAACCGATTGCAAACAAAACGTCAGAATGATTTAAAGGAATCAACATAAGAAATAAAGAAGAATATAACATAAAGCATCATATATAACCAGCATATAACTGTGAAAATGTCGGGGTCATTTATATAAGGATCGGTACTAAGGACCCTAAAGCTATTTTATCAAGTAATTTTTTTTTGATGATTCAAATATCCTAATTTTAAGTTTTGCTACTGAAACTGTTTTAATGTGTAATCAATCAAAAAGTCTCAAGAATTCCTATGACTTCAGTTTCATTATCTTTTATAGCCCATAAAGGATAATGGTGCAGTACAATTCTTTAATGTAACGCCAACATACAGTGGGTTGTACTTGCTTTAACTACAAACAACGGGATGAATTCATTTTGTGTGACAGGTTGCCACTAAGATATGTTTTAAATATTCAATTTTGCCCCCCCCACCTCGTTCTGGAGAAATGTACGTTTATCCAAACCCCTGAAATATGTACTAGCCCGTGGTCTTATCATCTTTTGATTGCATTGTCTTGAAGAAGTGTTAAAGCATTCTTTTCAATTAGACTGTAACGAATGATTCGTCAATCGTTATGTACATTTGAATGTCAGATTGACCTTTTTGTGGAAGTATGTCTGAAAACAAAGGAAATTACTTAAGCTGGACAAGAACAAAATGGTAAATGCTAATGAATTGATAGAATATATTCTTTGCAAGTATTTGAATGTCCTGGCAAGTTGAAGAGAACAAGCCAGGTGAGTCACCCAATAGAAATTCGTCACGTGACCGACGTCTTTTGAATTGAAATATTGGAAAAAAGGTGAGATTAACCACATCTCTCTCTCTCTCTCTCTCTCTCTATATATATATATATATGTATATATATATATATATATATATATATATATATATATATATATATATAGGTCGCATTCAATACCCTGAACCTCAGATTATTGACTGTTCGTTTACTCTACATCGTAAATTTAACGTAAATAAATAGTATTTTTTTACAACTTATACAAAAGATACTTTTTTCCATAAATTGTAACCATGCCCCCATCACATTGATTTTATATAAAATAAAAAGTCAACTGGTGTTTTTGTAAGTAATAAACTATAAAACAAAGGACCTCGAATTGACTTTCCGGGGAATTCAGAATCGACCAATCGGTTTCGAGCAAATAAGAGTCGGTAAAATGATACAAATCTTAATCTTTATATATTTTTGTCAAACCTGCATTCATATGAACTTGAGCAAAACGAAGATCAAGTACAACAATAACACCGGAAATAAACACAGAACAATCGTAATTGAAAATGCAGAACAGAAAGTAGACTACAGCATCAATCTCGGTCAATGAAAATGCATGAAATCCTCAAAAGAAGAAGAAATCAAACGAAGAATCACTCAGGGATGGCAAACCTTAGGTGGAGCTAGCTCAACCTTCAAGGACAAGAAAGTCCGATTAGTCCTATAAAGAGGAGTATATACATCAATGCATCCTCCCGATAGTCACCTATGGAACTGGAACATTTAACCTAACCGAGAGACTGACCCTCAAACTGAGAACCATACAACGTGCACATGAAAGAATCACATGTTGCAAGCGTGGCAATAAACATCACGACGCACAATATGAATCCCCAGATGGAGTGACGAACTAAACAAGTTCAGAAAGTATAAACTCCACGACGCCCATGTTAGAGAGGTGCTGTGAATCCTGGAGAAGGTCTATGTCAAACGACGGACGATAAAAGACTGATGATGATGATGATGATGATACCCTTACGTTTCGCGATAAATTTGAATTCATTCTTCTAGGATATACTGCTGCCCGAGTGGATATATAGAAAAAATAATATTCTACTTGAAGAGTACTTGAGTCAAGGGCAGGAACAATATCAGCGACTGTAGTCAATTATTTAGTCGCTGTATTTAAGGGTCATCGTGTTGTGTTCAGTTCTGTAGTGACTTCAGCACTGGCCTTCAAATGGCGTCAGCGCATAAGGCTCTTTGTTTCTTATCAAGATCGCTGTTGCAACGACTGAATAAAGATAAGAAAAAAAAAAAAACAGGTTTGATAACTCACTCAATAGAAACCGTCACGTGACCGACGTCTGTTGGCAGAATGCTGTGTTGGGGATGATCTATTAAAAGTTAGAAAAATGGGTAATCACTGATTGAGTTACATCTGTCGTCTTTTGTTCGGCAGTGATCACTATAAAAAAAAATTTGAATTTTTGAATTAAAAAAACAAAACAAAGCGTGAATGCTGCCGGACACTCACCAAGGGACCAATCTAGAATTAACTTACACTGCAAATTGAACACCCTCTCCCAACACTGAAAACCTAATTAAGGGGAGAATTTTCAAAAAGCTAATTTTTTCTTCAAAAACAAAAAAGACGTTTTTTCTTTTGCTAGACATAAGAGGCTGAACATGTTTAAATTGTCAGCCTTCTAGCTCCATTGGTGAGGTATGCACTCGTGATACATACATAGGCAGCCATCGTGACAACCAGACAGATAGACCGACTTAAAAACTAAAGAAACTTATGTTGATAGTTGTGGTGAGAGTTTTGGTTGACGTGTTCAAACTAAGCCAGATAACAAAACAAGCAAAAAACAAAATAATGCGGCTGGCGCAGTCTGTTCGCCTGACATATGCATACATAACTAGCCAGCCAGCCTGCAAGACTGACCGGAAAACTAAAGAAACCTATGTTGACAATTTTGGTGACAGTTTTAGTTGATAGTTTCTGAAAAGCAGAAAAAAAGAACCCAAACAATGAAGCAAATAAAGAAAAAGTTTAGATATTTGTAAGCCCGGTACCACTTGACCTAATGCCTAGAACAATGTTACACATAATTGGTCCGGTATTGACCGCATAGATTTAAACCTACGAAGGATATCTTGGTGCTTATCGGAGAAACGTCTGCTATAAGTGCAGGAAGAATAGAGAGAACCGATCATGTAGTATGGATGGGGGGAGGTGATCGACAGCCGGCGAAAATGTCGGCGATTAGACTCTCAAGCAGACGATTAAATAACCGGTTGTTTGCTAAGTTCGGTCATGGACAGTGGATTTGAAAGTGTTCAGTGAGTGCAAAATGTATTCGAATCATTCTAAAAAAAGCTACTTTTAACTTACTTATACTGTTTGAAAATAGACGGAATTCGGACCAAAACATGGAGAAAATACAAAAATCGCGACGATATTGAAATAAGGTTGAAATTAGGAAAGCTATCTACAAAAATCAGAATTCTCAAGTCACCTTCTTTTTAAATGAAGTCAATCCAGTGTTTCCCAATATTTTTCATTCCAATGCCCCCGATGAAACCTAGCTGAATATCGATGCCCCCTGGAAATTATTATATATGAAAAGAAGTCGACGCAGATTTTAGTAAGTAAGCCTCCTACCAATCACTTGGTAATGATTTCAAATTACTGTAAGGAAATAATTTTATACATCGGTTTGGTTAAACGTGACAGGATAGACGAATAGGGTAGAGTTTGCCATCCTTAATTCGGCGGGGTGTATTTATTTTCTTTCTCACCAGAGCAAAATGCGGCACAGAGTCAGGGCTTTACGTGGGGAAAATAGGAGACACCTCTCAAAAATAGCTCCAACCGACGCAACATTGGTTGCTATGCAACCTAAATAACCACCATCACGAATGCATCAGGACAATCCCGACCTGTTCCTTTAAGTGCAATGGGACAGTAATGCCCCGCAAGTAATAGTGGGAGAGCCCAAGGATGAATCCAAAGGCTCCTAATGCGCGTAGCAATGCGCAGCCTAAGTGTAACCTCATTGGCTGACGCATTGCACCGGTGCACTCAGTCTTTGATGTCAACCACAACACAATCTCCGGCCCATTCGACGGGCAAGTGTCAGTACCGGCGCCTCAGTCTCTGCCGTGGAACAAATATTACACTTTGATCCTTGCCAAAAGGCGGCGAGGAATCAGATCTTGTTCTTGATCTTGCTGTCAACTTGATCAGGAGTTTGACAAAAAATTCACTAGCGTGACATCAATGCACTACACGACTCCCGAGCCATTTCTGTTCTTGATTATTCACAGCTTTTAATTTGTTCTTCAGCTTTGTTTGAAGTGACTTTTTTTCTAGAAAACCTTTTTATGAGTAACATACATGGCATCAGTAAAATTCCACCACCCCATCAAGAAACTCTCGCAATAATCTACTTAGATCAATAGCCTTTGCAGGAAAAACAGGGTGCAGCCTTTTGGGTGTGAGGGTGGGTGCACAGCTCACCAATTTTCTCCCCCGATTTCCAGTTGAGTGGATAATTAGCCAAATATTTAGCCCACCTGTATCTTTCTCCTTGGCTAGCCGACAGCTCACTTTATGACTTTAAGAGTACAGGTTCCTCTCACACGCTATCCGAAAGTTGAGTGGTCCTATGAAAAATCGATAGTCGAAATGTTGTAAAGCGAAGAAGCAATTACCTCTTACTTATAGGGGAAAATGTCAAGTGTTCCCAGACCTATACCTATGGTACTTGGGCTATTGAGTTGGAGATTGGGATGTATGAGAGAGGCAAAGGATGGTTCTATAAGGGTTCGCTGTGAAACAAACGCTGAACAATGTTTTTCACTTTACGAAATTTTTCGTAAATCGAAAATGTGGGTATACCTTTATGCGAAATGTACTCTAATCCATCCATGCCTAAAATCAGATTTTTGGTATAATTATAAATATGGGGTAAATGAAAGTATATCATCATGGTAATGTAAATTCATATGTAAAAAACTGCAAGGTTGTTTCCTATCATCTCGAGAGTGTTCATATGTAATGTGATCCCCTTTCTTTCATAGGTATATTTTCTTTAGCAAATCTTTAGGGTGGAATAAATACAGGCCCTACGGGCATATAGAGGTGAAATGAAGGTTTTAATTCCTTCTTTGTTGACCATTTGACGCGGTTAACAGGACGGTATGTAATGACGATCCGTGATAATCATTATGAAGACATTAAAACGCAGCTCACGGCAACAGTGAATAAAGTTTAAGAAGTGAAACTTGTGTTATTGTTTAATGTTTAAGATAACAAGAAAACAGGTCTGCTTAAGCACTCAGTAGAAACAATCGCGTGACCAATGTCTCTTGGCAGCAGCACCTCTCTCACCTTCTGTTGGGCAGTAATCACAAAAAACTCCGAACTTTCAAAAGACAGGTGAGAACACTGCAGGACACAAGCCAAAGTACCAATTTAGCATATATTCACATCGTAAATTGAACCCTCTCATTTTTTCTACACATCATCATCATCATCACCAGTCTTTTAACGTCCGTCGTTGAACATATGTCTTACCCAGGATTCGCCACAATTCCCTATCATGGGCATCGCAGAGCCAGTATTTCTTCAATCTGTCAAGTTCATCTCTCTATCTTGTGTTCTGTCGGCCTCGGTTTCTTATGTGATCTCTGGGGATCCATAGAAAGCAAAAAAATCGGCCGACTCATGAACTTCAGTAAAACGAAAATCATGTGCAATAATCATGTTGAGAATAAGAACGTAACTGTCAAGATAGAAAATGCAAAACTCGGCAAGGTAGACCATTACATCTACCTAGGAGAACGAATCTCCTTGAGATCCTCAAAAGAGGAGGAAATCAAGCGAAGAATCACTTTGGGATGGCAAGCCTTCGGCAGAGCAAGCTCAACTTTCAAGAACCAGATGATCCCAATAATCCTAAAAAGAAGAGTATACAACCAATGCATTCTCCCGATAGTCACTTATGGAGCTGAAACATGGAATCTAACCAAGAAACAGGCCTGCAAACTGAGAAGTATGCAACGTACACAAGAGAGAATCATGCTCAACCTTACAGGGAGAGATCACAAGACAGCACAGTATATACGAAAGAAAACGGGTGTCCGTGACATCATAGAAACTATTTCTACACATAATATAGAGTAAATTTTTAGCTCTCTGGTTCCTTTGTAGCGGCCTGTAAGCTTATAAAATACATGCATGGCCAGTCAGTCAGTTAGCCAGCCAGCTACCCAGGCTCACTTGAAATATGTTGACAGTTTTTAAAAAGATTCATAACGAACACTTACTTATCATTATATATATATATATATATATATATATATATATATGTGTGTGTGTGTGTGTGTGTGTGAGTGTGTGTTACTGTTTGTGCGTGTGGTGTGATAGAGAGAGGGAGACGGCGAATGAAATTTGAATACATACATACTTTAGCAGCTCATAAATCATTATTTTAACATTAAATATGTAGTTTTGTAGCAGCTAACAAAATACGTCTATTTTTATTGTTTACATACACATATACACACGCACGCATGTGTGTGTGTGTGTATTCCGTTGTCTCCCAAAATTTGTTTATGTATACGCAGGATGGGGAAGAAAAAAAAAGTGTTGGGCCAGATGAACATTTCTAAAAAGATGTATTCGCGAAACGCATTTTCAATTGGCTTGCAAAAATGGCTAACAATCTTACATGGAGGACAACTGCATACTGCAATCACCCAAGTCCCATAACTATCCATATCGAGCTTCGGTAGCGGCTTAATAGTCATAATAACAGTGTCTTGGGCGTAGTGCAATATCTGCATAGTTTTTAGATGTGTCCAACATCACTATAACTCACTTTATATGTCACCAGTTGACTGGCGTCATTAATTCCTTTTTTTGATGAAATCTCGTTAAAAAACAATACCATTTCCCTTACAGTGGCATGTTATATTTTTGTCATAAAGTGCAATCATTTATTACTCTCCAATCGATTCTCGAGATAAATGTAAAATTACGTCATCACAAGTATGGGTTACAGATTATATATTTTGGGGATATGATTTATACAATTTGTACTTTCCTTTTTAGCGGTCCCGCTATCCGCAGTTTCCATTTCAGTGGTTCTTATTTATCTCAAGTTTCCCTTTCTGTGCCCCCCTCTTATCTGCAAGTTTCCCTTTTAGTGGTATGTGGACCTGTCATTAGTCTAATATACAGTCATCTGCAGTAAATTTAGTTAAAACAGTGCTGCTTAAATTGGTGAATGAATCACCCAAGGTTGAATGAAATTATTTTAGTGGCGGATGAAACTAGTGGGGTGAATGAAGATTGAATGAAGCATGAAGGGTGAAACGCTTAATTCATTCATGTATTCATATTTTTCTGTACTTGGAATAAAAACACCTTTTCTGAAGATCTAATTCTAGGACTGTTTTTAGTAATTATAATCTTTACGTAAACTAGAAAAATTCAAATGATTTTTCTATGTTGATTTTTTCGTCACTCATAGAGTTCTGTACATATTTTTAGGATATATTAAACATGTATAAAATAAATACTTAAGCAATGTTAATTTGCACTTTCTGTTTGTGATGCATTTCGTATCACGAGCAAAAGTCATAAATTACCTCACTGTTCAAGTAATTACGTATTAAGTTATACAAAATGGAGAATGAGTTCGAACTGATAAAAAACGTTAAAAAATCAACTGATGTTGATCTGAGACATAGCTAGAGGTTTGTTTTTTTGCGGGGGGATTTTGGGATCTGGGGGGGCTTAGCTCCTTGAGGGGGTTTCCCAATGTTTTGTATGATTTGTCAGTTGAAATGCAGTAGGAGAACTACTTCGTATATATAAAGCTTTTGGAGACATCTTCAAAGAGAACACTGCATCTCTGTGGGTAAAAGAAATTAGTAATAAATACCTAAGAGCATATGATACTGAAATAGTTTGAGAAACACTGTTTTGAAGGGCCAACGTCTTCAACGAAGGAGCTAAAAACTGCTCAAGGCTAAAAATAAATCGCTGACAAAATGTTTCGGATAAATCAACTCAACAATCAGGGCATATCTTCAAAGCCCCCCTGACTCGCAGCAGATTTCTTCCTCTCTTTGTCTCTCTCTGTCTCTCTCCTCTCTCACTCACACTCAGGGAAGAACACACACACAAGCATCTAGCGTCTCAGAGGAACCAGTTGTACCGTTTGAATACGGACTTGTCTGGGTCACCTAGAAAAGAAATATGAATGTATTTGTCCTGTACAGTAGACATATGCGATTGAAAGCTATTTGTCACAGTAGCAATAATGTTGGCTTGGATTTGCTTCGCTGAAGTCAGCAAATCAGATGAAATCTGGGATATATATATATATATATATATATATATATATATATATATATATATATATATATATATATATATATATATATATATATATACGTCTGCTTGGTCACTCAATAGAAACCGTTATGTTACCAACGCCATTTTGATATATATATATATATATACGGAGCATTATTACCATTTGTTGTTGAGCAAGCAATTTCTGCTCTTTCTTCAGCGAAGCGTCAACATATACTTTCATTTTTTATCTTATTTTTTTTTATTGCATGATTCAGCTGAACCGAACGGATACTTTAGCATTTGAATATATTAACCTTTTAATTTTGTCTAATAAAAGATGATTTATCGATATTTAAGTAAACGTTCACATGAACTTTTAGAATTGCTATTTTAATTCTGAATTGAACACCTGCGTAGACCGGTCATTAGTATGCTAGTTATGCAAATCATTACCAGTGGCTTTGATTTTTATATTTGATTCTATATGGAGGTGGTTTTCTGCCAAAGATAGCGAAGTGGAATATCTGGCCAAGTGGTAATTTTGCTGATCTAATTTTCATTTATGCCTCTCTCTAATGGAAGCTTCATAGTCGCCTGTATGCTAAATCTAACAAATACCTTATTTCATGAATAACGTGCACAGTTGTAATCAGTTTGGGCAACTAAAAAAGTACATGCTTTTTATACACGAATGGTAAACTTTTACCTGAGCCAGGCCTATGGTTGGTGTTATCCGGAGCGGTAACTCACGGTGACGTCCTCCCTTCACAGGATATCTGGAGTTTTGGTGATCTTTTTGTACTAATAGTTTATACATCTTCATCATGATTCTACACTATTGTTCATTGTCATAGCATAAGCCTACATTTACAGAAAATTCTATTTATTTTTAGTTTTAAATTTTTTTCAGTTCTGAAATAATATGAACGAAAATAAGTAATGGCACCATGAACATTTCTTATTTACAATATAATCACTTCTTTCGTGCCCTTTTGTTCATCCGTCTTGAAATTTTTATAGTTATACATTGAGAACTTCCTTAACTCATGTGGACAGTCATGAGCATATACAAAAATGGATGGGGAAAAAAAATCGGGAATAATGGAAGAAAAGTTCCTGGATCCACCTCATGATTTAACTAACGTTTTCTCATTCTTTTGTCAACCCTTACTTGAAATTTCATTGAAATACATCGAACGATTTTGGAGTTATCATGTGGACAGATAGATATTTCAATAGAAAAAATGATTACCAAGGAACTATTTAGATTTTTTGAGGCAGTCTCCTTAGCGTTACCCCCTCTGATAGTGTCACCTGAGGAGGACGGCCCCCGTTAGACCGCCAATGTGCAGTCACTTTAACATGGTAATGGATTTACTTTAAATAGTGAATAGTAGCTTACTGGCCATTCCGGGTATCATCATATGTAACAGTGCGTTCAGACATCGTGGAATGCATTGAAATAAAAGATTATGGTCGAATATCTGAGAAATGTGGTATAAATAATGCTTTGGGTGGTGCTGAGGATAAAACGCTTTTTGAATTTCCTGAAAGCGAGGACAATAGTCACGAATTTTCAGAATTCGAAGATTTAAATAAACTTTACTGAGTTTCGGCCGAATCGCTTGGAATACACTGGTTCTAGTACGATTACAGAAGTTGAGTAATATTGGGCCTGGTAGACAAGGTACAGTAAACAGCCGGGGGTAACACAGAGAGTCTTAGCTTTGAAATCTGGGCGCACGTTATGCGCAGGCGGTTTATACATCATGAATTATAGTTTAAACTTTGAATATATGAAGTTTGCGATTTGATACCCGGAAACCATGCTTGCATGTTGAAAGATTCTCTCTTTCTCTCTCTCTGATTAAACAAACATTTGTATTTGAGTTGGACGTGTTGAGTTGAAATATTAGGTCGTTACACATGAATATATTTTTAAATAGTTAGATCAAGGATGATATAACAACCATATAATAACGATAAATATTGAATCAAGATTTGACTCATTTGAAGCCATAATTTTTGGTCAAATATCCTATAATGACAATGTGTTTCCCCAATGTTCTGTGGTCACAAATTCAGAAAGACCATGAATTATGACTTCCCGATAATTAAATCTTTTCCCATAAACACACACATATGTGAAAGGAGAGAGAGAGAGAGAGAGAGAGAGAGAGAGAGAGAGAGAGAGAGAGAGAGAGAGAGAGAGAGAGAGAGAGTTACGTGCAAAGTGTACAAAATGAGACGTACCAATCTGGCCTCGAGTGCAGTTGAGCATCTTTTGACGCAACGGACCCATAATATATATATATATATATCAATCAAAACAGATCTAAGAGAAACATTCACAGACCCATGTGTCATCTCCTACCGCAGACCCCAAAACATCAGAGATGTGATTAGTAGCAATAATATTATTAACAATAAAGTCGTACACAAAAATACACCTAGAACCATTAAACTCTGCACACCTTGCGACATAAGAAACAGTCTATGTTGCAACCACCTCAAGTACACCAACACATTCACAAGCACTACCACAAAAGAGAGTTACCACATATATCACAATACTAAATGCCGCAGTAAGAACATTATATACCCTCTGGAGTGCAATAGATGTAAGTTACAGTACATACGCAAGTCCGAGTGGCAATTTGATATTAGACTCAACAATTATAGACATAGGATTTAGTCAAAAAACAATCGTAGCCCACTTCCCGTAGAACTACACTTTCGCACACCTGGCCACAGTTTTGCCGTGGACGTTAGCATCACCACCATAGAAAAAATAGAAAAAACTACTACAATTGACATAACTAAAGTTCTAGAGAAACACGAAGATATGTGGATCAACAAACCCAAAACCCTATATCCTAATGGATTAAACACTAAACTGAACAACCCTTATCACGCAGAACTCTAATACACAAAACTCCTACCATTAATATCCTCACACCCACATCTAAGACACATTCAATAATGGAAGCTTCAAAGTCAATCGGACCTATAGGAAAAATTTCACCTTAGCCAGTTATAACCCCTGTCCAAATCATAGCCAACACATTTTCAATAACTTTTAAGGTTGATACCTATGTAGCTCTTTGACCTCACCACTCCTCCATTTACACTACTCCTAACATACCAAAAAATCTAACTCCACATCACTCCCCAAGACCAACTGCTACTGCTTAACCGAAGACCTGATATATTACTGGACATTCTCCCACTCAGCAGGAGGCCTCCAGCACCCCTGACAACAAAACTCACCCACAATGCATAGCTCCTGATTGTGGACTCTGGTTCCACATGGGAAATTTTAATACACACTCACACAGCACACACCACTGATGATGGGAAGAATCCCGAAACATGTCTGGACAATTTACTTATGAGGATTAATAAACCTTACCTCCAAACACCTCACTCCCGAGTCCGTCTCAATCTCTACAGTACACATTATATATATATATATATATATATATATATATATATATATATATATATATATATATATACGGTTCTATGATAACCTCTCACAGAGTATTGTTGCCATTTATTGTTGAGCAAGCAATTTTTTGTTGAATGTCACCGCTTTCCCCAGCAAAGCATTAATATATATTCTCATTATTCATCTCATTTTTTCTTATTGCATGATTCTGCAGAACTGGGTGGACACTTCAGCATTTGAATATATTAACCTTTTAATTTTGTCAAATAAAAAAGAAATGATATATTGGGACTCAAAAACAGATTCCACGGAAACTGTTCGAATTGCTATTTTAATTCTGAATAGAACACCTGCGTAGACTGCTCATTAGCACGCCGGTTATGCAAATCATTGCCAACAGAATTGATCAATGGATCTGGTCTTGTGCCAAAATTGGGGAAGTTGTTTATCCATTTCTTGTTATTTCTATTGATAGTCGGACCATCCTCATCATGTGGACACATAGCGCAGTGGTTACAGCATCAGACAAATTACTGTAAAGTAATCTGATGGTTTTGGGTTCGATCCTAGTGAGAGACGATATAACAATACTACTAATGCTAAGATGGGAGTACGGTCAATATACCTAGGTTCGTTACTTCCCCATACCTGACGAAGGCCGTGTATGGAAAACAACCAAGATGAGGATGGTCCGAATATCAATAGAAATAATGATAATACCTCATCTCAAAAATTCCGAGATATACCATTACTTGTTGTTCACAGCCAGTCAGATGTTTCAGTGGTTGGGGCATTTGGCTTGCGTTATTCGGCTCATTAGAAGGATTATTTGAATCGCCACGAGAGGCTCTCATCTCGATATTACTCAACTTCTGTAGATTGTGCCACAGCGTGATTTGACCGTGAGAGTTGAGCGAAGAATCGGGACCTTCAGCCTTAACCCGGTGTTAATCATACTGATATGATTTTCATTGAGTTCTCTCTCCAATGAATGCTTTGTAATTGTCTGTATGCCAAATGCAACAAATGACGTAATCCATGACGTATAACGAACTCTCTGTTTTGATCAGATACAGCACTTGATCACTTGATTACATCTTACTTGTTATTGAACCTTTTTATTAAAGATACGAAGTTCAAAATGCTTGTAAATAAAATAATCTGTGGGATAAATTTCTGGTGGATTTAATGGATGCTACACAATTTCATATCCGAATCCTCTAAGCTTAGACACAGTCGCAGGGAGGTATGGGGTCCAGCGGTAAATTGTGATGTAAGGGATCTTCTCGAATACTATTAAAGCAGAATTATTCCAGTTATCTCGTTCATTTTAACGAGTATTATAAAGTCGTATACGTACGCTGAGATAAGTGAAACATATTCTTCTCGGGAAACCCAACAGCAAAATCTGGCCTTGGTAAATCCGAATGAATAACAAATGGTATTCTATGTATGATTTTTTTTTCTTTTTACCTATTTTCCATTTTAACCTCTGCCAACGAAGTTGGGGAGGTATATGCATCACCCTCTAAGCGCCTGACCGTCTTTCCATCCGTTTGTCTCTCCTAATGGTATCTCCAAGATTTCTGGATTAATTCCCAGGAGTTTTTCTCTGGGAGAGTCGGTAATGGGCTGAAAAGATAGTGGTTAAATTTGGGGGTAGGTCAAAGGATTTGTTTTTGATTTTGAGGTATTTTTTTTATCATTCGCATGAGAAAGTATTAAAGATGAACAAGGAAAATTGAGTTTCAAGGAAATAACACAATATTCACACTTATAACTGTTTTGACATAATTTTTATTCAGTTTTTTAGTTAAGGGGTGTCGTTGGCAGAGGATTACGCTCTCCGAGTGCTTTCAAGTTTTTATTCTAGTTTTTTTCTTTTCGGTTTTTGATGGATGGATGATTGAACAATTCAGGTGTTTTCAAACACTTATCATCAGTTGATTTGCTTTTCAGTCTTGAAAATATTAACTTTCCTGGCATTCCAAATTGAATTGTTCATTCTTTCAAAGCTTACCATTTTTTTGTTTTTTTAGTTGTTGTAAGTCTTATTGATAAGGTTCCACTCGGGTCTTATTATAATTCACAAGTGTTCATACATGGGGATGTTTAGTTTCTGGAGGTACAGATGAGTAAGTTAGTCTCTTTCCAAGGATCAATGGATTTCAGTGATTTTATTCATCAGTACTGCTCATATCTATATATCCATCTATCTATCTAGCATATATATATATATATATATATATATATATATATATATATATATATATATATATACATATATATATATATATATATATATATATATATATGGCTTAACAAGTTGTGTGCATATGTTTACATCAACTCGATTGAGTATTTACACGTTAATACACGATAATCAAGTCTCAGATCAGCATTCTCATAACAAGTTCTTTATTAGTATCCGAATATACATGACAAGCACAGTCAATCGTACAAATATCTTCCTCTCTCTCTCTCTCTCTCTATATATATATATATATATATATGTATATATATATATATGTATATATATATATATATATATATATATATATATATATAGAGAGAGAGAGAGAGAGAGAGAGAGAGAGAAAGAGAAAGAGAGAGAGAGAGAGAGAGAGTCCATCTTTTCAGCTTAGAGTTTATTCAAAAATCACGGCTTGTGGTAAACCAACTGGTTAAGATGACTGGTACCCAACCACTTTTGTCGGCTAGAATGGCCTCGAGATAGCCTCCAGCGAGAGAATATATATATGTAAGAGATAGATAGAGAGAGAGAGAGAGAGAGGGGGGGGTAGAGATTTTCTTTCCCACTGCAAAATCTAATGCTATTCCACCCACTGCTGTCTGCGGTTGGCACCAAAGAAACTCTGGCCTTTGCATGAAAAGACGCGCATCTGCAACAAAAGACGCACGTAATGGAACTAGAAACTGACTCCCACGACAGCGTGGACGAATTTTTCTCTGACGAAGCGTTTTCATCGCAATCTTTACTTTTGCTTGCTTTTAAAGTAGGGTCTGGTTAGTCACACAATAGAAAACGTCACATGACCAACGTCTTTTGGCAGCGTGTCATGTTGGGTTTGATTATTCAAAAATAGAACAGGGGAGAGTTACTCCCATCGCCCCTTTTCTTGAGTCGCTAAAAAGACATAATTAAAAAAAAAACATGCGTGAATGCTGCCAGATACAAACTGAAGGACAGATCTAGCATAAAGTGACATTGTAAATTGAACTCCCACTAAAAACTTTCAAAAAAAGTAAACGTTTGAATTTCCAGAATCCATTGGTGCAGCCTGACACATACATTCATAGCCAGCCCGGTTCGCTAAAAAACTGAAGAAACCTCTGTGGATAGTTATGGTTAATAGTTTTCCAAATGGGAAGGAAGGAATGGAGAAAAAGGAGAAAACTTGTACAGGTATCCCCTGTTTCTCTCCTGCTCGCTGGTTTCCTGTACCTTTCATCGTTCCAACATCTGACGACTCAGCCTAACATAATATAATCACCATTTTGGGTTATACACAAAACTTTTTGGGGGGGAACGCACAAAACTTTCCTCATATAAAGTAGTGGCAATTGCCTTTTCTCCCCCCCCCATTTACACTATTTCGGCATACGAAAGGGTTTTAAAGGAACCCTCTTTTCGGATAGCGAGGAAACATGTACACAGACGTGCGTTTAGTGGCTGGGTTTGGCGATGCAGGGGGATATGGTTTGAATCAAAGAAAACAATTGCTCATGAAAATGGTACAAATACCGTGGGAGACAGGACAGAAAGACTTGAGAAATAATAGTGAGAAACAGACATTAGAATTAGACATAAGAAATAGTATAGGATAGTTGAGTTATGCAGAAGGAAAAATGGCAGAAAGGGTGGAGAAAGGCGAAAAAAAAAAAAAGTTAGTGTTCCTTGAAACTGAATAGGAGGAAGCATTTATATCTGAAGGGTTAATTGTTCCAGAAGAAAAGATAAACTGGAAAGAGAAGACAGAGAAAAAGATGACGAGCTGAGACAGAATGGGTTAACGCGGAAAATTCAAACGAACGAATAAAGTAACAGAGAAAATAACAAGAGGAGAAAAGGAATAACATGATTTTTGAAAGAGCTAATCCCTCTATTCAAGGGGTTATATCACTCGCCCATATTGGTAGTGTTAATGTGAATGGGGTTAGTGACCGTAACCCCTTCAAAATAGAATTACCTTAGAAAGGAAGAAAGAAAGATCTTGCGGGTGAGACTTGAGGAAATAAAGAAAGGAAGGAATTTAGAAATAAAGAACTTGGGAGAGAGACCTTAAGAGAGAAAGGAAGAAATTTAGTAAGAGAGAAAGATCTTCCGAGGGAGACTAGAAAAAGGAAGTGAGACAGCGAGGAAGAAACTAAGTCAAGTAGGAATCCCACGGGGAGAAGGCCCACCTTACACTTGGTGATGTTGACTGGAATTACAAAATATGATAAAATTACACGCAAAAAGTGCAAGAAGATCAACTTTTGGACATCGAGCACTCAAGAAACAAGTCATGATGGAAAATCAACTCAACAATCAATTTCTTCATTGGTTCATTTTATCAAGGAACCTGACTAAAAGTATTTATGCTACCAGATTCCACACTCTCCATCTGTGGAATTGTGGACCGACTTACTTGATAGATATCTACACAAGATAACATGTAAGGAGGAAAACTGGGCAGCGTCAATCTTCCAAGTTGGGGGGCATGAAAAAATCTGCCATTGAAATCACAGCTTTTAGAGATCTTAGATTTTATCTAACCTCAAACATCAGCCATTGATATTGGGAAAAGATCTGCAACGAGATTAACCACCTAGCAGGTTCTCGTTGTCTTGACTGATGTACCTGGCAATAGTCTATTTGTGTACATCCTCATCTTGGCAAGAGTATTAGCAAACAATATCCGTTTGTCATTATTCATTTTTTTTACTGGGATTTCCTTTCATCCCGACTTTTTTCAGTTGTCTTTATCGTAACTTCGAGTTTCGCCTAAGGCTTATTCTTTATTCTTAATTTCCGATCTGCGTTGTTCACTCACTGTCGGAGACTGATGGTCTGAGTAAGCTGCGATAAAAAGTAACTACAGTCAAGATGTAAGAAGATGCTCATATAAAAATTATTAATAGTTAATTAATAATAAATTAACACTTTTTTTCAGTATACACCGCGAACGCCTGTTAGGAAATAATCAAAGAATTGCTCACTTTTTCTATAGGCTCTAGCCACACTTAAATTCTGGTGTCCTCTACCCATGCCAAGGGAGGCATGTCCCCTGCTTAAGAACCATTGTTTTAGTAGAATGTCTACAAACTGACAACTAATTCTCAGTCCGTAGATATTGTAATCAGAATTGGAGAGATTCACCAAATTATTATCGCTCTAAATCAGAGGAGAGGGTTCCAGATGGGACCGTTATCGAGCAGTGTAGAGATCGGTGTTTCCCCGAAAGGGAGTCAACGGAAGGCTCTCTACCGGAACTTCAGCTGCTTACAGCGCCTGGTATACCCAAGTAGTCACCCATGTAGATAATGACCAGTCTCGTCGTCGTTTAACTGCGGTGATCGTACGACAACCCATCTGTCCAGCGCGAATTAGTCTGTAACACTGTAGAGATGCTTTTACCAAATGGACTTCGTCAGTTTCAGGGTCAGGTCTCACTGTCTTGCAGCTGATATCTTGTTTGGTAAGAATTAATTTATTTTGATTTCCAAGCTGCAAAATAAGTCATTCAGTCGAGAGGCGTAACGTTGAACGCCAGTGACATGCTGTGTTTGGTGACATATGATTGGCAACTGATCTCTGATATTTGTATGAACGCCCGGACTTTTAAAAAAGTTGTCACCATCCCGTGGCTAATACTAGATTTTAACCTCTCTGTTATCATTTCCAATGAGGATCAAATCTGGTACTGACAATTCGGGCAATCGCCAAGGGCACTAAGGGCACCTGTCATGCGTCTGGAACAGTAAAACCATCTAATTACAAATGGGAACATGAACAAATTAGTCAATACAAAAAGTTGATGTAAAGTCAATTTTTTTCAGGAATATTTTACCTGATTATTTTTATAAACGTTTTATTGTTGTATATTTATTTTTCAAATCGTAAAAAAAACCTCGAATAAGTTCATCTTGGCCTGGGTACCAGAAACCCTTAAAGTCGGCCCTGTTTCCTATATTTTACTGGTTGGTGACTTACTATCAAATATAGACCTCATTTGTTCCATACGAGGTTGTTGGTTAGGATATTGTTTCTTGGTAAGAAAAATGCTATTATTAGTAAAAAAAAAAAAAAAAAAGAGGCTGTATTAGGCTATCCTATGGGCCTTTGGGTCACCCTATCGGGTAAAATTAGTGCAATCTGATGTGGTGAATGAATGAACGAAGCCGTATTTTAATGCATTTGCAATTAATGAAAAGATGAGGTAGACTGCACTATAATTAGTATTTAATAGTTATCTTCCTTGACAAACCGGTCATGAGCATTCATGCATTTAAGGGGTAATTCATTACCTATGGCAACAAGGCTCTGTTCCGTTAACTTTTAGTGTTATATAGATAAATTATAGGGCCTGATTTACTAGTAGTGATTTGCCATTTGCCAGTGACAGGTACTGAAAGCCAGTTATAACAGTGATGGTTGTACGAACTGCTACATAGTTGGAATAATTGCGCATTTTCTACTTGGGCTGATATTCTAACCTCAGTAATTCCAGGTTTACGCATGTTGGTTTTCAAACCCTTCTTCACTTGGAATATTGATACGACACTCATTTTCCCACATTTAGATTTGTGTCAGCGTGAACCAGGTCTAGTAAATACCAACAGTGGTAGTTGTGGCGGAGGAAGAAGAAGATGATGAATGAATGTTGAGAAAGGAGATGGCAGCAGGAGAGAATGCTTATAAGACAAGGAAAATGCCAAGAGAAGGTCAAGAAAAGGGGGAAGATGGAGAGAAGAAAAATCTACTCAGAAATTTAAATGGAATGTTCGGACTGCTTCGCAAACCTCTGAAAACTATCTTTATTGTAAACAAACCGCCAAGTTGCATAGGACAATAGAAGTGACTGTCTAAAAGATATATTCAATTTGGATAAACACACGCCCAGTTGCAGAGGCAAGGTTGAAATTGATTGAGTTGGATCTGAAATTACCAAATAATTCGTAGAGCCCTAAACTCTTGATAGACCTTGAGAAATTTCTAGGCTCTCATTTTTCAGGTCCGTAAATGGTTTGTCCCCTTTCTTTAATGTTTTGTTTTCTCAGGGAAACACTTCATCTACACAATTTAGATGGGCGGAGAGCACTCTGGAGTGATCTTTGAAGGGCGATCACATCTCAAGCGTAACCTAATCATAATGTTTTGTAAACAAATAGGACTGATATTTTGATAACTTCTTTTAAATTAAACAAACCTGGCTCTAACAGGGTTTAACTCAACTTGCAGTAAGTTTTGTATTCTACTTATTCAACATAAGTTCGAAAATATGAAGTACTTCTTTAGCCCAGTCAGAAAGAAAGTTGCCTTCTGATCACTTGTCTGTGTTTTCAAATCACGGTAGGAAAATGTCATTTATGGTTTGGTTTAACGAGACCAGACAGACAGATGGTGAAGAGTTAACACTCCTAAATTAGGTGAGGATCTTTCTTGCTCTTGTTCTTACTAATACGGGGGAGGGGGTGTCGACTCTTATTAGGACTGGAGTTGATAACAGTCGAGTAATGTTTCGTATAAGAGGGAAGTGCAAATTTTTGAAGACCACTATAAGTGAGTTCGATCCTCATAGAATGGTCATAAATGTGACTTTGAGCTGTACTCAGTTGAGAAAATAGCGATTATTAAGTATTGAGGGGAACGAAATGGCCTGAGACTTTTTATACATCACTTCCTATTTGATATTTCTCAGATCTTGAGGTCAGAGCAGAGGTGGTGCGTAGTCATCACATGAATGAAATACAAACTCACTTTTTCAGTTCTATTCACGTTTGCTTATAAAGCCAGTAGACTATCATAAACGTGTGGGAAATATTTGGTTGAGCGGGCAGAGGGCCTGATTTACCCGAAATCTCAGGAGTTTTATCCGAATTACGATTTGCCGGAAGTTGTACGCTGTTCAGCTCGAACGGGGGTCAGTTACCTCCATGCCCCCTGGCACGTACGCCTATGAATACAATAGTCACAAAACTCACACAGACGAAGACACACATAAACGCACACACACACGTACAAAAAACACACACGTACCGACAGACACACACATATATATATATATATATATATATATATATATATATATATATATATATATACACTCACACTGATATATATATATATATATATATATATATATATATATATATATATATATATATATATATATATATATATATATATTACAGTCAAGGAATTCAGCGAACAATTTGATGTTAGCCATATGCTTGTTCATCGCAATTTAAGGAAGCTAGGAAGAGTTGGAAAATGAGTGCCACATGACTTTTCCGTTGCAAATCGCTAACATGGGTCGCAGCATTCGCTGTAGCTCCATGCTCATTTTCAGGACAAAGTTATAACTTAGCATGAGAAATGGATCCTTTTTCACAAACTTAAGCTTCGTCGTCTATGGCTCGGTCTTGATGATAAACTTGGGTCCTATCTGCAGAGAATCTTATTGAATATTTCCTGTGACATGTAAGGAATCATTTACGAGGGACTTTTAAACGGACACCAAATAGTTACAGCTGGAGTCAACTAACAACGTTTGAAAACTCTTTTAGACTTGAACATGCCCATTCTTCGTTATCAGAAAAAGATCATTCTTGATCACGATAATGCACACTCTCTTACCATTCGAGTAACCAGAGATCTAAAAAAAAAAAAAAAGTATTCTGCTGGAAAGAAATGTTTCATCCACAATACTCTCCTAACACTTGATCCAAATCGCTGTCATTCAGGAATTTGTAAAACCATTTTGATGGACAAAGAATCATTTCAATAGAAAAGGTTGAACATAAGTTAGTTTCTAATTTCAGATAAAAATCGAAAGAATTTTACAAATCTAGTATTGAGGAACTTGATTGATGGAATGAGGTTATCGAAATCATAGGAGAGTACAGTAATCCCTTGCTATTCGCGGGAGTTGAGGGCTTGGAGGGCGAATATGGAAATCGGCGAAAAATTTTTGCTGACCTCCCCCGAATCCTTTCTATCTCCAAAACCCATAAATCTTGCAGTAGAAGCAACTCACAGCACACTTCACCATTCCCATAAGTAAATGTACAGATAGATAAATGAATGCAGTAAAACATACAGAAAAAATGTTAAATTTTTAAACTTGACTTAATTTATTTTGATGACAGATTTGTCAATTGTGGAGGAAATCATATTTTCATCGTCAGAAATGTAAAAACAGTCTTAACCTTCCCAGAAATCCTCTCTAAGCGCGCAAAAGTATTTTTCTCACGACTAACATTATTCTATTTTCTTGCAGTTATTACCAAAATTAAATTTTCAAAAAAGATATTCAAATATCGCAATATGTTTTAAAAAATTGTTAAACATATGTGCGGTAGATGTTAGTTATACAGTTAATCAGCGGAATCCACGAATTCCATAAAAGTATAGTGCAGTGATTATTAATGATTCTTTTTCTTTGTATGGTAATAGTTTAACTTGCTTTTTACAAAATCGATCTGGTCTGAGAAAGTTGCGATAAAAGGCAACACAAATATCAAAATGAAGATACACAGTGGCATAAGGCATAAAAATGAAAATAAAATTATTAAAGATGATTTATAATTCTTCATGCATTAAAGGAAATAAACAAATAAATAATTTTTTTCACAGACCAGTGAATTGGGAAAAAAAAAACTTTCTAAAATACCGTTCGGCTAACCGGTTCGCAAGTGTAAACTTTGAACAAATTCAAGTTTTAAACCACGATTATTTTTTAACCTGGTTTATATTGTCTACATGTATAGACTAATAACTTGAATATTATTACGATGCATTTATGATTTTTCAAACACCGTGAACTTCTTACGGTTTGTTTATACTGTAAGGTGTATTTGTATGAAGCAGTTTTTCGCAATACGTTGCAAAACTCCCCCTAGAATATCCATTTAATCATTCAACACTGAACCACAACTTATCGAAACCGCGAATGGTTTACCTACAAATAGCAAGGGATAAGTATATCAATTATCAAGGGTATCTTTAATCATCAGTATGTTTGTATTGCTAAATAAATAAAGACTTAAGAAAATTGCTTCTAGATGTCATCAAGATACTTTTGATAAAATCAGTAATGTTTTCATTAAATTTATAGAAATAAAATAAGTACTATTTTGATAGATTAAGTGATATTTTAATAAAATGAAAGATGAAGACTGAAGTCACATTTAATTTATAAATATTATGTAATATATTTTCTGGATTTTAGATATATATCAATGGAATCTAGAAGTTTCTAAGCGTTTTTGAGATTATTTTTTACCTTTTTCTAGATGTAAACTTGAAATTTAAGGTTGGCAACACTTCCCTTGCTAGATCTTCGCTCTAAAGAAGAACTAACGCATCTATGTACGGCCTGACTTCGAGGATGGTTTTATACTGCCTTGGGATCTTCACCAAGTGTTTAAAAACTTTTCTCACTGTTATGTTGATGAATTTCCTGAGATGATTAGGATATTTAGCAAAGTCCCGGGGCGATTAATTTCTGCCACTGGCAGCATGATAATCGCCAAAAAATTGAATGTCATTTACAATCAAGGGAGCCAGCAGCGTACTCTGAGTTCCGTCTGTTCCGATTTGTGCTGGATAAGTGCCATGCGTATTTGTGAAAACTCTTTACGAGAACGTTTCCTCCGATTTATTTAACTATTCACCAACTACCATGGTCATCTGGTTGAGTGCTTACCTGCATTACGGTAGGCCGTGGTTCAATCCACCTACAAGTCATACACGAGACTTTTAAAATGGTATTTAATACCTCTCTGACAAGCACTCTGCATAAGGACTACGATTGAGGAACATTCCCTCGAGGCCAGGGCCTTGTAGCCAAATCATGTTGAACACACTGGTTCTCGTAGGATCTCCGATGTTGAGTTATGTGGAGCTTGTTCAGTATCTTGAACACCAGGAGCCCTTAGCTAGCAAGTTAGGAATGCGTCTTACTTATACTAAGCCTCAATAATAGTTCAAGCAGAGAATGTCGATACGTATATAAACCTCAACTTCGTTCACAGAAATAGGTATTCACGTATGTCAGTCTTATATATTTTGAATATATAATACCTTTGAAATTTCTGAATGAATTTCAATGAAGTTTTCTGGAAGAATGGATCATTGGCTTAGGACTGATCGGTGAAAATAGGGGAAGGACCAAGGATTTTTTTCGATAGTGAGATATTTTTTCGTTTATCAAGAAGAGGGAAACAATAGTCCGAAGTATGGAAAATGCTGAGAAGAAGAAAAAATGTTCTGTCATTCGTTGCGATAACTGGTATGTGATGATGCTGGTGGGATTTTAAACACGTTTTGTGGAAGATCATCGATAGTAATAGTTATGACTGTTCTAAGTAACACAAACTGACTGAGCTATCTCTGTTTGATAACAAACACTCTCTGTTCATGTCGAAGGAGAGGGAAAGGGAATGAGAACAAGAAATATGGCTTCTTCATCATGATTGAGCAGATCAACTCTGATTTTTTGTAGTACAGGAAGTTGGAAAAAAGGTCAAAAGAGTGCAAATCCTTTGGGTCATCTCTGTTTATGCATAATCTCCTCCTTTTTGACCGGAGCGACATCAGGCTTGACATGTCCCATGTCCATCTTCGGTAAAATAGCGTAACTGAATATATATATATATATATATATATATATATATATATATATATATATATATATGGAGAGAGAGAGAGAGAGAGAGAGAGAGAGAGATAGATTCTATTTGTCCCATCGTTTTCTTTTATTTGACACAGCTCTAATTTTACTGTTGAATCCTTAAATGATAAATGCCGTTAGCGTGCTAGTAACTGGTAGAGACAATAAGAAATACACTCACTCTTATCTTCTAGCGTAATTAGGGAAAGCAGTCTGAAAAAAAGGATCCCAAGTGCCGATGCTATCATTGTTAATACTCTATAGCCATTTACTATTAGAGAGGCAACTCGTACAAAATATCAATAGCTACAGCTTAGTGTCTGCTGGGAAATTCGACTGAAGTAGCATACGCCAGTAAAAGAGTTAATGAAAATCTCTTTCCTCTTATACATAAATCACTATATATTTTAGTGCTCTGTGCATTGAATCCTTTAAAGGGATTTAGAATTCCAGAAATGTTTGTGGGGAAACCGTCAACGAAAATTGTTAGAAAAAAAAACCTGACAACATAGGATTCTTCATTTTCGAAGTTGGTTTGCCTGGCTGGTTATTTATATATGAGTCGCGTACAGGTCGCACGAAAAGAGCTATAGAATTGGAAATTCACTTCTTATTACTTTTTTTGTTTTTAACCCCCCCACCCCCGAATAGATTTTTAGTGAGTGCAGGTGCTTCGATCTGCGGATTAGGTTTGTGCTAATTGGCCCCTTAGCTCATGTCTAGCTGAATTCACGTTTGATTTGTTCGTTTTTGTTTTTGTTTTGTTTTTTTTTCTATTCGGACATTCGAGTGATGCAATAAAAGGCGAGAGTAGTCACTTATTCATTGATCACCCCTTTTCAAAACAAAGTTTGCTGCCAAAAGACGTTGGTTAAACCGCGGTTTCTTCTGAAATGACTAATCAAACTTGTTATTTTCCATTTGAAACATATAGGCACGATGCTAAACAATGACAGAGTCGAAAGGACAGAGAGAGAAAGAGAGAGAGAGAGAGGGGAGAGAGAGAGGGAGAAAGAGAGAGGGGGAGAGAGAGGGAGAAAAGGAGAGAGGGGGAGAGAGAGGGAGAAAGAGAGAGAGGGAGAGAGAGAGGGGGGACAGACAGACAGAGCACTTGTTAATTTCACAGAAATTTTCAATAGAAAATTTCTATCTTCTCATTTTCTTAGAATCTAATTATTTTACAATTTTTTTCCAACTATTAGCGTTTTCAGATCCTTACTCTTTTGATAATATCCTCAGATAGTCACTTGAAAACCATGTCTATACGGCGAACATGGAACAATTACGATAAAACACGAACGAAACGGAAGAAAAACATGCTACTAAGTAACCAATATTTAGATAATACTTTGTTTGGTTTTAGTCATATTTTTATGCTTATTCATATTATATAGAAAGAATTTTATGCGGTCGGTGGGAATAAGCATTGACTCATGCGCAATATCAAGAACATTTATCTTTAGTAGAATATTCGTGACCAACAAAGGTGGTTTTTTTCCGTTGTCCGGATCACCGTGACCCAGTGATAAGAGAGCTCTCCCCTGATTCGGTAGGTCGTTGTTCAATCCACCACCGAGTCATACCAAAGGCTTAAAAATGATACTCATTGTCTCTTCGCCGAGCATTCAGCACAAGGACTAGGATTGAGGAACCTTTCCCAGAGGCTGAGAGGTTACAGCCAACTTACATTGGATACATTGGTTCTCATTAAGGGACGTCTTGCCAGGTTAGTGCTTAGATGGGTGGGAATTGGAGAGTTGAGAGCTCTTATATATATTATACATGGCAAGTTGAGAGCTCTTATATTCTCGCGACAGTAGATGCGTGGAATAATGAAATTTTGTAGGTGTGCCTACTCACACCTTTGCGTTTCGGAAAATTTTTGTTCCGAACTTTTTAACAGGTTTAACTTGAAGTTGGAAACAAATGTTTCTATTACAGAAACAAACGTTGCCAAATGCTATCAAAAATCGTACAAACAAAGTCGCAGGTTTTGAACATAGACTCTTCTGTTGCTTTTTTTAAAAACTTCATGAACCATTCTCGACACATGCTTGCACCGATTCATTACATCCTCACAATAAGCTCCTGTGATCCATTTCCTAACTTCTGCTGCCTTTTCCCCGCTTAAACATGAGGGATAAACCATCGAATATGCATCTCATATTCAGGCACGAGCTTTTCTAAAATAAAGCCGAGTTATTACTTTTCTTGCAAGAGTATACACATGCAAGCAATTCAACACCGAGCTGAAAAACACTTCTAAGATTTTCCAAACATTGGGCAAAAAAAAAACTACAAAAAAACTCGCGAACTTTTACATCAACCTAATTCTACCCTACGTCTCTGCTTACCAATGGGCCCAGAATCAGATTTTTACGAACTTTCTGTTTTTACAACGAGTACGTTGATATCCTAGCCTCTTTGAACTCGCCAGAGTGTTTAATGCCCGCGTAATGTGTCTGAATGTACGCAATGATCTTATCTCATCAGTCTCATGACCCTCCTCCCTGCGGCGGATGTATCGAAATTGGGAATTCCTATCCCCATGAAATCCTTCCACTTTTGATTTTCGCCAGAAATCCCCACAGGGTAATTCATATTAAAGGCTGCTGCTGACATTCACCGTGCCGAATCTAATTAGGATCTGATACATCCAGGTGAAAATAGATCTTTTCCTGTTCCTCGTAGCTTTCGGGGTATTTCCCTCTATTATGTAGAAGGAGAGGGTCGGGTGACTGAGTGGATAAAGGCTCGAAGAATGGACTCGACCAGCCAAGTTCAAACTCCCGCTGGGACAGTTTGTGATGATTTCGCATTGAAGCCCTTTGAAAAGGCATGAGCCTATCCATCAGCTACGGATGAAATATCGCAGGATGAAGTGAGTGACGTCAATTCAGGCGCTAGTCACCTCTGACTCTATTTTCACGTATCGCAAACGAGCCGAGAAACTCGTAATGTTCTATGTGGATCTTAAGCAGAGCCAACTGAAGCCTTAGCCTGTGCAAGGGTACTAATTGCTTAGGTAGAAAAAGTAGCGAGATTTTCATATACCCAGTGACTAATACTGCCCGTGTATTTGCTGACTGCAGGATTCACAGTCAGATTTTCCTGTATATCTTGGATGCTGCTTCATTAATATTTTGCGGAATTTGTAAACCTGATTGGACTCTAATTATTCTTCAGATTCACGTGTACATTACTGGCACGAAAGAACATCATTATGAGGATAAAATTGATTTTCATATATTTCTTCTTGCTTCATGCTACGTCTTTCTCTGTTTCTTACTCTCTGCCCCTCTTTCCCTTTTTGTCTTAGTCAATGTCCTGATTTATTTTGCACGAAAATATCCCTTTTACAACGCGATGTACTTGTCAATGTACTCAATTCAATAATGAATATTAATAACGTGTGTGTGTATGTATATGTGCGTATTTGTGTATAGATGGATGGGTGGATAAATTAAAAAAAGACGTTAACTCAACATAAAAAGATTCTATGAATTTTCCAACGAAAAACCAACACACGCGCACACACGCACAATAATAAATCTTGGCACGATTGAACAAGCTGAGATGTGTGCATCGTGGCTCAAGTGGTTGCATGATTTCTAAATGTAAGTCTTCAAGCGATATGAAAAATTAGCATTTTGAAGGCTGATCTTTTAAATTTCACTCATCAGTTCTTCCTCTTTGATTCTGTGATGTACTCAACTGAGCTTAACGAGTTAGCAAATAGAGTTTGAATGTTCACAAGTATTGGGCGCCCGAATCTTCTTCCTTGTTTACTAGGACTGACCTAGATTGGATAATCCTTTTGAATTTCAAAATCCCATTACTACTACTACTACTACTACTACTACTACTACTATTATTATTATTATTATTATTATTATTATTATTATTATTATTATTATTATTATTATTATTATTAGGAATCTCACACCAGCTGCCTGGTGGTAATCGCTGGAGTTTGAGTGACAGCAAGTCTCCTCATGTCTCCAGCCCTCCTCTCCTAGTACTCATAGGTCGCAGTAATTCGGCGATTTACATCACACCGGTTGCCCAGTGGTTATCACTGAAGGCTGAGTGACAATAAGTCTCCTCAGGTCTTCAGCTAACGTCTCCTCTCTCTTTCACCTATCATGTCAGGGCTAAAATTCGTTGCAGTACTTATATCTCTAGCACCTTCCTCAGTATCCGTGCAGTTCCCAGTAGTGCTGTGGTCTGTACGGTCTCAGTCCTTCCCCTAATCCCGATTTCTTCCAGTCTCACCCTCAGTGTTTTGGGGACTGTTCCTAGTGCGCCCACTATGACCGGTACTACCCTGGTTTTCATGTTCCACATCTTCCTTAACTCTCTTGCTAGGTCCTGGTATTTTTCCTGTTTTTCACTCTCCTTCTTTTTTACTCTATGGTCTGCAGGTACAGCAACGTCTACTATTTGACAGGCCTTCCTTTTTTTGTCTACTATTACTAAGTCCGGTCTTCTTGCCTGGATGAGGTGGTCAGTTTGGATGTCAAAGTCCCAGAGTAGTTTGTAGTTGTCATTCTCCAAAACTGCCTCTGGCTTGTGCTGATACCACTTTTCTCCAACCCTCCTCTTCAATACTTTAGTTTTTAAATTTTTACATCAGTGGCCCAGTGGTCATTGCTGAGGGCTGAGTGACAGTTAATCTCCTCAAGTCTTCGGCCCACATATCATCTCTCCCTCGCCTATCACGCCAGTTCTGTGGTTCACATCTCCGCAACCATTTTCTCTCTTCCTCTGTTAGGCCACTGCTAACATTTAGCGCCGGACACCTTATATTTCTAGTACTTCCCTCAGTGTCCGTGCAGCTCCTAGCAGTGCTGTGGTCTGTGCAATCTCAACCCTTCCTTTTATCCCAAGCTTCTCCAATCTCGCCCTCAGTGTCTTTGGGACAGTTCCGAGTGCGCCTATTATTACTGGTATTATTACCATGACTTTCATGTTCCCCATCTTCTTCAGTTCTCTTGCCAGATCTTGGTATTATTATTATTATTATTATTATTATTATTATTATAATAAACGTTAACATTTGCCAAAGTATCCATTCTGCTGAGATACGATCAAAATTTAAGGAAGACTAAAGTATAGGAAATCAGTTCTACTTACTTTACTCTTGTCTTCCAAATATATCACCTGGTCATTATTACACTTCAAGGAAGAAGAAAAAAAGGAGAGAAAAAGAATAACCCTCATACCCCTCTTCTTCCTCTTATTGTCCTTCTCTTCCTCTTTATACTCCAATGACCGATGACCCTATACTCATTAATTCCTTTCTTATATATAATCATTATTACACCAATGGTTGATTTCTCGAGTCTCCCATCATCAAAATTAATTCGGATATAAATATTTAGAGAGAATTAATAAATTTGGCCGGTGAATTGAATACCCAAAGCAATCAGTTGATCATCAGACGGGGTTATATATCTTTTAAAACCAGTTCATGCTGTGTGTACTTATCAATTATCATACCTGGCATACCATTCACTGGATATAACATTCCATTTCGAATATTTTCTCAAAAACTAAAAATAACCATTTCTATATATAATTTTCTTTCTTTGCATTTTCGGTATTGCTGTAATTGTGGTGATGGTGGTATTTGTGGCGGTAGCGTGAATCTTCACACCAGAGGACTCTAGTGGTCATTTCTTGAGGTCCAGAAATGGCAAGTTTCCTAAAGTTATCTGCCCTTTTCATTGTATCAGGTGTTCTAAGCACTTTAAACCATGCTGTGATGGTCCAAATTGTGACAGTATTTCCTTGGATTTCTGATTTTTGCCAATCTTTTCAAAAGGTTTTACCATTTTCTTTTGGAAGTAAACTCAAGACAGCAATGGCCGAAGCAAAGCGTTGAGCACTGAATGATCTGTAAATGAACGTATGCAAGCTGCTAATCTGGAACTGTGGGAAACTGTATTTAATAATAATGTTGGTGCTGATAGGAAAGAGAAAATCAATCTCAATGACTATCTTTGTTGATTTTGTAAGAACGTAGCTTTTCATGTAGAAGAAGGGAAATATAGATTATCTCAGAATGCTTAGTTTGTCCTGACAATTTGGCAGGGGAAAAGTTGAGGATTTTCCCTGTTTAGGAACACTACAATTTAGTTATTGTTGTTGTTGTTGTGGCGGCGGTCGAGAATGTGGCAGTTTAAATATTCACACCAGAGGACTTGAGTCGTCGTTAAACTGCCTGCTAAGGTCAGACAAGTAAGGGGAGGCTTTACTGTTCGGTTAACTGTCCACAGACTAGCAAAACAGAAAAGCCACGGAAAAAGTGTGAAGACCTCTTAGAATGAGGCCCTCGTCTGATGTGCCATCGCCTGCTGCCAGTGGACAGAATACTTCTTCTATGGAGAGGATCCTTGGGCTGTCTATGTTTTGGAACCACTATTTTAGAGCAAGGTCTCCAAACTCGTGACTTTTGCAATCTAGTACCGAATTCGCTTCAGCGCACACCGAGAATGGTACGAATGCAACGCTGACGGAAACGTTCAAGTAGGCGTAGCTGACAGCAGAGGATGACCAGTACACACACACACACACACACACACACACATTATACTCATTATAAGACAGTAGGCTCTGACCCATGAGATTGGCGTTGTACAGTCTTCCAAACACTCGCCAATCTGTAAGTTTTCGTGCTGGTAAAATCATTCTTCGTTGATCTACCAGTTGCCTTTACTATCGATCAATCTATCCCCTCTGGCATTAATCTATCTCAATCTGTTCGTATCTACTTATCTATCGCTTCATCTCAGTCTACCGCTGCCCGCTGATAGACATCTATTTACTCAGCAATATTTCCTTCACATCCGAAACTGCTTACCAAACTTCCCGATTCTTCACCTCTTGTCTTTTGCACTCTTCGCATTCTGGCTTCCCGAAATCTCGGTCAGTAATGGCTCGCACGTGCCCCCAACCCCAGAAAAGCCAAATGGCGAACGTCGAGGCAAGGAAAAAAAAAAAGACGTAGCAGTCCCCACGTTGTTTGTTTACGAGTGAGAGGAAAAAAACCTGGAAAAAAATTCGATTACTTTGTCCATTCAATCAATTCTAATCGTACTTACTATTGTTCAAACTTTCAGATTGACTTATTAGATCGTAGAGCGTACAGATATAAGCCATTTTAACCCATACTCACACACACGCAAACGGACAGGACTTGGAGCATGGACTTCACCAGTGCATGCTGTAGAGTAATGGTTAATGATCCAATCTCTTCAGAAAATACTGGCTCAGCGATTCCCATGATAAAGAGGTCTGACGAATCTTGGAGAAAGTCTGTGTCAAACGACAGACGCTAACAGACTGATGATGATGATGATCTAATCTCTTTGTTGTCAGTATAGGGAGTTCGATCCTAATTGAGCGCCACATCATTATCCTGGCCCTGTGTCAGACTAAGTTCGGCTCAGTTGATACAGTCTTTACCATTTCAGTTTTCCTATTGCACACACATATAAATACTGACTTTACACACGGGAAGAAAAATAATAAGTTAGTCAAATAAGTTCAAAGTTAACGTAGCAGATATATTGAAACACGTTATATATATATATACACACACACACAGATATATATATATATATATATATATATATATATATATATATATGTATATATATATATATATATATATATATATATATATATATATATATATATATATATATATATATATATATATATATAATGTGTGTGTGAATATATGTTGTTCTTTATATGTTGTTCCAACCGCTGAGCTGAACAACCATCGTTAATGCTTTGAAGTGGCAACCCGATCGGTTGCAGGTTCGATTCCTGCTGCAGCCACATTCTTTTCAATTGTATATTCTGTTTTCTATATAATACAACGTATTTGTAATCATTCTGTCGGACTAGAGCAGATATAGACACTCAAAGAAAATTGTTCATTCTATTAACGTTGTCTAGGCCAAGTGATATACGAACCTTGTAATGATGGGAGATCATTTCCAAGAAGAGTTTCAATATGATATAACGCAATTTATAATCATTCTGTCAGATCATGCATCTATTTCTCAATAACATAATCATCGCGTTTAAAGGAACAAATAGAGCAGATATTGACAATTGAAGAAAATTGTTTATTCTATTTACTTTGTCTAGGCCAGATGATATAATAATCACGTAATGACGGGAGATCGTTTCAAATAAGATTTTCAATATAATATGATATAGTGCAATTTATAGTCACACACACACACAGACACACACACACACACACACACACACATATATATATATATATATATATATATATATATATATATTATGCGTGTGTGTGGAAAAGAGTATGTATGTATTCGTTGGTATGTATATATCTACGTGTGTATTCGAGTGTTGCGTGCATAGGCACTGGTGTATGTGCATGCAAGTATTATCATATTGTATCAGAAATAAATGTATCATTTCGTTGGCATTTATTATATCGGTCAATAGAAAAGAAACTATTTTATGACCATTGCCTCCCCAGGTAATTGGAGGGTAGGTGAGTTGCCAATGTACTCATTGAACCCTCATCTGCCGGTAAAGGAGAGCTCATGACGTGGCGACGACCAAGCCAACTTGACTCATGCTTTCCCTCTCACAGCATTAGCTTACGAGTAACACAAAAAAGTCAGAACCCAAGATCCACCTATCTTCGAATGCTGTGTATTACCACTGGCTTTTTAGCTCAATGGTAAGTGCAATGCTACGTTATGGTTGCTACCCTATCGGTTGCAGGTTCGTTTCCTGCAGCAGTCCCATGTATATATAATTGATAATTGTGTCATCCACAGACAGCTGTGAGAGGGAGAAGAGAACAAGATAGATAGAGAGATAAATGAAGTCACCTATTGTGATCACTTTCGGATAGGGTCTTTCAGATGACAATATGCTACTCATAATATTAAGCAAAGATTATAAAAATTGGAACAATTCACTATCATTGTTGTTAACATATATTCATTGCAATAAATTCATTGTTGTAAACAACCCACAGTTATAAAGATTGATATGCAAAATATGTATGAAATTTCTTATAATATACGTAGTGTTTGCGATCGATTGATTTTAATGATATATATATATATATATATATATATATATATATATATATATATAGAGAGAGAGAGAGAGAGAGAGAGAGAGGGGAGGGGAGAGTGAGAAACACACACACACACACACACTGAGGCAATTACGATAGGCTCTTTTGTTCATTTGTTATTCACGAAAGCTAAAATAATGGGGTTAACTCGTTGCTAAAGATAAAATCTAAGTTAAAAGTTTTATTGGTGAATGGAATTTAGAATAGAAATTTTTACAAGTAAAATTAGATCGATACAAAGTTTCCCATCATCATTTTTCGCTCAACATCAAGAAAATCTTAGAAGTGTATTTGAATTTTACTCAGCCCTTCATTCCTCGTGCAATCAGTGAATTGTAGTTCGTCGCTTGAAGACGCTAGGAAAATGGGTTCAACTTGTAATTACAGAAATAAACATCGGTCAGCGTTTAAATCCTATCTTTCTCTTCTCGCCCTTCTCGAGAATCCAAATTGACAATATCGCTCTACGAGAATGAGTATTCTAAACGACGAAATCGTGGCAAATTCTTGGACAGCTTCCATCATCACAAGCAAAAACGGAATCCGGGGGTGTATTTCTTCATTGTGTCTCGTGCAGTTCGAAGAGATTTCTTTATGACAAATTGTTGAAGAAAAAAAAAATGACTATATTTTAACGAGGAGAAAATCTAGGAAAAGAACGACAATATACAATGAGATGAAATTCTAGAAAAAAGATCGGCAATATTTGATGACAAGGAACTCTAGAAAAAAGATCAACCATGTTATACGAGTAGAGATGAAACTTCAACGAACCTTCATTGTTTTCTCATATTTATCAAAAGCTTGGTTCTTTTTCCTATTCATAAAATACATATTGACAATATCAGATATAGTTGGAATATTACTTGACTTTTCATTGCTCCATCGGACAGTTTATCTCGACAGTAAGCAGGGCGATAGTGAAAGAGAGGAAAAAAACATCTGGGGAGTGAATGAAGTGCGCAGACCTTGATAAAAAAAACCCCAAGCGGTCACACTGCCACTGCTTCTCCCTCCTCCCTCTCGTCCCCGCCCCCTACCATCGATCCATCTCAGCTGAGTGAAGCAGACAGACGTAAGGCCACTGTGTGGGCGGTAAAAAAATATATATATTTAGGCCACGTCTGTCCTATTTAATCTGACTGATTCTATCATTCAAATATTTCTTACTTGATACCCCAACTATCTCCCAACTGATTCGTGTCACTGTGGACAGCCCGCAGATTACAAACGTGTCTGGTGTTCCATGGCGGTGGAAATTTTGCCCGTCGGTAACGGAGGGTAAAACTCTGAGACCCAAAACAGGTGTTAAGTTCTGGAGCGTGCTCTACGTACACCAGCGTTCCCTAACCGAAAATTAGGTTGCAAACAAAAAATGGGGGTCACAATTATGTTAACTTTATTTT
This sequence comes from Thysanoteuthis rhombus, assembly GCA_963457665.1. Taxonomy (NCBI): domain Eukaryota; kingdom Metazoa; phylum Mollusca; class Cephalopoda; order Oegopsida; family Thysanoteuthidae; genus Thysanoteuthis; species Thysanoteuthis major. Next base: position 17,348,356 of record OY735202.1, read on the forward strand.
CGCTTCATGTTGAAATCACCGTATTTACCAACGTATAAGACGCACTCATAAATCGAGAGAAAAATAAAACATCGAATGGGGGTCGTCTATCAAACCTCGAAATTGACATCTATGGGGCTTGGATGAGATGCAGTTGGCGATAGTCCTCGAAAATATCCTTATAAATCATGAGTCCTAAGGACCGGCAAATACGATAAATAGTTTTTGTTTAAATAGAAATTGGGTGGTCAGATAATATTTACCGGCATCATCAGCAACTGAAAAAATAATAGAATGCAAATCATTTTCAACAGCTTTAAAGTTGACCCTTAGCGGCAAAGCGTCTTCTAAATCCTAAAATATCCTACTCCGTCAACCTAAACAATCAAGCCTTTGCCTTATTTCATCTTTCCATGAAACATCGTCGATAGGAACATCTGGAAACGGCACTTGAAAGTGTCTACTTAGAAAATTGGAGAAAGCAGAAATCTGGCCAGAAGTCTCTGAATAATATCCAGAAATCGGCAAGAGTGCAATCAAATCTCTGCTTCCTTTCACAACTTCCCCAGCGAGTCTGGATTCTCGATAATAACATATTCAAAAACGGGATACAGAAATTGCTTTTCGACTTCAAAACTCTGTTCACCCTTACCTCTCCGGAACCACTGATTGATAAGCTTATTACAGTGTGAAATCAATTTTGTCTTTTTATTTGATCTCATCATTATCGTATTCGTCTTGGTGGGCGAAGATAACCATGGCTTACATTCTGTGTAGTGCCACAACTGCGGTGCACCACAAGGTCTGAAGTCAGGACCTGCGGTTGACTTGAAGTGAGGGAGAGCTGCACACGTTGCCATCCTCACCCACGCATCACTGTCTGCCTGGATTCAGCGGCAAGACGAGCCAAGACAGTTAGTGTCAGATCAGGCCGAATCGGATAATCAGGGCGTCCTGCATACCAGGCTGTGCTCTTTACGACAAAACAAACCTTTAAGAATCCCCCACTTCCTGATTTGGGATCAAAGTTGTCCATCTTCAAGACTGGTTGCCAACCATGGCTAGAGAGCTCAGTCAACCCATCTATTTACCTACAGCTGGTCTGTACTTGATTCTCTGTAATTTAAAAGAAAAAGAATTAGGTCTTACTAAATCTATCAATAAAAATGAAGTCGCCAATGATGGAAGGTTGAGAAACATCACTCTTCATCGATTATTCCTGGATTGTAATCTTTTAATAAGCATAATGGTTTTTAACACTACGGTTTCGCTTGAGGAAAGGCTAAATGAAAAATTAAACAAGTATCAACGAACTAGTCTCGCTAGTCAAGGCCAGAGAGTTCGATCCTCGCAAAATATTCTGTCAAAATGGTCTTATGCCGAAATTGGTTCAATCCAAACAAATATCTTTAGTGGAAGGTACATATTCTGTCCATATACTCTCAAGATTGTGAAGCGCCATTCCTCATGAGTATTTACAGAATATTCATGTCTGTATACACATCATCACAAAAAGAGGGAGGAATCAGCGCGTTTTTTCCATGAATCAATAATAGATTGTCATCTTGACCGAACACATGATCGTTCAACATTTTTTTCTCGAAGTTCGGCGATTCTGATATCAGAGAAACACATGGCACTGGGGTATTGTGATTGTGTGACTCTGCACATGAAAAGGGGTGGCAAACGCATTCAATAGTTCGATTGGACAAGTAAGTTGCAAATATTTACCTATATGCGGGGGTTATTTGAATTTCTGTCTGTGCGATATTTACTCACACCAACACACAACCTTTAACACACGCCATAGACCAATGGCTAGCAAACGTGTCTAGATTTTGGTTCTTATCTCTCATGTGAGATGTATATATATATGTATATATTTATTTTACGTTGTCTAGGCTAAGTGATACATTAGCCATGTGACGACGGGTGATAATTTCAGATGAGAGTTTATACTATATATATAACGCGATATATATATATATATATATATATATATATATATATATATATATATATATTTGACCAGGGTTATAATTTATGCCGTCATCTAAATACCCTCACCAGTGAATATGCAAAGTCATGCATATAATACATATAATATCCTGGTATGTCCCTTACTGGTTACTCCATTATTATGGCTATGTTTCATACTAAGTGATACTTGGTCCATATATATATATATATATATATATATATATATATATATATATATATATATATATATATATATATGTGTGTGTGTGTGTGTGTGTACACCGTGCCATTATAAGTGAGTTGGGTATTATGACTAGACAAAGGTACGCTTGTTTAGATACCTGCACCACACGCACTTTTTTATGAGTTCATAATAGCGATTTAACGTTAAATAGGAGCAACTGAATTACGCTTTCATTTCGAAGTAGTCAAGGCCTTTGTATTTTTTGCGCTAGGTAACCCAATTGCTAAAAGAAACAAACTTAAAAATCCTGCAGCTCAAATGGCCTACACTGTTAAGAATAATCATTAACTCACATTAGAGGCTACGTCTTTATCTGTAATTGTACGTTACTTGCACTGCGAACACGTAGCGTTCCCAGTCAATTCTTTCCAGATTGTGACTACGTTAAAGAAACGAATGACCACAACATTGAACCTAGACGGGCAATTGGGTGCTTGATTGTCGGAAGTTCGTTTGTCTGTTCTTCTTTCAGGCTGTACGTTGTACCTGCTTTTTCGCCCAAGCAGGAATTAATACACTACACAGGTTTCTACATTACTGATTTCATTTCAAGAAATATTCTATTTTCATGGTTCGTCTATTATTATTGGTCCTATCATTGCGAAATCTGGATGGCTCCGGTGATGAAAATTCACCCTACAAGCTATGTATGAACTCGTGCATATCTTATCCACAGTCTATCTCCATGTCTGTTTGCCTCAATTTTATTGTCACTCTTTGCATGTTTGTGTACCCACACGCACATACATACAATTACATAGAGGGTGAGAGAGAGAGAGAGAAAGAAACAGGGGGATGTTAGAGAGAAAGAGAGGCTGTGTGATAGGTGGGGATAGAGAGAAAAAGATGAAGATATGTTATCTATAATACTCTCACTCCATGAAAGGTATACAGAAAAGCAGGATCATCCTAAAGCATAACATATATATATATATATATATATATATATATATATATATATATATATATATATATATATATATATATATTGTCAGTTTGTAGACATTCAAACTGATGCAAAAATACGGACAGAATGGAGTAGATCGATTATGTTCAGAAATAACTCGTCTTCTACGGTTAATTGGGCATAAATATTGACGTTCGTCGTGTGGACTAAGAATTAAAATCAATAGCCATATCATATGTATCTTTCACAACAAAAACATTTAATATTCTTCCCGATCGAAAGGAATCGTGGAAACGTCATCAAATGATTGATTTAATTGACAAATCCGGATAAAAGTTGGTCAATTGAATGCAACGAGCAACGCCAAGTCGGTTAAAAGATGATTTTTGATAAAGAGGAGCCGATTAAAAAAAAAGTGTTGGATGGGACAAGATAGAAAGTACAATTGAAACCAAAAGGAATTATTCTCTTGTGTGGCGTCCGGCCGTCTGTGCCAATAGTTGATGAAGTTAATGAGAAGCAACGGTCAGACGAACAAAATCGAGAACGTTCGAGGATATTGTTGTAAGATGGCGTCTCTCTTGCCCCCTACAACCACCACCATTATTTCCTAGATTACCGTAAATCTTTCCGTTTCCTTTTTCAGACGTCTCATTACATCATCGACCAATTATGCTGTGGCTCAAGTGAAATGAAAAAGCCACTTTACATTCTGGGACTTTATCAGATTTTTTAATCAACTCTTAAAGCTTTTAATCACTTTTCTACTTATGTGGTAATATTTTGGCGGGGATTTTTAATTACTTCCGTTTGAGCTCCTTGCTCGTAACGCTTATTCTTAAGGATCACCAGTTGAGATCTGCATGAGAATTTAACCCCATAGAGGCTCCTGACACATGTATAGCCCGAGGCCTTTTTATGAATGCTCATATATAGACACATTCACACATACACAAACACACACGCATATATATATATATATATATATATATATATATATATATATATATATATATATATATATATGTATGTGTGTGTATGTGTGTGTGTGTGTGTGTGTTTATGTAAGTGTTTCCATCTATCTGCATGTTTGATAACTTATAACACACATCTTTTGTTAGATTGAAACTTGTAGTTAATCTTTCAACTAGCCAGCCGTAGTGTAACAAACTCAAGATTAAACTTACAGCAGAACTTAGTCAAGATGAAGGATTTTGCCGTAACAGCATTCAGATCCCTAGTTAAGCCGTTGTTCAACAACCGATTTTTTTTCTCAGAGAAGTCAGGCCACTCACCTACTTCAACATTTTGTAAAACGCTGTTATGACTTGTTGAATGTTTTTACACCTCTTCCTGTTGCAGCCCGTGGGAGAACGACGTTGGTGTCAGGCCTTTGTTGCGTTACATTGTTATCAAATATTAAACATAGATCCCTGTGACAATTCTAACAACCGGTACGAATACTGACGCGGTAATTACAAGCTAAGCTTCTCTCAACTAAATGTTCTGTATACTTTCGAACCAGGGTTGCCAGTTGTCTTTTGCCACACAAGACAGGGTTAGTATCCTTTCTACTCACCAAAGTGGTCCAGTAACGATTTATGTTGTAAATGTAAGGTAAGGTGAAGCGTCCCGTCTTTCAAGAAACAACCCCCAATGGAGTGTGACGATCGGCGACGAAGTCCCTCTTTCTGTTGCATGCGTCAGTTCCGTGATCCTGGTCGAGACCAGGACTTTATATCCACACATTTTTATGACCACCTCCCCAGGCAGGATGCAAGTCAAGAGAAGAGATATCTCTGCCCTGATCACACAGCTTAGAGTGTACTCAATTGACCGCTAAAGGAAAAGTTTCCTGGTGAAAAGTTCCCCACTCTCTTCGCTCCTACCGCGAATCGAACCCAGGAATTTCTGCGTGCGAGACATACGTGCTAACCATTGCGCTATCTGAGAGGTCCTTTATGAATATGAAGAGATCCATACTGGTGAAAGTGGCAGGCCTCTCACATTTCGACTCGATGAACGCAAAAAATCCGTAGTCAAAGGCAAAATAGAAAGATCTGGGATGGCTTTCCCCTCTGTCCGTGTCATACATAAGAAACGCTGTTGGAAACTGATGAAAATCAAGGAGGCAGTCCTCACCAACATGTCGTCTAGGTATATGTCAAACAAGTGCAGAATTCAACCGGTATAGCTTCCAATACTCAACAGGGAGCAGGTATGTAAATCCTGGCCAAACAAGGAACTGTCCCGTGTGTCCATGCGATAAGGCGGCCCTGGTCTGGATAAGGACCAAATTGAGTAGCCTCAGTGACAAAATAATCAAATAACTTGAAATCTATTATAATACTAAACTTGGAAGAAACATGGATTAAATTACATATTTTTATCTATTGTTGATGTATATCTATGTTGTGTTGTATCTTTTGAGTGAATCAGAGTATTATCTTTGGTAAATTTGCCCTCAGTAACAAATCTTTATGCCCAGAACAAAATAACTTCGGTCAGTAACGAATTTGCTCATTTTAGTCTTGCAAAGATATCAAATGGCGACCATGTTTCATGCTCGAATGCACACGCTTATGAGAACTCTCATGCGCCAGTACATTGGTGTAGGGGTCCTCGACTTTTCGAAAGTCCACTTCACGCTGCGTTTTCGATTTTATGCGTTAAGCAGAGAAGCAATTTCAGTTAATTTATACGAGGAAGATTTTTGAGAATTCACAGAACCTTCAAAATGGTGATTATCGTTGTTCGAACTGAAATTGGGGTTGTGAGAGGCACAGTAGACTGTGGCGTGTGAGTGAGAGAGAGAGAGAGAGAGAGAGAGAGACAGAGAGACAGAGAGAGAGAGAGACAGAGAGAGGGGTACGTAGTAACGTCTCGTTGCAAAACACATGCTTAACGCTAGTATCCTTTTTCGCCTTTCTTTCTCGTAAAAGCGAAAACGTGGCCTAAAGCAATCTTTCGGAAAGCGGGGATAACTTGCATGGTACTCTGATGCCTGTATAAACTGTATTTGATTTTTATAAAATGAGGTTTGCATTGAAATTATTTATAAAATATAAGCTTTCCATATCAGAAAAAAAACTATTATAAACCCGTGTATGCGATCACTGATCTTTTCAGGCATGGGATTCCCGGTTTCTGTTTCATACGTCAGCTTAATGATCCTAGCAAGTCTCCTGCCTGGTTTGGAGTGTACTCAATTAGCTGCTGAGTGCACAGGGAAATTTGTCCCAATGAAGAATTTTCCATACTCTTTGCTCATATTGAACCCATGGCCTTCAGTGTGTGAGACAGATGCGCTTACGATTACACTATCGGAGCCCACTGGTTTAGACCGTTAATTACAGATGAAAGACCAATTTTCAATCTGATTCGATGGCTATTTTCTCATGAATGTTATTTTACAACATTCAGATTAAAATAATTATATCAATGAAATAGACGTAAAATTGCTTCTTCTGTTGAAATTATCTAACCTAGTTTGAAAAGGAATAAATGGAATCTCAATTTGACAATGTATCGGCTTCCACATTCTTTGCAAAAGAAGGCCGATACTAATAAGCCTCAATTCTTGAGATTTTAATCAGAGAGGAAGAAGGGAGGGGAAATAACCGGTTAGGCTTATCTCACACTTGAAATCGGGGCTACGGAGCTTAATAATTTGGGGCAAACGGAAGAAGTGATTTTCCGATTGAAGAGAGAGTTTATAATAACTAGTAACATTGCAGTATCGTGGGGGTCAACCAAATGTCAGCCTGTCGGCGTTGAAGTGTAAATCCTCGGCCAATGGAAAGTAGCGTATTAAAATAAAACTCAACGTCCCACAAATGACGAGAAAGTGAGCTAAAATTTGTTGTGACAAGACACTGGTTGAAAGACGAAGACTGACATACCCTGGTTATCTCTGGGTGTGAGACATCAGAATCCATCATTTTTGGTTGACTAATCTTTATCTGTTACCAGCACTGCAAACGGAATCGGCGAACCTTGTTCAAATTTCGAGAGTGTTTATGTTCATTTCGAACTAATTAATGCCCATGGGTAAGGTTTGAATCTATTCCACCGTGTGTTCTGCTCTATCGTTAAATATCATGGTGTTGTCATTGATTTCCCACGATGGATGACAGAGAACCCTCCCCCATGTATATATATATATATATATATATATATATATATATATATATATATATGGAAAATTTGTACATGCGTAAATCTTTGCCAAATTTATTTTTCAACATTATCTCCTTTTTTGTTAACGTATTCAATTCATTTGTGAATATTAATCGAACATTATACAATAAACATTTCCGAACAAAATTTATCTGATAATTACGTATCCTGCTACTGACTTTTCGGTCTGACTTCGCATTCAAATTATTTATAAATCATCACGTGGCCTAGGCACATTGAGGCACCTTGCTGGGTAGGCCCTTCATGTCATTTCTTAGGGCAATAGTTGTTAATCCCCTCTCTAAGTAACATGCAACAGGTTGTGTCGGGATACATGCTACCAGGAACAAAGAGTACTTACTGGCCGAAACTTTTAGGACACATGGATTCATGCCTTTTTCAAGGTCCTGGTTCCCATGATGTTGACCAACTCCGCATATCTCTCCATCTTATCACTCATACGCAAACAGTATTTGCCAACCCATTAAATGCATTCACCCTGACCCCAAAAGATCAATAGAATCAAAATACTTGCCCGTGACCAATAGGCCCTGGATGGTTGAGCTCTGTGTGCGAAGGGGACCAAGCAAGGAAGTTAGATTAGTTATAATCCACTAAGTGAAAAAATGTGTTACTAATAACATTAGTCATCATGAAATATCGAAAAACAAGCTTAATAAATACAATTTATTAGCACATACGGCAAATTTGTTGACGACGTAAATATTGAATTAACGTGGCCAACATTAGGAATTAACGTTAGAAAGTAGCTCTAATATCAGAATTCCTTTCACAGCTCACACCAAGATGACCTGCATTATTTTACGACGGTGTCAGCTTTCAGAATCATTTTTATTATCATCTAAATCAAAAAATGCCCCTAGCGAGAATTAAGGTATGCCAAAAGAGACATCATCGATCAGTGCGGCCCAGTGGTAGAGAGCTCACCTCTGGTCATTGGTTCAATCCATGACCGGACCGATTCATACCGAAAACTTTTCGTACCCAATGCCTCTTTGCTGAGCACTCAGCATAAAGAGGAAGATTGAGGAAGTTTGAGGAGGGATGGTTTTCGTCAGGCTATCTCGCCCAAGACACACCCAAGTTGGCTGCTCCCATGACCAGGCAAAGGGGCGGAAAATTTGGAATTCGGGTGTAAAAAGTGAAAAGCGTTCCGTGGCTCAAAAATGTTACGCTAACATTTAACTGATTAATTCCTAATTATATAATACTATAAACGACTAGCTAATTTCAATATACATTCCACAGTTACGAATGATTAGTTCATTAACTTTGCGAGGTATATAAGCTATGGAGTAATTGTATTATTGTTACTAAATTTCATACAACAAACAAATTACAAAATTTTAGCGGGTTCCCTAAAGTTCATGAGTATTTTTATACGGAGAATTTACCACATGCTAAATAATTAGATTATTTTCTCCCATAATAAGGGACACATCGAATTCTTTTACTGTCGAGTGAAGTCAATGGGTGAAAAAAAGTCAAGAACTACTGTACCAATGAAAACATTATATCTTTTCAGCTATAGTGAATAGAATTTATTTTACTTTCAAGGTAAATGAATGCGACTGTATATGATACCTACCTTGATTTTTCTATATATAGTATTTTAATGCGCATAAGCGTATGCTTTCTTCGACAAAACCACTTTGAAATCAGTTCCATTAAGTTCATGATGAAGCATACGAGAATTGTTGTTTCCACAAAATGTCTTCGTAAAATAAGGGTGCATATTATGCGGAGGTGCAAATTATAGGCGGGTAAAAACGGTATCTGACAGTGTCATTTTCTTCCACACTCTTTTTTCACTTCTTGGTATTCAATCGCCGTTCTGTTCTGGCTGTGTATGGCACAAGGTCGTTTATTGATTGTGGGACCCTACAGACCATGGCATGATGCCCAGCGCATAGAGCAGAGTTCTAAAAATTGTCTGATTCCAACAGGCACCAGGGAATAGCCCTGGCCATACCCACCTTGTGCAATGGGGAGATGTTACCTGGCGTACTAGTGTAAGGGTGAATCTCGGGCTAGGTATCACCGAATCAGGTGATCCCTGTTCATATGCAATACAGAAACTGTAGATACAATTGAGCGGTGAAAACGCGCTGCAACGTTTATATTTATGCAAGCTCCAAATTTCACACCCTCATGTCGATTTCTATAATCATAATCACTGACAATATTGTTTTCTATAGAATTGTTCATTAAGATATATTACAAGTACCTTCATTGTATCCGAAAAGTCCCCACATAACCATATAACCCTCAACCACTTTTATGTTTCCTTTTTGTTTTCACTGAAATGGGTAGGGTCAGAGCACACGGCCTGATGCCTGCAGTAATATGCTGAGGGAACTCGGTTATATTTTGCACTCAACTGTGCGCAAACGTATTCGGGTCATATACTGGAAAAAAAAGGGCCTTGTACAATATCTAATCCCAGTGGGAGGATTGGTAATTATCACTTCTTTTTTTTCCGCAGATGTGTGGCCAGTGACTCTTTTTTCCCCCTAGGGGACATTCCAGTAATTACCTCTCCTAGTCATACCCTCAGACACATCCTTCATGGATAGATGCCGACAGACAACACTATCGTTTTACGAGGCGATTTAGAAACAAAAAATACCTTCTTCAGTCATGTGTGTATGTGTTTTGTGTGTGTGTATGTGTGTGTGTGTGTATGTGAGTGTATTTGTGTGTGTGTCTGTGTGTCTGTTTGTTTGTTTTAATATAAAAGCACCAATAAACAAAACCAAAATAAGTGTGCGAGCACACAGAATCAGATAGAGAGGAAACAGCATGATCTCCCTTGTGAAATAATGTTTACGGGTTAGAGGCTAAAAAAACAAAATGGAAGAAGAAAAATATCAAAGAATATTCTACTGGTGCCGTCACTGTTAACACAACAGTTACTATTGCAATTACTTCTTCTCTCCTTGCTATAACACTGTTTTCATAATTGGCTGTTTATTTTGTCCTTGATTTGACCCAAGCCCAGGGGGAATCCTGAGGTCGGGTTCGTTGGTTGGGTGAACGAGTCCGTTCATAAAAGAACAACTAAAGAGAGAAAATACACAGAACGGATGAAAGTTGCCGATTGTATTGTTATAAATTCTGCTAAAGCATCCCTCACACCTACCCAACATAAATAAGTGGATGGGAGGGTCGTTCAGTGCTGCTATAGATGGATGGGTATTTCTGTCACACTTTTCTGATCGTACCCTGCTGTCTACCTTTAGTTCTATGTAGCTTATTCTTACTTCCGATTTTTTTTTTTACCTGTGTAATTCGAACCGCTAAGAATAAAACTTGAAGAATACCACGCTATTATAACTTCACCATATGGCTACTACATGTCCAGAAATGTGTTTGCGATATTCCTCTTGACAAACTAAGTTTCTAGTCCTTCAATCACAAATTATAGTAAAAAAAAGACCATAGCTTATGGCAAGTGTTACGTTTCACTAAACTTGTTCGATTTTTTAGGTGAGGTATTTTATTCATTGTACTTTGATTCATTCAAACTTATTTCCTCATCTCTGTAAATAAGTCTGAATGAACCAACCCGTCTAACAAAAGTGTAACCAGAATTCCTTGTGCATTCTATAAACTGACAGTCGGTCTCGTCAAACTTCGAAGTTCCCCATCGTAAATGAGAGGATAACAAGAACAATCCTCACCTAAGTTAAGGGAGTAATCTCTTCACTGTGTGTCTACTTCGTCATGTTAAATCTAACCAATTTATAGAATTGACTTTTCCAAACCATGAGTTGAAAAGTGATCGGTTACCGACTAAACCAAACTGACAACTCTTACATATCAGTGAAAATTGATGTTATACTTTTGTTTTTTATCATATATACTGTAGAAAATTTGCAGTGATCATTTTCAGACGGGATAGAAGTAGGAGTGAAGTTTTACCTTGCAGCAGCCAGACTTGTCTAAGTTCATAAGTGTTTATTCACAAAAAGTTAAGTGTCTGTGGTGGAGCGATTGTCAATCTTTAGTTTCTTCACTTCCTTAGTTTTTTTGCCAGACTAAGCTAGATTTAGGGAAATGCACGATTCACAATTATTATTACAGAGTTTTGCTGCTACAACCTGGATAGGTTAGTTTGTTAGAAGGGGGACGGTTTCAAGTGCCAGTCACGAGACACTTGTCCCTGTATTTGATGATGGAAGAGAACGCAGTGAGAAGTGAATATGTGCATTTCCCGAGGGCATTATTGCAGAGTGGACATAATCTATTTCATGTTTCGCATTGGCAACCACTAGACTGCTTTGCACCTCTATCGATGGAAGTAATCTATTAGAATCAATCATCTCATGGTGCAAAATCCGAAACACAGTCATGATTTAATATCCGTATTCACCCATTATCTTACTATGTAGGACGCGAAATAGGCCATTTTTCTGCACTACAAAAACGTTTTGATCGTAACATCAGAAAGTGACAGCACTTTTATTACAACGGGAGTTACTGTCCATCTGACTTATCTCCGATACTCGAGCGAGGTGAATTTTACCTGAGGATCAAAAGAATTCCTGAAGACTGAAATCATCTAGATTATACAGTTATCAGTTCATCGGTTCGATGTGTCACGTATTCAATCCGACCACCATGTTCACGTTTCACTCAAAATGTAGCGCCATTCTTTGAATTCTTTTCACTTGAGCACCACTTATTCGAATAGACGTTGCTTAAGTATCACTCGTTTGGGCTTTTGATTGCACGTAAAGAGCCTTCAATCGTTTCGGCTTGGTTTTTTTTCAGATCAAGGCCATCATCATTGCTAAGCAAAGAAGAAAGTACTTGGATACAAAAGCTTCCATTCATCCCAACAGCATCGTATTTAAAGGACCAAATGTATAATCATCAATTTCTATTGCGTTCTGCATTTCATCGTTCTTTTCCATGTTTTTAAACTGCAACCAGATTCCAACAAGAGATATAAGTGTTTTTATTCAGTGTATAAGCTGTTTTCAAGAGCACAATCTTCCGTAATTCTCTTGTATGTACTTTGCTTAGGATCTACTTAGGCCGTTGGGTTCAACAGACGAGACTCTTCTCGTCCCTGGTTTAGATCTCAATAGTTTAACGCCCTTTTTGCTCTTTTAAAAAAAAAATGGGGAAATGGGGATAGCTTTAACATCCCCCCCCCTAGACTGGTTTAGGAGAGAGAAGTTCAAGTATCAAAACTAAGAGGGTAGAAATCATGACTGACAACACGTCCCAAACCATGATTCTCCTCTTGTCGATGGAGAACCCTTTGTCAGTTATTTGATGGTTATAACAAAACAGCCTTTTAAAGTGTGAAGTATGATTAGTGTGATGAAACACTGAATTCGATCCGATATGAATACGTTTGAGTAAACATTATTTTCTTCAAGTTTGTCTGTAAAGCAAAGCATTTCTGTCCCATTTTTTTGGCTGGGGGTCTAATACTCAGTAGTCTAAAATTAGATGGAAATGATGTTCAAATGGTCCTTATAGGGATGAAGATGTAAAGTGTTCAGTAACTTCTATTGTCAAGAGGATTATATCTTCAATAAGAAGAGACGCATTTGACTTATCATTAATTATTACAACTATTTCTCTTTCCTTTCATTATTATTAATGATGATATTCGTATCTTCAAGTCTAAGGTATTTAATGTCCAAATGACAAAAACGTCCTCCTCAGATCATCATCACTTCATAAAGTCGCCCACAATGCCGATAATTTGAAACATCTCGACTTGAAAGCCGCACAATATTGTTATGAAGAACGTAATGCACTTTAGAATTTTTCGTGAACACTTACCAAAGAATTTATGGTGAATACAAACCAGTTCGCCTAAATAATCTGAGTCATTGAGATATATTTCTAAAATTTTATTACAACAACAACAACAACAACAAGAACAGCAATAATAATAATAATAATAATAATAATAATAATAATAATAATAATAATAATAACATGAGATTTGAGGGGGCTGAAGACCTGAAGTGACTCAATGTCATTCAGCCTTCAGCGATAACCACCGGGCAACTGGTGTGAAACTGTAAACCACAGTACTGCTGTGGACTCTGAGAGTGTGGAGAGGAGGACTGGAGACTTGAGGAGACTTGTTGTCACTCAACCTCCAATGATAACCACCTGGCTATTGTTAACAGTGACCTAACAGAGGAAGGGAAATGAAAGTGGAAATGCAAACTGCAGTACTGGCATGATAGGCGAAAGAGAGAAGAGACGTTGGCTGAAGACCTGAGGAGACTTATTGTCACTCAGCCTTCTGCAATGACCACTGGCCAACCGGTGAGAAACTGTAAACCGGAGTATTACTGCGACCTATGAGTACTAGGAAAGAAGGGCTGGAGACTTGAGGAGATTTGCTGTCACTCAAACTCCAGCGGTTACCACCAGGCAACGGGTGTGAGATTTCAAATAATAATAATAACAATAATAATAATAATGATAATAATAATAATAAGACCGGACTTAGTAATATTTGACAAAACAAGGAAGGCCTGCCAAATAGTAGACGTTGCTGTACCTGCAGACCATAGTGTAAAAAAGAAGGAGAGTGAAAAACAGGAAAAATACCAAAAACTAGCAAAAGAATTGAGGAAGATGTGGAACATGAAAACCAGGGTAGTACCGGTCATAGTGGGCACACTAGGAACTGTCCCCAAAACGCTGAGGTTGAGACTGGAGGAGATCGGGATTAGGGGAAGGATTGAGACCGTACAGACCACAGCACTACTGGGAACTGCACGGATACTGAGGAAGGTGCTAGAGATATAAGTACTGCAACGAATTTTAGCCCTGACATGATAGGTGAAAGAGAGAGGAGACATTAGCTGAAGACCTGAGGAGACTTATTGTCACTCAGCCTTCAGCGATAACCACTGGGCAACCGGTGTGAAAATGTAAATCGCAGAATTACTGCGACGGATGAGTACTTGGAGAGGAGGGCTGGAGACTTGAGGAGACTTGCTGTCACTCAAACTCCAGCGGTTACCACCAGGCAACGGGTGTGAGATTTCAAGTAATAATAACAATAATAATAATAATAATAATAATAATAATAATAATAATAATAATAATAATAATAATAATAATAATAATAATAATTAAAAATAAAGGGAGAAAACCTTTTATTCTTAGCCTCATACATATATCTCATTATTTTTTTCAATATTCTTTTCAGTCTGTTGAATAGAGTATCTGTCATCGGACGAGATATGATCAATGTCCCTGAATATTTGAGATTCCTTTTCTACTCTCGTTAATGACCTTGCTTGTTTCTCCTTTCTTCTGTTTATATTTGGAGA
>OY735202.1:17367987-17470487 GCA_963457665.1 Thysanoteuthis rhombus
TATATATATATATATATATATATATATATATATATGTTTGTCTCTCTCTACCCTTCCTCACTTGTCTTTTCCCAAGTCATGCTGATAATGCATACACAGGAAATAGCTCATCTCCATTTTTGGCGCCAGACCCGATTCTTAATAGAAAGCACCAATCCTTCTAACGACGAATAACGACGAACTAGCATTACTCCAAAATATCTATTTTCAAGTTCAATTATTTTTGTTCTATCCTCTCCTTTATTGGCCTCTGCCAACGAAGTTGGAGGAATATTTGTTTTCAGTTGTGTCCTTCTGCGTGTCTGCCCAATCGATTTCTCCTGAGGTTCTCAATGCATTTTCAAAGAAATTTTGTTGGAGGGAGGGTAATTGGGGGCTGGGGGGGGGCAGACCTAAGAATTTGTTATTCTGTATGAAAAGTTGTTAAATACGAATAGTCAACTTAATTCAAGCTTCAAGGAAGTGATTCAATATTAGTACGTATTGCAAGAATCGCATTGTCTAATATTCTATTTTAATTTAGTTTTCAGTTACTGAACGGCGTTGGCAGAGGTATGCGCTCTCGGAGTGCTTTCTAGATCCATTACTTCAACACTTCTGTAATTCTAAATACATTTTTCAGATTATGATTTTCTTTCTGAGCATATCTACCTCCCTTTCAAAAGCAAATATTTTTTTAGAAAAGAAATATCGTAACTACGCTTATTCATTGATGACATCATCATTATTATTATTACTATTATCATTATAATAATTTGATCACTGATGTAACTAGGTTCATGTCAATAAGTTGTTATTTTATTGCCTGGTCAGTAATTTTTGTCTACCGTATCCGAAATATTTCCTCAATCACGAAATCTTGGACAGTGAAAATGTCATAGGAATCGAACCAATATTCGTAATAGAATAAAACAATAACATACACAAAAAATAACATAAAAAAAAACATGATAGGTACGTGTGTGTATATTGCCGTTGTTTCGCTATCTACGGTAAATAATTTCGGTCCGAGCAAAAGTTCTTGAACTGCTTTTTCCCTTATTCACATTGTTGGAAACTAATACCCATCACTAATTACACTGTCGGTGCAGGAACAATGATATATATTTCTTGATAATATAATTGCCGCATTGAAAGAAATAAATAGAGCAGATATACATCGTGGATAAGCAAAATGAGGATTCGGTATAGGGACAGTTATTTGGGCCTTTGCATTATCAGCAGCTGTTTAGCTCTATAGTAAGAGCAACGCTATGTTAAAGCAGCAATGCGTGTGCGTACACGCACATGTGTGTGTGTGTGTGTGTGTGTGTGTGTACATGTATATGTATATAAATGTAGGTGCATAGATAAAACCGTAGCCCAATGATGGAAAAACAGCATTTATTTTGCAGATCAATCGTACGTTTGTATAGTGATAATTAGCAAGCTAGTCACACAGGCTGTTGCTCGTGAGTTTGAATCATTCTGGAGCAGATTTAGAATATAATGACAAGAATATAGTGATCACAATCCTTTAAAAGAAAACAAAAACTTTTGACTTTATTTAGAGCCTAAAACGGTGTCAGAAGGCCTCAAACGGGCTGCATACATGCGCAAAATTCACCTGGGAGAAGGTTTTAAAATATATACGACACTACAACGTCAGCTAGTATTCCTCATTTTTACTCCTGTAAAGTTGAGTGATGATTTGATAGATAGTTTTATGAGTCATTGCAAGTGAGGTTGATACTTACTGAGTATCCCGCCATTATACCATGTACCCAACTCCAAAAGGAAGTCGAAAACGGTGTGCGAAAAATGTGGTTTTGATTAAACTAATGTCTCCCGACAGGACATATGCGTGCTGTTTGAAAGAGCGTCTTGTTCTATATTTAGAGGGTCAAATAGGCTCCGGAGAGATGGGTACGTTCAAATTCTTTCTTGTAGTTTCCACTGGCTTAAAAAAGAATTCTTTTTTTTTTCTTTCATTCTTATTGATTAAGCCGTCTTAATTCTCATTTTTGGCGTGAATTTTCTTCGTCAGTTATGGCCCGATTTAGGGGTATGAAGTTTTTAAAAGGGTGTTTTTTTTCATTTCACTTCTGGTGCTACAAAGAACCCCTAACAATGTAATGGAAAATCTTTATATATAGGACAGCGCCCTATATTTAGAAAGAATCACATAGAAGATAAAAGCCGAATATACGAATATTTCTTACTGAGTATAATACAAAACAACACTTGTATGACGGGACATTATATCTAGTGCCCTAGTTAGCCGAATATAATAATAGAATAGAGCAGTAAGAATGCATGGTGATAAAATGATTTTTTGCAGTAAAACATAGATTAATCTGGGGCCACTGAAATGAGACTTTTCGATACTGAATCAATATTGTTTATTAACATAAGATTGATAAGAAGAACGAAACAATGTATGCAACATCACATATTCAATGGAGTCGGATGAAATGAGACCACAGACTGGATTTTAGCTGCAGTTGGTTGTTGGCTGACCCCCGTGCTACAATAGATATATTAGATATATGTTGCGACTTATCAAAACATATTGAATAGTTGGGTTGGAAACTAAAGCTTACGACCACTGTTGATATCATCTTTACTTTAACTCACTCTAATGTCCTCATATACTGACCCCAGGACGAGCTTCCCTCAAAGGCGATAGATAGAGGAAGCAACCTGAAAAATTAAATAAAATAAGAGAATTTAATTGGACTATGATTTATGCAAATTCAAAATTTGTTATACTTTTTCAATTTTTGTTTTAACTAATAGGTTTTGTCATTAAGTCCTAACAACCGGAGGAAATATTTTTACTCGTTACTCTGGATAGATTCAATCAATGATTGAGAATAGAAATTTGCTTGAACTTCTCAGAAATTTTATTATGTATATATTTTGTGTATAAAAAAATGAAATGTCTACGCAAATTTAGTATTTAAAAAAATTGTCTCTGAAACTATACGAACATAAGAATTCTTCAAGTCTTTTGTGTCCTATTCATCCTACAATTCTATGTGTTCAAAGTATCCAATGAGTACTGCACATCCAGCAAGATTTGCAAGTCAGACATTAATCTGAAAAGTAAAAAAGAAAATACAATGAGTGAGAATACAAATTTGCTTGAACGTTTCACCATCATTGAGATCTAGTCGTTATCGAGATCCAGTAACGGCCTAATAATTCAGTATTTCGAAGGCTAATTGCTTGGGGTAGCACGAATATGGTTTAGTATCAAACACATACCACAGAAAACATCTAAAGGGCGATATAATTAGATATAAAGAATTGTACCACCCAAATATAACAACGTAGGAAACATAACAGCTGAAGTCGGGGATATAATATCCGGTCATAGATGTAGAAGTTAGACACATAACTGTTATTGAACAGAGTACAGATGGTGAAGTGGTTTTGAATTGCCAGGGTACATGGGCAGCCGAATGGTTTCGTTCATGAGTCTAGTGCTGCTGAAATGGTCTGATCCAATTGTTGGATATAAGAGCATCTTCTTTCTGTCACTGTTTTTTTTTCCAATCAAAAAAAGTTCGTTCCTCTCTTCTTACCGATTTTACACCTGCCAAAGACTGAAGAATGGATACATCAAAAATGTGTATTAAGAACACCAAGACACGCAGAAAGAGTTCAATTATCCGAAGTAAATTTTGAAGGAGAGAATATACAAAAATGCAACTGAAGGAGATGATGGAAATTACAATAGAATACTTTGTGGACAGAATGACGTAAGTGCAAAGCACAGCTATATGGAATGGTCCAATGACCCTTCTATAGAAATGAACATGTAATAAATCTCAGAATAAAATGGTACATGAGTCCATGTATAAGAACTTGATGCATTGCTTAGATGTCCTCGTTTTAGATTTTTACTACATTTTCAGTACAGGCGGATAAAAAAATGTATAACTGTCGCTATTGTTCGAAGTATTTTCATTTGCTGCCGAAAAATCGACATAATTCGCACCTCATTACCAAAGATTAACAAAACGTTGATGAATATAAAGAATACCTTTTCAAAATCATAAAATTAAGACTTTTTAAATCAACTTTTGTGAAAAATTTCAATTCTGAGGTATTATTATTATTATTATTATTATTATTAGTAGTAGTAGTAGTAGTAGTAGTGGTTGAAGGTGTAGTATCGTCGCCGTCAAAAATGGTGGAATTATTTACGTTAAGATCAGCAGTTCTGCCCACGATCAAAGAAATCCGCCGTATATTATGTTAGTATATTTTAGTTCTAAACTATTTAGTCTCTAAACCATTTCATGACTCCTGGGGCGTATATCCCGAGGCTTGAACTGACAGTTGAAGTAGGTATCATCTGTAGATCTCTTTTAGCAGCCTACTGGGACGTATGTGTCGCGAAAAATGAAGTAAATGAGTTTTTCCCGGCTTTTACAATCGCAGACAATGACGTCATCATAGTATGAAACCTACACAGAAATTAGTTCACATTACATGACTGGATACGAAGGTGATCTGCTTATTCTATATTATCTGAAACCTGTCCAAGGATGAAAACCTAATGGGACAAATCTGTCCCATAATGATTTTGGTCCTTCAAAAGATAGAAAACTTTTGATTTCATCAAAGACTTGTTTTCTTGGACCATTTAACAACAATTAACACGATTTTACCCCCCCCCCCCACTTTTTTTTGGTACCATTTCGAAATTTCAGGCGCTAACCACTTATTTGGTTAGTTTTGAAAGGATTAAAAGGTGTTTAAACATTTTCATTCAGGTTATTTTTGGAGGTTTGAGGATGTTTTCAGCCGTCTGTGCGTATACGAAAACTTCCGTATAATACAATGTTTTTCTTTTAACTCAAGATATGCGAAGAGAAAGGTACCTTATTCATCAGTGATTGAGTTTAATGACTGACAGTTAATTGATTAATTGATTGATAAATTGCCTAATTGAAAAACAAGCCACCGGGTGCTTATGTTCTCATCTCCAGTGCGTAATAAATCTTGAAAACTTTCCTCTTCTATTCACCTTTCTCTCTATCTCTCTCCCACACTTACTAACAAACATGAACTCTAGCATATACCTAATTATACATTAACACAGGGGTGGCAAATCTATTGCCCGTGTGCCCAATTTTATTGGCACGCAGGAGATGGAATCTTTTTGTTAGTGACTTTTATTAAAAACAAAAATCGGCAACCTACAATCCATTAGCTGTCAGCTCAGTTATTAATTGTCTAAACAGGCCTCTTTAAGAATGTTTCCAAGCATTTTCTTCTCTTTCTACATAAAATATTTTGTGAAATATAAGTGAAATGAAAATAAAATTCCGTTGAGCATGTGTAGGGACTTTTTTAGGGAGATAATCGCCAACGTGGGCACACACACTATCAAAAAAGTTCGCCATCCCTGCATTAATACCACCTAGCAAGCAATTACAAGCTCAGTCAAGCATATATATATAATATATATATATGTCCATTGAAATCTCTAATTCGTGTACTGGTGCGCTTATTTTTAACCCCACACAAATGCATTTTGTATAATTGTAGCAAAACTATCATTGAGTTGACCGAAAAGATCTATCAAATGGTATTAGGAGCTTTAACTCCTACTCCCTTTGAAAATTGTTACTGAATGTATTTTGATAACTATCATACGGTCAGCATCTAACTACAATCGGAGAAATCTCTGTATGCGTGCGTGTATGCCTGTGATAACTCGACAACTGACCATTGTTCACAATTGGAATTTCCAAGATATATCAGCTAGCACTCAAGACAATTCTATGTCGAGTTCGAAGATATTTTTATCAGTGCTTCTCGAGAAATCTGACAATGACAAATACAAAAGACTTTCACCATAGTTTCTATAAATTATATTCTTTGCCCCCTCTCTGTACAGTTACCTAAATTCTGATATAGAATATCTAAATTGGCCACACTGAAGTGAAGTGACCGAAATCGTTCGAAGCCAGATTTACATGACAATTAAACATCAAATTTGACGTATTTTTGTCTATTAATTCTTGTATTCAACTAAAACAATATGTAAATATGCGATATGCATCCAATGGCACTGGTATTATGACAAAGGAGCCGACTACCAAAAATCGACATGGGCAGTTAGATAAGTCTTAGATAGATAGGTCTTAGATAAGTTGCAGTGAGCGGTAGTCCTCCAAATACTTCAATTAAACATTTTGTCTTATATCCCGGCATATACGATAATTTTTTTTATTCGTGTTCAATCATCAATTATTCTTCAGAAAGTATTGGCTCTCCGACGCCCATGATAGAGAGATCTGACGAATCCTTGAGAAAGTCTA
The DNA here is from genome assembly GCA_963457665.1 of Thysanoteuthis rhombus. NCBI lineage: Eukaryota > Metazoa > Mollusca > Cephalopoda > Oegopsida > Thysanoteuthidae > Thysanoteuthis > Thysanoteuthis major. Next base: position 17,374,308 of record OY735202.1, read on the forward strand.
TGTCCAACGACTGATGCTAAAAGTCTGATGATGATCAGTTATTCATAGAGTTTCATTCGAATTCTAATGACTGTGTCAGTTTTCTATTCTTTATTGATTTTACACCAAAACGCTTATTCATCTATTTATTCCTGTTTTCGTTTTGTTCATTTTTCTTTTTTGTTTATAATCTTCTGCATTTTGTCTTCCCCAAATCTCTTACTCATTTTTTTTTCTCTTTCAATTATTCTCTTTTCTTCTTTTCCTTTCTTTTCCGTATTTCCATTCATTGCAACCGTGTCCTTGGTATGGTCACTCTTATCAAATGCAGCCGTCATAGAACTGTTCCATACCTCTGAAAATATTCAAGAAAGAAGCATGTGGTTTTCACTATTCGATAACAAGAGTTTTGAAGATTTATTTACATTTTAAAAAAAAAGAAGAAAAAATGAGCCATCCTGGTTCAACCCGTTCGTAACGTTTTTTGAAGCTTAGAATCTCGGAAACTGATGAAGATAGACATAACGAGTTTTCTCCTACCGTCCATCCATTAATTCACGATCTTTTTGGTATACAGCATGTGTGGTGGTTTTCAATAGTTGGGTAATGATGGTGTGTTTTTCTGAAGTAATTTCGGTAATCCTTATCTAGAGATAAAATACGGTAGCTGGACACATCATACAAACATCGTTATTGTACATCGGTATAAGCAAGGATTACCTCATTTTCAGTGTATCTCGGGATCTAATGAACATTTTCTGAATATGTTTCCGCCAAACGATAGTCATTGTGTAAGAGAGAGAGAGAGAGAGAGAGAGAGAGAGAGAGAGAGAGAGAGAGAGAGAGAGAGAGAGAGAGAGAGAGAGAGAGAGAGAGAGAGAGAGAGAGAGAGAGAGAGAGAGAGAATCATATTCTCACTTTTAGTGAGGATTTGTTGCTAGATCAGTCTCTTTTTAAATTCTCTTTCATTTTCTCTTGATTTCTCTCTTCGCCCAACCCCCTTTTTTTCCCCTCTCCATCATTTCACCCTTATTGCTTTCCTCTGGATTCCCCAACAATTATCCCAACTTTTTAGCTGCCCTCACATCCTTCTATTACCGCTCTCTTCATACACTCTCAGCTTATTCTCTCACCTTGTTCATATTTTCCGTTCGTCTCCAGTTACCGTTGATAATTATCCTTAGTTATCTATTTATATCGGTATTCTATGGCAGAACGGGAACGAAAGTGTACACACTGCAGTCAGTGGGTATACACTTATCACTTATCAGGTGTGAATTCTTTCGCACAAGGTCTATCCGTAAAGTATCTAACCATTTGTTATATACGGAAAAAAAGTTTACCTCGGGCGATGGCATCTCAACTCGCTTCATAATTCATACTCCCCGAGGGACCTCAGACGCTCAACCCAGTTTTCAAAACAGTCTATAAAATCCTATTTCAGGATCGTCATCAGCTGCCTCTGTCTTCTACTCCCCAGTCTCTTGCACCTGCCACTGCACCAATGTTCGACGACTCAGACTAACTTTCCATCATAATCATTTTTCGATCACTAAAAAAATCACCATATATACATTATTGATGATTGTTTCTTGGCTTTACGCCATTTCGGTTTACGAAAGATTTTAATCGGAAAGCTTCTGGATCACGGGGGAGACATGTATACGCAACTAAATATAACACCTATCCGGGCCGATATCTTCATTCCGCATTTATCTGTCTGTCTGTCTTCGACTTTCCATGACTTACAACCTTGGTTTCTATTTTTGACCATCCCTGTGAATGTCTCATGATCTCTCGCAGCTGATAAGACAACACACAAAAAATTCTCAAAATACACCCAACAGCAAAGCTGATTCACAGGCAATCATCGAAAATGGCCCCGTTTTCTCTTTATATGCAAACAGATGCATAGCTGAGGGAGGTGAAGATGGGGTTATCTGAAATCCACCGGCTCCCAATCGAGGGAATCCACCAATATCTTCATAAATTAAAGTTCACCCACTGCATTATTACTGACAATATACAATAACAAGAATATGTTTGTACATACATAAATTGCATCACGGAGCCTAGCCACTAGGTCCCCAAACTGTGGCTACGCCACTGCAAATCTACATATATTTTACCTAAGTGTATATGCTTACGTTTACGGAAGTTCAGCTTTCGAGGATAGAGGTAACTGCCGGCAAGTAATTATTGATTGACTGACAAGTCTTGTTGATTTTTTATTGATATTCCTTCCTTTGCTTAATGAGTAATTTTCCATGAGCTAAATCCAGGTAATTGAATCTATTTGGGTTGATTTTAGATACTGCGTGCAAATAGAAACGTTCTGAGTAAATAGATTAAAATAAAAAAATAATCCACCACTCTTGATAAATGGATAAACCGAGGAATACGTGTGGGGTGTTTTATATATATATATATATATATATATATATATATATATATATATAGAGAGAGAGAGAGAGAGAGAGAGAGAGAGAGAGAGAGAGAGTTGTACTGTAAAATGTTGAGACAGAGCCGGAGTGTATTGTGTGTATAGAGTAGTTTATTTACATAGTGATTTCGAACATGTTTTACACACACACACACACACATACACATATATATATATATATATTTGTTGTGTGAATGTGAGGTGATCTGAAAGAATGTTGATGAAAATGACAATAAAGAAACTTCAAATACAACACAGGAAAAGAAATTATATTTTGTAAAGATTGTGTAAAATTGAATGATTGAATCCTTTATACTTCCTGATGTCAAGTTATCCCTTTACTCAAATTTGTAGCCCATAAGTTGTCTCCTTTAGATTTGAAAATGCCAGAATTCACCTGACTCTGAAGACCTGACCCGCACACTAAATCGGTGAAAAATTACTTCCGCTTGGAATAGAAAATTCCAAAAAACAAAAATTACGTGCATCTATCATATATATGGGTGTATGGTATTCGTACGTGTGTGTGTGTGTGTGTGTGTGTGTGTGTGCGTGAATGATTCATCCATTGTTTACACATTTAGGAGACGAAATAATAATCGGTTAATCGCTCAAGGAAATAAGTGGCAGAACAATGTCAACAATAATTGTCATTTGAAACCGGTTTTTGGCTTTCATTTGAACATTAACGCTCTATCAATCAAGGCACATTCTGCGTAGATGATATTGATATAGCAGACTCTCGCACAGACTCTCAAACATGTATAGATAGTGTGTGTGCGCATATTCGTTGAATACACACACACACACACACACACAGAGACACACACACACACACACACATATATATATATATATATATATATATATATATATATATATATATATATATATATATATATATATATATATATGAGACTGCAACGCATTAGGTTATAAGATCTACCCGTATTTATGTGCAGTGAGTGAGATCCAATAAATACTTCACATTCTCTTACTCACTTTAAGGCGTACTTATTCGCTACTTCAAAGCTGCTAATAGTGTTAGTAAATGTTTAAGTCTTATCAATTCCTTTAGAGGTGTTATTAAGAAGTGATTTAATTCGTTCAATTGGGAGAGCCCATTGTTTCAAATGGTGGTGTGGCAAATATTTCTATTGGTAAATCGTTACCTCCAGGTAGAGGAGTCCTTTATTACGGACAGGGGAAACACCCAGAAAAATTACACTCTATATCACATAGATACATAGTGTAGGCCTGCAAACTGATAAGTATGCAACGTGTGCATGAGAGAATCATGCTCAACCTTACATGGAGAGATCACAAGACGGCACAGTATATAAGGAAGAAAATAGGTGTTCGTGACATCATAGAAACTATTAAAAACTCAAATGGTAATGGGCAGGCCTTGTTGCAAGAATGAAAGACGACCGATGGACATCACGTCTCACAACATGGATCCCCAGAGATCACATAAGAAACCGAAGCCGACAAAACACAAGATGGAGAGATGAACTTAACAGATTTAGGAAATACTGGCTCCACGATGCCCAGAATAGGTAATTGTGGCAAATCCTGGGGAAAGTCTATGTCCAACGACAGACTTTGAAAGACTGATGATGATGATGATGATGATACTGCACTAAATATCCGACCCAGACTCAGGCTCAGTTGCCCCCCTGCGTTGCGACCCACGGAGCAGTCAAGACGTTCCACTGTATAACGATTTCCTGCTAGTCTGATGGTGTTGTTCCAGTTTCCGTCCCTCTCCACTGTCTCCAGATCATCTAGGGTCGTCTTTTTTTTTCCTTGGCCTATTGGCATCCATTTGATTACTTGTTTTGGGCGTCTTTTTAAGGGGAGCCTCAAGACATGATGCAACTAGCAGAGGCGCCGTCTGCAAATGTAAATATACTATGGAAATATCACCATCTGTTTATTTTCTCCATATGCTCTCAGTATTTGCTGTGTCACTATATATGTATCTAGGAGATTTATTAGAAAGTTTGCAGTTATTAGAAACCGTCGACTAAAACTGTCACCGAAACTATCAACACAGGTTTCTCAAGTTATTTAGTTGGTTTGGCTGGTCGGCCGGTTGGATGCCACAAATCGAACTAGATGGCTGAAATTTTGAACATTTAATCCTTATCATGTCAGCCAAAAACAGTTTCTTTGTATTTTTTGGATGGGGTATAGCATATTTATGCTAAATTGATCCCTTAGTTTATGTCCAGCAGCATTTGCGTTTGCTTTTTGGAAATTCACTTTTTAAAGTAATAACTGCCCAACAAACCGCGAGAGAGGCAAATTCACCCCTTTTTAAAAAAATTTAAATTGATCAACCCCAACACGGCGTGCTGCCAAAAGACGTTGGCCACGTGACAGTTTTTATCGAGTAACGAACCATCACTATTTGTTTAATCAATAAGCAATTTGTCAAACTTCAATAAATCCTAACATTGATCACGGTTGTCGGATGTTCTTTGGCACACAAGAAGAAATTAGTATGGTCCTAGAACCAATCTAAGTAGCTTCAGTGCCTAAACAGTCGAATAACTCGAAATTCATCACCGGGACCTGAGTATAACTTGGTCTAACCTACGGCGAAAATGGATAAATTTACGTAATACTTTCTATCTATTGTTCATGTAGTATGATATTATTCGGGTGTAAGAGGGTTTTTTTTTATCTTCTAAAAATCTTTTCTTTTGGACCAGGTATTTACTCATGGAACTTTGTATTCGGTGCCCAGTTTGCTCAATTTTGTTCTTGAGAAAAACTTAATGGCAATCCTTTCGATTGAACCACCAGTCAAGTTGCTCGTGAATGAGCTTGTTTATACCTATAGCTAACGTAGAAAAATATGTATGAGAGCTGATCTGTGGCTCTGTGCACGTGTCTGTACCTCTCTGTATGAGGCTACTCGTGATACTGTAACAGCATGTCTTTAAGATTCAACGGGAGGGATCTCTTGTAGTTGAGAGTGTGAATTTTTGCAGAGTATGGAGGCCGAAAGTAAACCAGCCCAATGAGTAGGTACAGGTTTGACCCAGGTGCAGGCAACGAATAGAGGGCATCAGCCCACGCTGCCGGTGTTATCTTTTGAGGAAAAAGATAAAAATTGATAACTGAGATAGGTTTGAAATATGAATGAACTCAAGCGGGAGGTACATCCCAAGAGAGTTCGTGCGCATACGAGTGTGTGTAGGAAGAACTTGGACTGTGAGAAGATTGTGTAGGTAAGTTGTTGGGAATGAATTGATAACTATATGGGCGTGTGTGTGAACAGCATTTTCTGATCGTCGTAATCCATTGATGATGGTCCCCCTCCCTATTTCCCCCCATTTCCAGGGTAAAGTTCAGTACAATGCCATCTTCACGGAGCATATGATTGATGAAATTTATATATATATATATGCTTTCTCTTTTTCTCTTTCTCTCTCTCACTCTCGATTTGTCTTTCTCTATGTATATACATATATACATGGTTGATAAAAAATTTTCTGGAATTTTTAACAAAATCTTATGTTCATATCAATAAATAAATGCATAGCATCGATATTCAATAATCAAAATGTTTTCCTCTGACTGTCCATGGCATTACAGCTTTCAGCCTTAATTGTGTGATCCAATATAAAACAACGATTCCAATGTTGATTCAAATAATCAACCGATATCCTCAACCTAGTTGAACATCTGACTAGATAAAGTGTACTGCGTGGAGCAAGATAAGTGTTAGCCTGAAAGGAGACTCTTCGGCAAAATACAGCCTGTAAAATTTCACCTTCGATCTCCATGATTGTTTGCTGCACTACATAGGGACTTTAAGGACGAGTATTTCCATGCAGAAAAAAAAATCAGCAGTCAATTTTCTCTCCCAGAACAAGGTTTTATCTGTTCCAATGCATCATTCAAACGAACCAATTGAACAATGTATCGTTGTATCATCATCATCATCATCATCATCATCATCATCATTCTTTTAACGTCTGTCGTTGGACATAGACCCTCACCAGGATTCGCCACACTTTTCTATCGTGGGCGTTGTGGAGCCAATACTTTCTGAATTTGTCTAGCTCGTCTCTCCATCTAATACTCTACTGGTCTCGGTTTCGCATGTGATCTCTGGGGATCCATGTTGTGAGTCACGATGTCCATTAGTTGTCTGCCATTCTTGCAACATTGCCAGCCCATTATAGCTATTTGAGATTTTTTAATGGATTCTGTGATGTCCCTGACTCCTGTCTTCTACTGGGTCTATTGTGCTGTCTTGTGGTCTCTCCTTGTTAGGCCCAGCATTATTCTTTCATGTGCACATTGCATGGTTCTTAATTTGTGGATCTGTCTCTTTGTTAGGTTCCATGTTTCAGCTCTATTAGTGATTATCGGGAGGATGCATTGGTTATACACCCCTCTTTTTAGGATTAATGGGATCTTCTTGATTTCAAAGGTTGAGCTTGCTCTGGCAAGGGCTTGCCATCCTAGGGTGAATCTCTGCTTGATTTCTTCTTCTTCGAGGGTCTCATGGAGATTCGTTGTCCAAGGTAGATGTAGTGATCTACTTTCTCCAGTTCTGTGTCCTCGATTTTGATCTTGGTGTTTAAATGTCCGATGTGGTTCTTGCACATGATCTTTGCCTTGCTGAAGTTCATGTGTTGCTCAGTGTTCAGGTTCAAGCAATTCATAATGAAGAATCTAGAGTAGAATTGTTTCCTGTTGTAGATTCCGTTTGAATCGAGAAATTGAAGACAGTTCTGGATCAATAAACGATTTTTTTTTCATTGCCACAACCGTTGTGTCCAAAAGTAACCCTTTCTATGTAATGCAAAAAGTATCCGATCGCTGTGAACCAGTGGTTATGGGCTCGTTTCCTGTTTGATAAGCCGTGGCTCAATCCAGCACCAGGTCCAAAGACTTTGAAAATGGCACCCAAAGCCTCTCTGGTAAGCACCCAGCACAAGAATTGAAATCGTGGAACTACACTCCGAGGATTAGGGATTACGGCCAAATCACGTCGGATGCAACGGTTCTCGAAAGATCACTGAAGTTGAGCAACGTCGAACCTGGTCGATACCTACATAGGTCCAAGTGCTGTAAGCAGAAAAAACATCGACAGGAAGTGGACCTTTCTAACTAACCACGTGACACCCTGAATGAGAGTAGAAGTGGAAAACGACGCCACATGCATATAAGCAAGTAGGGAAAGAAAAATGCTTCAGCATTGACCGATGTTCATTTCAATTTTTACGTGAAATCGTATTTTCCTGACTTCTGGACCCCCCCACCGCAAGTCTTGCAAACCACTTGCAGCAGTTGACTGAATGCTCAAGCGATAAAGAGTTGAGTAAACTCCAAAGGCACTCTCATGATTTTCCCAACATAGTAATAGACAATATTTGTGGAGTATACGTATATAAGGACGTATTAGTAGGTAAATATTGAGAGACATATTGATAAGGGTAAATAGAAATATAGACAAGAACATGCTCACAAATATAGAGAGATATTTATTTGCAAATATGTAAAGATATATATATATATATATATATATATATATATATATATATATAAGAAATAGAGAGAGAGAGAAGTATGATTATGGAGAGGCCTATCAACATCTCTCCCTTTCTCTCCATTGACGTATTGGTTCAAGTTGACAACTTGTTATTCGTCTCATTACAATACGCGCACTACTTTGGAGCTCATGCTGGGCTTTCATTTCTGATTATATACCTTTATACTTTGTCTACGTAGAGAGAACGTTCGAAGTCAGAGCAGAGGCACACCCATTAAGGATCGAAATAGCATGAGAAACTAACTTTCAACCATTGCTCTTTGACGGGCGCTCTTTTTACTTCGTGTAAATGCGGAAGTAGTTTATATCTAAGCCTATCGCTTTGCGTGCATGCCGCTGTATATATATATATATATATATATATATATATATATATATATATATATATTACAAATCAGTAATAAGATATAATGCAATATCCGATGAGTTTTGGGTGTATTTCATAAAGTGTTCGATACATTAAACACTAAACTTCAAGTTAAGTTAGCGTAGAGCTTAAAATATGATGAAATGAACGATTTGCTACACAACAAATGTTTCGTCCCTGTTTGGGCTTCTTCAAGCGAATGATTCGATTTATTTTGAATTTATTTTGAATAACGTTCATGACGTTTTTGGGGGTGTATTTTTCATGATGGAGAAACTTTTTTCATTCATATATCTTTTCTTTTTCTTTTCCTTGTTTATTTGTTGGTCACTGCTTGTTTTGTTTTACGTAATGGAGATGAATTATATAGTAATATATACGAGTGCATGTGTGTGCACGAACTTACGTGTGCTTTCATGCATTTATGCATGAATATTTAAAATTCCAGTTTATATCAGGTATTCATAAGTACTTCCCTATGTTAATTCGTGAAGAATTGTGTAAGCAATGACTTTGTCCTGACTTCTTTTGAATTATAGTGAGTGCAAAACGTATCTGATACAATCCAAAAAGTTCATATTGATAAATATACACGACCTTCGAAATTGGAACAAAGATGTCCGATTATCGTACATAACCTCTCAATGTTCAATTTTCCTTCAATGAATCCTTTTCAATCTTTGGTCTGAAATTCGTCAATTTCAGAGCTGAGCTATCTTCCCTACCCTGGTTCCCTCATCTGATTTGATTGTTATATACATGCATCAGAGTCACTTGAACTGTACCACTACTTTGATTGTAAAGAAGATGAGTATAGGATTGCCTGATGTTTGCAGTTGCGACCGACAAGCTACAAGATGGATATTCTGTATACGTTTATAAAGAGGTTTACTTCCTTGATCTCTCTTGGCTGTCAGAAAAAGTAGCCTTGAGTCAGGAGGCACGCCTTGTTTAGTTACTACGTACATACATATGAATATCGTCTAACATCACTTCCGGTAATTAGTTAAAGTATTTCCGTTTAACACAGTCAAATTTTTCCCCCGTTTTCCTTTCTTCAAGTCCTGCCATTCAAGGATAATTTGCTGTCAGTTTATTTTTCTTTTTTTACTGAATTAAGAAAATAAACTCTCAAGTATGTTCATATACGTTATTTCTTGTGATGAATGCCTGATTGGGTAATTATACATTGACGTAGCGTAAAATAGGTCAGTATATATACCTAACACATTGAACTGGCGTAAACTATTTTGACCATTAAAAACTACAAAAGATATGTCAATTACGGAACAAATGAAAGCAAAAAACATGACCATTTAAAACTGTATTTCATCAAATTTAGCTACAAAGGTATAAGTTACGTTTAATGTTTAGAGTTAATGTTCACAGTTAGTGTTTTAAGATTTATCTTTGCAAGATTCCGATGAGTGTGCTCTCCGGTCGTCATTAAATCTTACAATACGAACTTATTTCAAATATAAATGGAAAAGAATGCATCGTGTCACTCACGTGTTCACTTTTCTTTTAATTGTTTTCCACGTATTAGATCAATAGAAATAATACAATAATTTCACTAAATAAATAGATACATAGAGTGTGTAAGCATTAAAACGTGTCCAGTACACAAACATGATATATAGGAGACCGTGAACAAAAAATATACTTTCCAAACATGTATCTTTTGAACCAGAGCTATCTAAACTTAAGGCATTGGCGACACCCTTTTTTGAAATAATTTTTCACGACATATTTTTGTCGGTTTTGTTAACCATACCAAATATATTATATAATCACAGCATTTCATTTGACATAGGATAAGTATTTCTTGAAAGCTTTACAAAATCGTACCCAATTTCGTGACACACCAAGAGATCATCGGCAAAACATTCAAGTGTCGCGACAGGCCTAAGTGTCCCGACACACAGTTTGGAAAGCTCTGTTCTAAACCAACGATTTCGTTATAACCTAAATCATCAGAATCGAGAAAAAATGGCTTTTGATGGTCTTGCCTTGAAGAAATGATTGAAAAATGGCTTCAGAAGGTCTTGAAAGAAATGACTAGAATACGTGAGTGGAAGTAATACTCGTGAGAATTGGAGCACCGGGAAAGCTCCTGGAGTTGTTCAAAAGGAGTTTGAAGAAATAGAAATTGAACAATACAAACCAAGTTACTGCTTCAACTGAAGCTAGATACCAGTTCTCAGATAGTTAAGTACCTTTGTTACTGTGAGATAGTGGAACCCTCTATTTCCAGTAAGTATAGCAGTAGTTAACAAGCTTGTGATACTGACAATCACTAATGTAATGAATTCAGTCCTTACTGGGCGCCCGCTATTGCAGCCTTGAGTCAAACCTAACGGTAAATACACTGTAAATACCTGAGCAGAATATACTTGATATGTAATTTTTTTTTCAGCTCAGTAATAGGGAACCCTGTTAGGATTAGTAGTGATTTTCACCATTAAAACTTGATGAAATTGATTGCAGAACTTGGAATTTGATGAATCTATTGAAATGTTTCGGGGATTTCACAAAATATCGAGCTATTTAGCGATATCCCCAGGGATTACACGAAATCCCTAGTTTTGCATCCTTACTGTAACATCTTGTAGGACGTAGATTGTTCGTAGTCGGAACATTCCGATGATTCAATGTCTATGTTGAGCTTTCAAAAAAAATCAGTAATGCTGCTAAATGAGTGGATGGCTTCGAGATATTTTGTGGCTGGAAGCATTAAGGATATCAAAATGGGTAGATATTTGGATAAGTGAATCTTTTTTTTTTTTTTTTTTCATCTCTTAATTCATTCCCTTAGGTCAGCGAGTGCTTCTTTTACGCAAAGGGACCCTTCTCAGATCGATGGCAACGCTAAAAGATTCATGTATGCATATGAGCAATTTAGGTCAACCTGCATATATATATATATATATATATATATATATATATAACATTAGATCACTTCATTTTACTTTTCGTTTCCCTCTACCCTACTTAATTCAGAATGAGGATCACAAGAAACACCTGCTTTTCCTGAGTTCGTGAAGACCTCAAGTACCCCCGCCCAAGCACCCACATTCCTCTCATCATTCCATTGAGTATTTGCCATTTCCCTACCCACCCTCGAATGACCATTAGTGAGGGCTGGTTTAAGCCAACATTTAGTACGAAGGCACCCGTGGTCTGCTAAATATGGAATCAGTACACACGGGCGAATAGGGACAGGGTTGCCAAATTAGCCATTTCCGGCTATATGTGGCTGATTACTCAATATTCAGCCCGTAAAAATCTACAATAGCTTATTAGATCTGGTAAGTTGAATGAAAGTATATGTACAATTTCTAAAAAATAATTTGTTATGGAGCCTTAGTCTATAGTTATCTTATTTGATAGGTGGTCTTGAATGAGTATATGTAACATTTTTTGCTAGAAAGTTAGTTGAACATCAGATTTTAGTAGGCTTGTGTATGTGAGTACACATAGGTATACGTGTGTAAGTAAGTGTACGGTTTTCTGTATATGTCCAAAAATACATGCGTAAGAATGTCAACGTATGAATAGGTTCGACGGTATATTTATAAATCAGCAATCTGATACGCTAACTGAATTTTGATCTGAAATTTTCGCTGCTTAAAGTTCGATCTGTGAGATTGATATTCATCACTGAATTAAGTGCATTGACAATAAAGGAGGTCATGTAAGAAAATGAATATTGGAAACCTGTGTTTGTAATCTAGGTTTTTTTTACCAAGACTTGAATACCGACCTTGGACAACAGTGAAAAATACATAATTAACATGACCTCAAGGCAGGCTTGACATTTTATTTGGATATAGTTTTCAGTTAGAGATATTTTATAGATATATTTACTTATCTAAACTAGCAATGGCCTGCTGAACTTGTTTCTTGACATTTGTTCTTTAACAGGCGCCCAAACAGAAGTTGTATTCCTTCTGCGATAATTGTTCATCCTTTATAAAGAACGTTGGGTGAGGTATATCTATTCCCTTAGGCCTTTCTGCCTGTCTTTCCACACGATATCTCCAAATGTTCTCAATGATTTTTCAAAGAAATGTTATGGAAGGATGGGCTATGGAATAAGAAATTGGTTATGATTTGGGAGTGGATTCGGAAACATTTTGGGGATTCAGAGATATCTGTATCATTCTGCATGAAAAGAGGTTAACGGTTATTAAAATGCTAAATTTAAATTTCAAGGGAAGCAACTCAGTAGTAAGTAATGAGCGTGTGTGGCTTGGTTTCTGCGTGTCGTATGTTCATTAGCCCATGAGGAAGCAAGAAAATGCGTGAGAAATGTGAATTTAAAACATTCACTTCCGCAATGAAAAAAAAAGTTATCTTTGTAGCTATTCATAAACAGTATTTCTGACTGCTTGCTGTACTGCCATTCAACACACAACTGTTAACAGCTGATAAAACATGAATTCCCCTCAAAAGAAAGAATTGACTTAATGGCTTGTAATTAATCTGGTTTTGTTAATAGTTGTAAAGGGAAAGAGCCTTAGAGAGGAATAAATTACTGGCCAATATTATACACACACGCACGCACGCACTCACACACACACATATATATATATATATATATACGCACACACACACACACACACACACATATATATATATATATGTATATATATGTGTGTGTGTGTGTGTGTGTGTGTGTGTGTGTGTGTATGGGTGTGTGAGTCAGAGAGCAAGAAAGACGGCGAAAGAAAAAGAAAATTGACTGACTGATGAAATAGATAGGTACGCAGATCGGTAGAGAGACAGGGACAGAGAGAGAAAGAAAGATAGATAGAGAGAGAGAGAGAGAGAGGGGGAGAGAGAGAGAGACAGAGAGAGACACCAAGGGAGACGATGAAGGATAATCAAATAAAGTTAACACTCGAAGAATATATATATATATATATATATATATATATATATATATATATATATATATATATATATTTATATATAAAGTAAAGGGGAGGGGAAAGATAGGGAGAGCAAAGAAGACTTTCACGGAGAAGAAAATGATACATACATACATAGTGAAATAACTGATAATAAAGAATAAAATATGAATAAAAGATATAACTAAACCACGTGCCCAAGACCTTGAAATTGAATTTAAAAATGATTATGCTTGTATCAGTGGATACTTAAGGACTGTATGAAATTCGTCTTATTCAAATTTTTTTTTTCACCGATCAAAAATGAGAAGTTTTCATGACTATATTCATGCGTGTATGTGTGCATAAATAGAAAGAGGGAGAGAGAGAGAGAGAGAGAGAGAGAGAGAGAGAGAGAGAGACGGACAGACGGACAGACAGAGACAGACAGAGACAGAGAAAGAGGGGGGAAAAGTGAGAGAGATTAAGAAGATAAAAGGACTTGATAGGCAAATAAAGAAAAGAGAGAGAGAGCAAACGTTGAGAGGAAAAAGTTTCTCGAAAGAGGAAATGCAAAATTAAAATAAGAATGGAGAGAAGAGGAAAGCGTTGTAGAGAATAGATAGATTTTAAGGATAAACCTTTCTTTCCGGTGCGTAAAATTCTGAGTAACAAGAAGTCTGATTTTCTCAGAGGGATTATCATTACAAGATGAAGTTCCCGCCTACGTCGGGTAACAGATTCAAATCTAATCACTTCTTTTTCAGCCCGTGATCCATCTTTCGACAAAATTTCACAGGAATTCATTGAGAGCTTTCGGCGATATTGTACGCGGGCATATAACTACAGTTCATTTGAAGTGGCGTCCTAACCTTGGTCGTTTTAGTCACAACACTTCGGCAGTTATTTCCTGTCATATTTGGGAGGCCTCTTGTAGTTTTGAAGCGAAACTTCAATTCAGTCCACTGGTTAAGTAGGTTAATTGTTCTCGTTCTGCTGTCCATGCTAAATGATATGTCGTATCAATTAATTCTTCTTATCTAATTTCACCGAGCCAAATTTTATATGGATTTCACTGCCTGATCCAGGGATTGCACCGATAACCACTATGTAACTTTATACGCCTTAATAACACGTATCCCCGTAGGTGGTGGAATCTTGGAGCCTTAAATCTGATATCTGTTCATTCCTAATCAAAGGCAACCCATATGGCGTTCCATTCCAATCACTGCCTCGGTAGGTGTAGCATGGAATTGGACACCATATGGTAGCCTTTAATTAGGACAGAACAGACATTTGGGCTAAGATTCCCAAATCCCACCAGCTAATTGTCCTGGATAGAAGCGTTGTTTGAGTGAATTCTGTTACCTGTTGATCGCAAGTCCAATCCCTGGATGAGGCGATTAAATTTATAGATGCTCTGGCCCAATAGAATGAGCAGAAGCTACTTCACAAGGACAAATTAACGAAGGAAAATGAAATAATAAAATTATACATTCTCTAATATGAACAACGGAACGAGAACAATCCACACCCGCTAATTGAATATCAGATTCGGCCCGAAATTCCCAGATCGTTACAAAATACGATGGTCACTCAAAGACTAAAGGGCACAACAGTCGGAACGCAATAACCATAACAACCAAGACGAGGACATGATTTCAGATCATTGAAGAATACATACATTAATATAGATGTATTAAGAAATGAATATATCTGATTTGACAGAAATAATTATGAATTGCGTTACATTATATAGAAAATTATTTGAAATGATCTCCCATATTTATACGCTTGATATATCATTCACCCTAGACAACTTGAATAGAATAACAATTAAAGAAAATGGGGCTGCTGCAGGAATTGAAACTGCCAACGATAGGGTAGCAGCTTCAACGGAGCGACGCTCTTAACTTTGATTTAAACAATCGCCGATAATGCTAAGTCCCATTTAGCTGTTTTCACCTGCAATTTTCAACTTGTTTATTCCCAGCCTATTCGCTTCTTTCAACGTGACAGTTATGTTTTAAGAAATCTTCTTGTATGCAAATACGGAAATTGATATGAAAGTTAGGGTTGCATAGAAAATGATCACTTACAATGAGTGACAGATACTGAACCAAGATATAACATATTTGCTTCATTTATCTAAGTAAATCAACTAATCATTTTTAAAGTGGGGTTACTATTATAGATAATAGACTCTCAACGTCTTTGTAAATTTTCCGATATCGATATTGGATGTTCACAATTCAAAAAACACCGTTTAGAACTTTGATTGACTTGTACATAGTATAATACTTATTTATATCTTGACGTGGCATAAATTTGTGAACATTCGCCCTCTTGAATAACTAAAGAGCACACATATCATTAAATGAGATTCACTAGCAAACGAGACTCAGTTGGTATGCGTGAATTTTACGTGGGTAGGTCGGTTGTCGCAGGCGTGTACCATCTCTGGAAACAGTTCATGAAGGCTACGTGACGGACACTCGAAACTTCTGCGGCAAAATCTTGAGGGCTTCAGCCGCCTCCCTAGCTGTTATGAAAGTTTGAAATTACAAGTACAAAGCAATTGCAATATCATTCATATACTGCAGTCAAAAGCAACGGCGTAGGTAAACTAGTATCATACTTAGTATAGTACCTATCATACCTAACTCCATTCGTCCTACCTCGATGGGCTATGGGATATAAACTCTTGGTTTAAAAAGTGAGATCGGGCACGTGTACGCTGTACTTCGCGCTAAAACTTCATCAGCACAAGACTGAGGGCTACTTCACGCACCTGCACTTGCGGGCACCTGAAGGCCTGCTACGAACGTGAAAACAAAGTCATGATGATGATGATGATGATTTTACTTGATCTTCCGATTTCTTTCAGTTTTCCCTAAAAGGATTTTAAATTTAAAAAAAATCAAAGACTGCTCATGAGTATAATCGTTGTCCACGCATTTCACAATATCATGGTTATAGCTGAAGACCAAGTGACAACAGATCTTCTAGATTTCGGTCTGTTCCCAGTGCTCCAGGGGTTATTGGACATGAGTATCTTCTTCATATTCCACAATTATTGCGGGTGTCAGGAAAAATTCTGATATTAATTTATTTTGTT
The DNA here is from genome assembly GCA_963457665.1 of Thysanoteuthis rhombus. Taxonomy (NCBI): domain Eukaryota; kingdom Metazoa; phylum Mollusca; class Cephalopoda; order Oegopsida; family Thysanoteuthidae; genus Thysanoteuthis; species Thysanoteuthis major. Next base: position 17,390,685 of record OY735202.1, read on the forward strand.
CTATGGTCAAATTGGTCACAGAATAAAATAGGTGTAGACTTAATTAATGATTTATATCAAATATAGACTTAATTAATGATTTATATTGAATATAGAATGAATTAATTATTTATATTAAAACACTCACACACACACACACACACATGTATATATACATATATATAGGTATAAAACGAGCAAATATTTTTTCAGAGTTTCATTACAGTTTGGACATTCTGTTTCATTTGAAAAAGATTAGAAGTGTTCATTTGAAAATCATTTTCGAGTTGAACAATGCACAATCTGTAATGAACCACTGAAAAGGAATCTTTACTCATTTTATAACCGCTCTACTGATGGTATTGATCACATTTTAAATTGAGATCTACTTGATTCATTCATACGTATACACACACTGATTGCATATCTTATTATATATATATATATATATATATATATATATATATATATAGAGAGAGAGAGAGAGAGAGAGAGAAAGAAAGAGAGAGAGAGAAGCAAATGAGAGAGAGGAGGCAAATAGATTATCTCTCAATTTATATGATTGAATCGGTGTACATCATGATTTGATTAATACGTTTATTTATTAAAATTTTTTAATGAGAATTAGATGGCATTCGAATTTTTTGTAATCTACCGTGAGTGCAAAAAGTATCCAAAGTATTCCAAAATGTTCCTTGTATCATCCTTATACAGCTTGAAAATTCGATCAAAGATGAAATAACATTATATCGAAAAGCCATGCATAGAAATCAGAAATCTTGGTTCCAATTTCTGTCTATTTGAAGGTGTATAAGTATGTTGAAAATATACTTTTTCAAAAGTTTCGGATACTTCTAAAACTCCCTGTATATGATCTGCATGAATTCTTAGTTACATCTAAACGTAGACCATAAATATCAAATGTAAGCATATCACTTCCTAGCATAGTTTGGTTATATTGAATGTTTTGATTACCAACGCCGATTCTGGTGAGGCGCTACTCATTAATCGTGCTAAAATTTCCCACTCTGTTTTCTGATTTCTTTTCATTATGGTATAAATCCGATGTATAATGCTGAGACGGATTGGTTTTCAGTATATTTCTTTTCATTCTGTTACGACATAAAATGAATGAAAAAATCGCTAATATTTAACAATAACGGACTGCAAGAATGTTAATATATCTATTTTATTATTTTCAGATGCTGTCCGTCTTTCAGTGTACGGTGAGTCTAAGCAGCAACTATATGATACGGCATACCAACATCCACCAGCGATGGCTGCGTTGGCACAAGGTCAGCAGTATATGTACCATCAATTCATCGGGGTTAAGGGAGACAACCCACCCTATCTGACGGACATAGATAAAGTTGCATTCAAGAAATCTCCTCAACTACAGGAGGTCGCTCTTGTAGGCAATCGCCTTCAGTATATCAGTCCTCACATCTTCCAAGACCTGCACGAGTTGAGCAGCCTGAATATGCGGAAAAACAACATCGAATACCTGTCAGCCGCAGCGCTACATGGTCTCCACAAACTGCAAGAGATTCGCTTCTCCGACAACCGACTGGCACATCTACACGAGAGCTTCTTCCGTGAAAATACAAAACTGAGAAGAATCTATCTGGATACAAATCGATTGAATAGACTCTATGAAGGTATCTTTGATCCGCTACATTCGCTCGAAGTCTTGGATCTCTCCAGGAATCTTCTCCAGGACATGCCGGCTAACATCTTTGAGAAGAACCTTCTGCTACACACCATTCTCCTGGATGAAAACCACTTCCGGGTATTGCGCTCGGAATGGTTCCGTAACTTGAAAAGCCTTAAGGTGTTGTCGGTTAAGAGAAACTACGTTTCGCGCATCCCCAACGACCTCATCCGCAAACCAAACTTTCTGCAGGAGCTTGACTTGTCTTTCAATCAGATCGGCAGCGTCCACCGGGATTTCTTTCACAACTTGGCGCATATCCAGAAAATTGATCTGAGCAATAACAAAATTGCGAATCTTCCTTACAACTGTTTCGACTACCAGCAACAACTCCGCTATCTCAACCTTGCTAACAACCAACTCGCCTCTCTTGAGTCAAAACCGTTTTATAAACTAGTAAAACTAGAAGAACTCAATCTATCGAAAAACCGACTGAAAGCTATACCAGTTGATACTTTCTCTTCAATGGGTTCATTGACTAAGCTGGACCTTTCCGTGAACCGATTGGAGATGATTCTTAAGGATGCATTTTTGGGACTGAGTCGGCTCCACGAATTGAATTTGGCTAATAATAGCATTAGCGAACTCCAGGACGGTGCATTCAATATGGCCTCGTCCAATCACCATTCGCAGCTCACTTGGCTCAGCATTCAACACAACTATATCACAGAACTAACAGCCAAGACACTTTACGGAATGCCTCATTTGAAATTTTTAAATATCGGCCACAACAGGTTGGTATCTTGTAAAATTAAAAAGAGCACGTTCACAGACTTGCTGGCCCTTGTTTTTCTATTTAGGCTATTTTGCAAAAAAAAAAAAAATGATAAGTATAAAGAGTTGAATGTTGGAAATGATGCAAAATGGAGTATTCACTTGCCACTCACGAAAATTTAATTACTTGCAAATCAATACTCAATTAATATTTCATGAATAGAATTAGATTTTATCTTGTGTAAATACAGTAGAAATTGATAGATGTTTAGCCTTTTTGAATTAGCCTCAAATTTTGACTTTCGGAAAGGATCACGGTTTGATTTCTAGAATGTGATATTGCAGGTGCAACAGAAAATACTTGATAATCATAGCTTTGCACGACACAAGGTGAGATTAGAAGAGTGAGGAAAAAGGAGGATTGTCTTACGCTAATCTTTGAAAGGGGATCAGTCTGTCTGTTTGCTTATCTCAGCCCACTTGTTATTGATTAATGCTCCTCTATTCAGGGTTGAATACTCTTTAAGTGAGGTAACTCATCCATCGTATGCTTATGCAATGCTCTTCCATAGGAATAGAGCACTCTGGTGGATGAGGAGTTTCTGCGTAAAGGAATATATCGCTTAAATTCAGCCTTACCGTCCACCGAGTTCCATAGTCCAGAGGTAGGATATCGGTACTGGATGGGTTAAAGTCTATAGCCACACTGAAGAGATGTAATACATCGAAACAGCTGTCTGTGGATGACACAATAATATATATATATATATATATATATATATATATATATGGTACACATCTGGTTAGCAAGCAGTATAGCATAATATATAGCAATGCCTGATATGTGATGGATTTATTTCATAGAATGCTCGATACATTCAAGTTTGTACTTCGAAAGTCAAGTTGTTTTAGAGAGGAGCTTGGAATATATAATAGGAAGTGGATTCACTACACAAACTGATTCGCCTGATGAGGCCCAGAGAGGACAGGAACATAAACTTGCTTGTGTAGCGAATCCACTTCCTATGAATATATATATATATATATATATATAAATAGATAGATAGATAGATAGATAGATAGATATATAGAGAGAGACAGACAGACAGACAGACAGACAGACAGACAGACTTTTTAGCTTTCGCTTTTATGAAAATAGGTAATAATGTTCAACCCTTTTTGTAGTGGACTGTTATAGTCAGCAAACATTATTTTACTCGCTCTCTCCAAGTACCTCCTAATATCCTAACCTCCGACGATTCAGCCTGACATGCTGTCAGCAAACTTTTTCCAGGTATGGAAATGATCTAAATTCCCCCCATGTAAACTGATGGCAATAGCCTATTCGTTTCACACCATTCCGGAACGCTCAAGGAAAGACTGTATCATACTCGATATTTCGCAATAAGTATTGGCAATATGTTATCTAATTCATTCAAGCTCTTCGCAATCGCAAATACTGCAGGTGTACTTGAGCCGATGTGTCTAGTACATCTGTCCCATTAGATAAGTGTAAACAAGAAAATGGCTGACACCTCTGACCAAATCACTCCGCGATGACCTATTCAGACAGATAATCAGCAGCGAATTGACAGAAGGACTTGTAAACAAAGACAGTAAGCGACAACAAATTGACAGTTATTCAAACACAGTTATAGTTTTAATATATATATATATATATATATATATATATATATATATATATATATATATATTAATGACGATGGAAGACAGTTAAAAACAGCTGCACATCAAAAAGTATGTTTGTATATAAGTCGACCTAAAGTAATGCAATCGTTAGAAGGTTTGTTTCATGAGCCAGATCTTAGTGTAGTGAGTTCAATCCACACTGGATGCCCAATACTTATGACTAACTAAACTAATCTTACTCGTCTTACTTTAGTGGATTCGATCCTCATTGGGTTCCCATCACATGTTACTTTGTGCCAGACTATGCTAAGGTTAGTAATGAATACACGCTGGCCTGGTTAGTCACTGAATAGAAACCTATATGTAACCAACGTTTTTTTAGCGGCATGCCGTGTTATCAATTGAAAATTGGAGAAAACTATGGTCACAAAATAAGTAATCACACTCATCTTTTATAGGTCAGTGATCATTTAAGAAGTATGAATTGAAAAAGAAGTGAATGCTGCCAGGCACAAACGAAGGAACTAATTTAGCACACCTTACATTATCAATTGACCTCCTCTATGAACTTATTTTGGGGGTTTAAAAAAAAACAAACCTAAATCAACCGTTTTTTCGTAGATTAAGTAAATGTTTGAAATTTCAGTCCTCTAGCTCCATCGTTTCAGCCTATACGGGCGACTCATACATATAGCGCTCATCTGAAAATGCTAGGAGTTAACAGTCTTACGTTCAATATTTGATGTGCTGATCCTGTTATTCAAGAAGTGCTTAGTAATTATGACTTTGAGCCAAAGATATCATACCGTAACAAACCCCAACAAGATATACTCTATCACTGTACGTTTAAATCAATTTTGTGACCCCAAAAAGTAGGTTCATTTTGGAGTACCATGAACATGGTCTTACATCGAGGTCAGTTTTATACAACAAATACCCAGTTTCCTGACATGTAACTGGAATACTAATCAAGGAAAGTCGGATATCGGAGAAGCACTCCAATCTTTCTCCTGACTAATCATAAAAGAAATTGATATTTTTTCCAAACATAAACATAAGCTAAACAAGATAAGAATAGTCACCATTGGGTTGATTGATGGTGATCTAGTTTAACAAGCCATTTCTATTATGTAGTGAAAAACTCATTTGGTGCCCCGTACTTCGGGTCGTGATGGACTAAACTAAGATAAGTTAATAGCCGTACTCTCAACAAAAGTAGTTGTAGACTATTACTACAATACAGTGAGTTTGATCCTCACTTGGTGTCCGACACTGGCCTTGTGTCAGACTTGGACAACCCATGTATAAAACCTACGAACTCAAAAAAGGCCCACCTGGAGACACGTAGATAGCTAGGAAGCAATACAGTTCTGAGATGTTAGCTGGAAACATGATTTTAAAATGCATTGCAGCCTGAGCGATGTAAAAAGAATTCCTCTCCCCCCACAGAGAAATCTCAGTTGATTTTCATCGCTTCGCCCTAAAATCAAATGCAGCTCTGTTATTGATATAACGAAGGTAAATCGTTGCTAATTCATGTCCCCAACCATACAGGAATGTTTCGTTAAAGGGTCTACTCACTTGGTTGCAATGTTTCAAGTGTTTGAACATTTGGCGCCGTATTCTTTAGGGTAGACTCTTATTTTCTATAATAAGAGGATAGCAAAGGTACAAATGAAGTGAGATAGACTTTCTTTGCATTAAATAGATGCTCACGTATTCTCATAAACACACAGACTCTCCTACCTTAATCCACTGTCGTATATATATATATATATATATATATATACGAGGGCTATCCAGAAAGAGATCGAACTATTAGAGCAGCACACCAATGAGGTGTTGTGCACTGCTTGCAACTGTTATCTTGTGTAGCAGTGACTTTGGCTTTTATTTTTTTAAAAACTGTATCACACCATGGTTGTCAGTATTTGAGCTACACATGTTAGAATGTCTTGACTCATACAGATCCCCAACTCGGAACTTCGAAAACTCCAGGGGCAGTCAGACGACGACTTCCAGGGAGCACAGAATGCAATTCCTCAATGTGGTATTCGTCTGTTGACCCTGAAAGAGAAAACGCCAAATCCACAATACACACATTCATTTTAGTGCGAGTTGCTCTAATATTAACCTACGTGATGTGACGATTTTTGATTTATATGAAAGGTCAAAGCAACTGCTACGCAACATAACAGTAGGAAGCACCCTAAAACGAACCAAACTTGGCTTAATGAATAACTATATATGTGCATGCATGTGAGATTCTACCCGTTTGCATCTAGATAGCCACGAATCTGTTGACGTGTCCATTGTATTACGACTGGATGAGGCAAGCAACTTTGTGCAGAACTTGGACCATTTGAAACTAGACGGACACAGATGTGGAGTCATAGCTAAAGGGGTTTTACCCTATGCAGCGTCCATGGGACCCCCTAAGACCAGCGTTCTTAAACAATGGTTGCGAAGACTGGAGAGCATTTTCTAGATGTTCCCACTAACATGATCACTTGTGTGGTATCCCCACATTAAATCGACTTTGTGTTACACCTTGTGCTTGTGGGGGCCTTTCAGAATCCCCCCCGGCTTCCAGTGTTTGTTTATTCATTTGAGGAGGTATATTCCAAATCATCATCATTATCAGCTACAGCAGCAGCAACCTTTTAATGTCTGCTGTTGGACATAGACCTTTTCCTAGATTCGCCAGATCTTTCGACCGTGGATGTGGTAGAGCCTCTACTTTCTGATCTTGTCTAGTTCATTACGCCAATTCATTTCACGTCGGCCACAGTTTCGCATATGATCTCTGGGGGTAAACCTTGTTTGTGGTGGTGTGAGCGGGCATGCATTTATTATCGAAAATCTTTGATTTCTCTTCTATATTTGCACAAATAAATTTTCGCAGATTCTCTTTTCATTTGAGGGGAAATAATTTAAATATACCAGCTGTGACAGAAGATCCACATTCCAACAGTTTGAATCTGCCAATCTATGATCTAAATCATCCACCCTGGAAACCAAGAGCGGACGGGTATCTTGCTGAATGTGTACTATACGCACAAAAGTTGATAAGGAATCATCCGTGACTTCTTATTGGTCAGCGGGTGATGATGTGGTCAACGAAATGACAACTTGTTAGTGTACATCAGTTCTTCGTTCGCGAAGAAAAACTGTCTAATAAATAAGGCTTGATATCTCGGAATCCTGCTTTCCCTACAATATTGTGCTGTCTTGTGATCTCTTTCTAGTCTGAGATATCATAGAATCCATTAGAAAGAAAAAATCGAGTGGCAATGAACTGGTCATGTTGCAAGAATGTCAGAGGACCGCTGTATATCACGAATCACAGCGTTGACTTGGAGATGACATGCGAAGAAACATGGCCGGCGGAATATGATAGCGAGATAAGTTCGGAAATTATCAGTTCCGTGACGCCCATGATAGAGATGTCTAGCGAATCTTGAAGAAGGTCAACGACCAACGATGGACGCTAAAAGACTGCTGCTGCTGCAGATGATGATGACGAAACCGAAGGCTTTAGAATGACATAAAAAGAAAACAATATTTAAAAAAATGTTCGTAAATACTACTACGTCTATATTCAAATCTCTCTATCTATTTATCTCTCTCTCTTACTCCCGTGTGGATGTGTGTGCATGCATGCGTGTGTGCGTTGTCTACGCGTGTGGGTACCGATTTGATATCGCACATATAGACTCTCTCGGCAAATCTCACACGGTGACATCCGTGTCAAACTTGGTTGCGACGATCCATCTGCTCCTGACAAGCCAAAGGACCCAGCTGCCGGTGGGAAGTGACATCAAATTAACGAAACAAAATCGGTGTTTTTCCTGTAGTTTTAACCTTTCACCTCACGTCTTCCTGGACACCATTTACGGCTGTATAGCCCCCTTATTCTTCTCTCCTGTCACCTTAAATTCATCTGTTAAAAGTTATCTGTTGATTTGACAGGAATCACTATGGTTCAGCGGTCTGCCAAACTGAGTCTCACGGGTTGTCTCCCATGAAAAGACATAAATAATTCATCTTAATATGATCAAAACAATCATTACTATGTTTTTTTTTCACTCCTATTTACCTTCATCTTATTTTTACAGTTGATTTTTTTAATATCCCAATTCTTACTCTGGTCGGCTTCCCACCGACAGTGAGTGAACGGCTGTGATAAGAAATAAAGGATAAGCTCCAAGTGAGACTCGACCTCACATTCCCGCTGGGTGGCCAAGATTACGCCAGATTGATCTGCCCATTGAGTTACTGAGTCTCGCCCGTAGCCTTTTTTTTTTTTTTAAAGAAAATTCCAATCAACACCGTTCTGTTCATTCTATAAAAAAAGAAGCTGGTCTTTCCAAAAGTTCTTTTTTCATAACAACTGAAATATCTGGATGAAGATGAATTGTAGTCAAATATTAATTACGATGGTTCGTAATACTGTAAAAATGAAATGATATAATTAATTTCTGTATGATCATCGCAAAATCAAAGTTATAGGAGTATCAATTCTAATCTTTGGAAACACTTCATTACCTGAATCGAAAGATATATCTGCAAAATTTGCATTATAACAGCATTATAGATACAAATGGAAATGTTTTATTGATTTGGAGCTTATTATTTTTGTTTTCGAAGTATTTGAAATGGTAATATCAATCTATAAAATTCAATAATTCACGTCGATTTTTAGAAAAATAGATTTATGTCATCGTTAGTTATGAAATGCAGTTCAGACAGTGATTGGGTCAACTCTCTATTACGTCGTGATAATTTTCCTTGATCAGGCCACATCATCATCATCATCATCATAATAATAATAATAATAGTAATAATAATAATAATAATAATAATAGTAATAATAATAATAATAATAACAGATATAATTCGCAATACTTCAATAACTGTTATTCTAGCAGTTTTCAATCTTTAGTGAATTAATGCAATTTCAATCTATATCATAATTAGCAACATGTCCGTCTGTCTGCCACGTATGTCACACCGTTCAGGATAGACAACTCTGTCACGTCATATAAGGTAGACAACTCCCTGATTACTGAATTTATTTATGAAAATGTTTCTTTGTAGAGTAATTAGAGAAAATATTTCTATTAATTTTGATAACATCTCAAAAAATATTGAAAACTGACAAATAACTCCGTCATAAGTATAGGATAAGAACATAATTTTTATAAAAGAGTTTTCCTGCTTTCAGGATTATGGTCAGAAATCAATTTAACCAATCCTTTTTAATGGCAATCGAGCACAAGACCCATTTGATTCAAGTCAATTTCGGTATGAATACAATAGTTTTAGTGAACACAACCTTGCGTTAACCTTTCAAAATACTGTGTGAACATGCTAACACAGGTGTAGATATACTGTTAAAAAGCAACATACATTTACTGGTACTTTATCTCTTAAATTGATGAACCGCTAGTAACCACTTGTAATTGAGTGGGGCTCTTCTGGGGATTGCATACAAATTATAGAACTCCCATACGAATGAATAGAGAAAACTTCTAAGAAAATTACTGGAAGTTCAAAGGAATAAACTTCAGTAAGAATATATTTTTCTTGATATTGAAATCCAAATCATTTATAATGAACTTAAATGTTGATATTCTTTTATTCCTTTGAATTATAATATCGAATACACTGTGTTATTTTTGGGATGAGTCATTATTATTGTATGGACTATTGATCTCATCATCTTTTTGTTGTAATTATTCTTTCAATTTCCTTTTCCAGAATCACCATTGCACACAAAAAATCGTTCAACACTCTTCCTTATCTCCATACTCTGCTGATGAATAATAACGAATTGACGTCTCTGGCCATTGGCCAGTTTCGATCCCAGAAGGTGCTCACCCACCTCGATTTAAGTCACAACCGCCTCCTGACCTTGGTCAAGGGTATCTTTGCAGGATTGGCTAATCTGGAGAAAGTCAACCTAGCTCATAACCGAATAACACGCATCGGTGTATCCACTTTCCAGGACACCCCGAAGTTGATTCGCTTTGAACTGCGCGGAAATGATCTGAGGTCCTTCGACTTCGATGTCCTTGCCCCAATGCGCCGTCTTCACTACGTCGACCTTGCGCACAATCAGATAAGTTCCTTGAAGGAGACACAGCGCAAAGACATCTTCATCGTTTATCTGTCGCTGGCCGATAACAATCTGAAGAGCCTAGAGAAAAGCGTGATGCGAGTTCTGGTTCCTGGGGCATCGGTCATCCTGTCGAATAATCCGCTCATGTGTGATTGTAAACTACGCTGGGCCAGAGAATACGCCGGACGAAACCAACTGCGACTTGGTGACCCCGATCTCATTCGCTGTAAAGATCCTCTCAATCTAACCGGGTTAAAAGTAAGTTTGTTTTTTTTTTCTCTTTTAATGTCCATTTTTAAAAAATGTAAAAATCCTTGAAAATATAGATAAATATACATCCCCCAGATATGTATTTAAGATCAGGAAAATATGTTAAGTATTATCAGTAAATTGAAAGTGATACAATTTTCAACATTTGCTTTATCAAAATATTACTCAAATTAATTGAAAGCGTTATTTCTTTATTGCTATGAATTAAATAAAAAATATTACTGATTTTATCAAAAATTATCTAAATAACAATTTCAAATATCTAGACGCAGCAAAAAACATCTATATTCCGATGAAAAGCTGGAAAATGAACTGGGCAAATTTAGCAAGGGATGTATCTTGAGCAATATTCAACTTGGCAACGCTTAGCAAAGGACGTAACTAACATTTCGGTATGTAAGTCAGTGACGGCAATCGATGCTAGAGATACCAGAGCTTCTAATTTTCCGATACGTAATGTTTTCATCCTTGCATTCTATGTAATGTTAAGTACATTTTTCTTTGTATTAAAAAAAACAAAACAGCCAAGATGTTGAGCCGAGAAATAATACAGAGGAAACTGGTACTCATTATGTAATTATTACACATATGCATAACCCTAAATTGTAACTGTGATATCACAGGTTACATTTCCCAGCTTGTTTATTCAATAAAATACCAGACACAAAAGTGCATTCAAATGCCAAATAGAGAGTGAATATGGAATCAGTTCTGATATGTTCCTCTGATTTTTCCAGATGTTGTCCCTGAGCCATGCTGAATTCAGATGCCTGCCAACGCCTTACCATTCTATCGAAGCGAGTAGAAATAATTACAGGAAAGAAAATAACCATTCTTCAAAGACAGTTCAATGCACATCTCCGGTAACAGAACAGAAATACAACAGTCGACAACTCAGGTATGTAACTTGACGCGGTTAGTCACTACGAACTACAAAACTAGTCTATGACCCGTCACTTCGTTGACGGTTATCATAAAACTGATATATATATATATATATATATATATATATATATATATATATATATATATATATATATATATATATGCATGCGCACACTCACGTATCTACTTCAGGCATCTGTTTCATCGAAGTGTCATAGATCTACGTTTAAATATATATAGTTCATAATATGTATTCTTAGTTTGTAAAAACATAAAAAGGAAGAAATAGAAAAATTGTATTGCTGGGCAGTCGTACTGTTCCCCCTGGAAGGGAAAGGGGGCGGTAGCTAGTTCGGGCTTCTGCAAGGAAACATTTTGCGTTAAATCAACCATAAAAAAGCACTTGGAAAAAAAAAAACGCAAAACGCGCCTAAAAGGCTATGCTAGCCTTCTTATTGCTATGTTGATAGTTTTTAATGGTTAAATTTGCATAAAATGGCTTGTTATAAATTAGCTAAAATTGCACAAGAATAGCGCTAAAAATTGGCAAGAATTGCTAAAATGCTGAAATTTTGCGCTGATAAAAAAGAAACGAGCTATATTTAGCGCTTCTTGCGCTAGATTTAGCACGAGAAGCGTTAAATTGACATCCCTGATTATGGGCCATACGTGGCTCATGAAGAGTATCGGCAAAATCTGGAAATATTTGGTTTATATGCACTGTTCAAATTCCTGGAACTCCATTTGTAGGCCAAAAAACTACTTCCACTTTTCGATTCGCTGAAAAAGCTAAAGCTTTGGCAGGAGAAACACACCCTTCGCCCTTAGATCAATATGTTGCACTACAGGAGTCTCAATCCAATGAGTCAATCACACATTATCAAACACTTACCATCTAACAGTAACTGTGTCAGTTGTTTTTTTAGCGATGCACAAAATATTGTACTGATACAGAACAATTATTCCAGTCTTCATCTGACTGGTAGTATGTTTTTAAATACATTCCATGTACTCTGTATACCAGCATGAAGACTGTGTAGCTGTATCCAAACGTTGGGAAAAAGACCGAATTCTTAGAGCCACCCTGATGAATTTTCTCTCATCTAAAAGCTGTCGGTATACTAGATTGTGCGTGCAAATAGTCGGGACATCTTTGCACTTCTGTTTTTATACTTTGATCTCACCAAGTAAAATATTGTTCTAAGAAAAAAATGACTTCTGTATCATATGGCTATGATATACATACTTAATATATACACCCTCGCATACACCTGTGTAACACATGGTTTATTTGAGTCTCATACACATATGTACATATACACCCATATAAACATATACCAATATATGTGTCTCTCAAGACTAGTACGAACACGAACACACACACACACACACACACACACACACACACACACACACATATATGTATATATATATATATATATATATATATATATATATAGTAGTCATGCACTTATATATGTTCGTGTGGGATCATGTATGTTTATATGCAAATATCAAGATAAAGAGAGATAATATATTTTCACACTTGAGTAAATACATGCAAATATTGTTCGTTAGGTGTGCTTTGATGGGTACGTCTATCGGGATTTTTCTTCAAACACCAGCTGTTTGTGCCTGACTAGGTCAGATTTCTAATGACCGATATTTACTTAAACGCTACTCCCTCCTACAACATTAGAGCTGTCTAACCATTCCTACAAAAATTGACGGACTTGTCAGAAAGATAAAATCGATATTTGCTGTAATTTCAACCTTGTGCTTTTGTTGTTTTGTTTTTTTTCTCCAATAAAGGACCTCAAAACGAGAATAACCGATTCGTGATAATAAGCTACAAGTTCTGTTCATTGGGCGAAACGGTAACGAGTTCTCCTATCTTATCGGTCAACGATGTTCGAAGGTCGAGTTTTGAATGGACAGTACCAAGTTAGTCATCTTCCTAACCCTTTGGGAGCTGATATCGATAAATTCAACCCAGTTCACATTTTAAAGCAGAACAGTGGTTGTCACAGAGTATTCGATTACTGCAAATCTCCTCAGACCTCCAGCTATTTTGTCGTCCCCAGCACCACCGTGGCCCGGAATCTCAATCCTATCGTACATCTTATATCCCCCTTGTCTAACTTCTAGTATTTCGGGACTGATCCAAGACGCCAATTAATCTCAGAACGATCCATAACCCCTTCTCCTAAAACTTCTTCAGTTCCCAGGCTAGGTTCGGGTATTTTTTTTTTAGTTTTAACTTTATTATTATTTTGTGAGATTTGATTTTTTTTAATTCTCATTGATTTTTTGTTTATGTTTTCAGGAAGGACAAGCAGGAACTTTACCGATTCCATGCCACCATCATTGATTCGTTCGGTCAGGTGGTCTGCAATGGTCATTTGATTACTTCAGAATGGGTACTGACCACTGCATTATGTATCCAGTCGCTGATGACAACATCAAGTGATAATACAGGCACGTTCCCGGTGCGAACGCAGGTCCGAATCGGTCAAGGCCAGACGGAAAAGATCGATGAAGTCGTTGTCCAGCCAAACGATGGACAATTGGCTTTGCTAAAACTAAGCGGCAGCGGCAACTCAGCGGCCAAAGGTGGCCGAAGGGACACTACATTGGAGGCATGCATTATGGGAGAAAAAGAGTTCCCAGAATCAGACGAGTCAGTCCGCAGAGGAGCATTCACGGCCAGAATTGATGGCCATAAATCAAAATCGAAGTTACGATCGATTAGTGGTAAATACAGCCCAGCTCTTTGCGCCCGGCGGCAACACAAATTATGTGTCCGAATGCGTCAACGGAAAAAACCAAATAAGGAGTTATTTACGTTAGGCTCACCTTTTTACTTAGGCAATTCACGGAACTGGCGATTAGCAGGAATTGGATCGGGTTTCATGTCCACTTCGAACATTGACGGAGCAGATGATTCGGAACCGTCGCTAAACATTGTTGAATTCTATCCCTTATGGGCTTCCGTTAATTGGATAGACCGGACAGTTTTCGGTTGATAGCTTTTTTTAAAAATAAATTTTGGATGTGCTTGTTGTGCATGTCAAGACCACCGAGCCCACTGTTCGGGAAACGCTTGAAGGAGACATTCTGAATACAAAAGTTAGATATAAAGAACAAAATAACTGAAAATCATATTTTTTCAAAGAAAACATGAAACAGTGATGGAAAGTTTGGGTTAGGGTGGGAGATAAATAAGAAACGAAACAACCCAATGTTTAAAAAAGAGGAAAATCATGGGGTGGGGGGAATCTCGCGAGATTAAACGAATGAGATTTACGGGTCTGTGTGAGTACTTCCGGTAAATGACATTACGACGAAAGGCAGTGGAGATTTAATAAGAACAATAATGTTTTGTTATGACAGTGTTATTCGTTTGAGAATAGACTGTTCGTCGATTGTTAACTTCAGGTTTCTTTTTATTGTTACAAACTACAAGGAAATATGTGATTTTAAACAGAGCCCTAACGACTGACCACAACTAAATGGTCTAGAATCATCCCAGTCTTTTATTGTTATTATTATGTTTCACTCATTGAGTTTTCATAACGGTAGTATCTGGTTGCTTTCGAGGGAGACCAAGTGAGAGCAAGTCTTTTCAATGTTCTAGCAATCTCTTCGGCATTCTTGCTAATTTTAGTAAAACTGTCATCTGGATGGTTGGAATTCTTCCCCGGATTTACAGTTCTTTCAACCTCTTCACAAAGCTCTTTCGAAACACCAATACTGATGTTCAAGAACTTTTTCAGCTCTCTAGCAAAGTCTAGATGCTTGTCTGGCTTTTCCCCTTCTTTTAATCTGTGTTCTACTATACTAGAACAGTGATAGTCTACTATCTGACAAATTTTCTTCTTCATAGATAGATCTGGTCGTCTGGCCTGGATTGGGTAATCTTTTTGAATCTCGAAATCATTGATAATTTTATGTTTCTTTATTTTCTGAGGAGAATTTTATACCATTGGTTTATATGGCCATTTGCATGGTTCATAGTAAACCACCCTTCCCACCCAGTCATGTTTATTCAGCATAGTCGACATTAGCGATTTTTGCTATGTCCTGTCCATCTTTGTCTCAATTCGATTGGAAATTATTAAATTGTTTCCACTCGTCAGTGATAGGGATTCATTTTTTTATTTTCAAAAAATATCTTTTTATTATTATCATCATTATTTCTTTTTCTCCCTCCCCTCTTCTTCTTCTTCTTCTTCTTCTTCTTCTTCTTCTTCTTCTTCTTCTTCTTCTTCTTCTTCTTCTATCTCTTCTTCAACTCTTGCAATCACTTGATAAAGATAGATAGATGGATAGATACGTATCTTTGAGAATGACAATACATCTACTCTATTGGATAACTTTTGGTGTATTTTTTTTTTTTTTGACTTAGCCAAATCCACAGAAGCATTAACATATTTACCTTATCGATTTTTTTTAGTTTTGTCGATACTATTCTTTCCAGAAAACGACGGTCGGTGGCCTCACAACTAAACCCGGAACATATATACATCGCTATTATTGTACAGATTTACTTGCATGTATCTGTGCGATTATTCAAATAATATAGACACACATCCCCAATGTGATTTTCTTCTTCATTGACCACTCATGTCACTTAATTACTCAGACACATCAATAATGATGCCCTCACGTAAAAAAAATTATGAACTACAGATAAATTGCAAAAGAGTTAATTCATTAGTCTATGGACGTGATTTATAAGGGGTTTATGCTTTTGTCCTTATAAAAAATCTAAAGTTACGAAGTAAACAAAAACATTGCGTACGTCCGTGGTTATGAATCCAATGTTATACTTATATGTGTGTGTGTGTGTGTATACATACACACACACATATATATATATGTATATATAACATACATATATATGTGTGTGTGTGTATACATATATATATATATATATATATATATATATATATATATATATATATATATATATATATATATATCAAGCTAGTGAAAGAAATAAAATTCATCTAAAAGTTTCTTCTTTCCATACGAGCCCCATAATAACAATAATTCATAAAAGTCATAAAAGACAGTTATTTACAAAACAAAGCAAAAAAATTCAACAACGTAAAAAAGAAAAGAAAAGAAACACATCACTATCGTTCAATGTGTAAAGACTTTAGTTTGCCAGAAGAGAGTTATTCAAATGATAGAGACATTTGCACAGGCCAGAAATACTTTTCATTTGTCAACGTGAAAAAAATTATTCAAGGTATAAAGGTTTTTTTGAAGAAAGAGAATACGTAAAAATGTCTTTCTCCAAATTTATGAGAGATTGTTAAAGGTATATTTAGATAATTATGAATATAAATGTGCTGCTATAACGCGGAAAACATTATTCATAGTATCACCTTACAAGCCAAACGATTCTCATACCATTGTGTCACCGTGTGAAATATTTCTTGGTTTTCCCTGGAAACTGTGGGATTATTTGCCTTGCGATCACATTCAACCAATAAAAGTCAATGGACGGAACTAATATACAGAGGAAGCCGTTTATTGTAATCACTTATAATGATATCAAATGGCTACCGTTATCAAAATCAGTCAGTCCCGAACATTTTATTGAAAATGAATTAAAACTTATCAACTGATTATCAATAAATTTCACATCATTTCTACTTATATCAATGAATTTAATGACTTGACAATTAATTTATTACGATGAATGTAAATTAATCAAATTATTATATCCTTTGCTTGATGTCAACAGGCGGTTATTGTTATCTAAAATACGTGATCACAGTAACTGACTTTCCTTTGTGTATGTGTATATGTAAGAGAGAGAGAGAGAGAGAGAGAGAGAGAGAGAGGGGGAGGGGGATTAAGTGGTGGTCAGTATGTTAATCTCGGAAAAATTACTGCTGTAGTGAGTTTGTCCCACACTTGTAGCCTCGTGCCAAATTATGGCACGCATAGCAAATTTTAAAGGAGTGCTTCGTTGCGTGTAATGGTTCGCTAGCTAGTCTAGCAGACCATTTCTACAGTGTCATGGGTTTGGTCCTTCTTGGGTGCCCCACACTTGTGCCAGCCTTAGCCAAGGTTAGTAAATGGCTGTTGATGCGATGGTTAACGAGCTAGTCCTGCAGACCGATTCGCTCGGGTACTACACTATGATAGAAAAAATATTTTTCCTCTATTCTTCATAAACTACCTGGAACATTCTTAACATATATTTATAGATATATAAGTACACACTCATCTATAAAGTGTGTGCATGCTTATAAAAAGAATACAGATTCATAAAATTAATAGATATTTTTTGTCTTATGAATTATTCGTCCTTTCACATTTTTGAAGTCTTTACTTCGGACAAAAATCTTCAATTTGGAATTTCATTGTTTCGAATAGAAGTTCTTACAATTTCCAGAAAAGTGTTTATACGTTGTATTTGTGCTTTATATAGTCACATACTGTTGTGTTATAATACTTTATTGATCATATCCTTTGTCTGTTGACAAAATCTACTTTATAGGCTGCAGTGGAAGATGTTTCCCCACAAAATCTATACAATGCATCTAAACATTTCGTATAGTACGTATCAGAGAATAGAAAAGTCAGGCTATTGTGGGTCCATTCCTACTTCTAATCCAACTGGAGATGATTAATGGAACTTTTTTTTATTGTATATAAAATAGATAAATTCATAGATATATAAGACTTGTCAGCTGAGCCCAATTCGTGAGATAACCGTCTACCAATCGATTTGGTCGTAATTTCAAATCACAGTAGTGAAATTGACTTGATATATCGGTTTGGTTTAACGTGACATGATAGACAAGCAGTGAAGATTTCACTCCCCTGATTTAGGTGAGGATTGTTTCCTATTCGTGTTCTCGTTGTTACGGGGGAAAATAAAGTGAACTCCAACTTGGACTGGAGTTTGAGAATAATTAGAAATCCTAATTATGTTTGACAAAATCTTTTCTTGGTGTGTCATTTATGACGTACACTTTGTACATAAATACGAGAGCGAGAGAAAGAATGAATGTATCTGATATTACTCGGCTGCCTAATCAAATACAATAATCTTCTCCCAAACCGAACAATGGATTTTATCACTTTTCCAAAGGAAAAATTATATAATGCTGACCGACTCTGTTTTGTTGTTTTGATCGATCTTCTAGCCCAGGTGAAAGCCAGGATGTCTCGATGCTGATTTTCAGGGGAGGTAGACCCTCTTCACTTGTTCGATTGGTTTCAATTTCTTCTTACTTATCATTTCTCGGCACTGTCCCCACGCCGGTCTAATACATACATACACACACACACACATATATATATATATATATATATATATATATATATATATATATATATATATATATATATATATATATATATATATATATATATATATATATATGTGTGTGTGTGTGTGTATTAGACACACACACACGCACACACACACATATATATATGTGTGTGTGTGTGTGTGTATGTGTGTGTGTGTGTATGCGTGTGTGTGTGTGTGTAGCCATACCTTTTTTTATTAGTGCAGGCTTTGATGAAATATAGATATTGCAGTACATTAATCGAAAGTAAGTACAAGCAGGAAAAATACATTAATTTATGATAAAACTTTGAACAGTGCAGACAATATATATATATGAGAGAGAGAGAGAGAGAGAGAGAGAGAGAGAGAGAGAGAGAGAGAGAGGGAGAGAGTGAGAGAGAGAGAGAAAAGACAGTGAAAGGAAGCGACTTATTATAAGCACAGATCACAATAAGCGGATTAATCTCTATTATACTTCACCTAATGTTAACAGCCATCTATTTTTATCTAAAGTACTCTGTTGCATATTGATCACAATAAGCGGTTTCCTCGGTATGCATGTATATATATATTCCCGAACCCCATGGGATCCTGTGTCAGACTAATGAAAGCTTAACAACTATTCATAACAGTGACAGTTTTACAAGTGAATAGCTATTTTTTGTGCTTTATATAAATAAAACAAAAATGGATTTGAAAGAAAAAATTGAACATTCGATTATGGACAATCAAGCAATAGAATTTCTGGATACATCTTGTGCAGAAAATATGCTGTTTTCTTTTAAAAAAATCTCGCAAATAATTATGCATCGTTATATTTGTAAAATAAAACGAAGAGAGATGCTACGAAAGAATGAGAGTGTGTACGAGAAAATATATGTAAAATAAAGCAAAATATTGGATGCATTTTTTTTGTTTTTTTTCTCCCTCCATATTAACGAATTAACGGACGGACCTGTCCAAAGATTAATAGCTGGGCATTTTCATCAGATATCCGATGGATGAGCCTCAAACGGAATTGACCTACGCATGCGCATAAAGGATACTTTTTTCTGAGATAACAAACATAACTTAAAATACAATTGAGCTTGTATATTTGTGTTATCGTCGTTTTTTTTCAATACTGTTAAAATTTATTCTGTTATCAATCATTCACCATCATATTTTTTTTTTATCAAAGTCGATTAATATCTAAGTGAACTACATTTAGGTAAGAAATATTTTGTACTGGTTAAAGAAAACACGTTATTTGAGGAAATAGTTTGTTCACACTACGCCAGTTTTGAAACAGTCACTGATTGCTATAGATATATCGATTTTGAGCCGCCTCTTCCATTCATGAATACTGACTAAATCAATTTCAATATGAGGCTAAAACCCACTTACTCGATCATATTTCTAATTCAATCCACTTCTTGACATTAGTGTGTCTAATTCCGCTTCGATGAATGCTGAGAAATCTCGATTATCCGGGTAATACGGTGGTTAGTATTTTGTTCGGATAATTGTTAATCTGGATAACTGATTGTTCGGATAACTGGTCATAAAAAAAGGAAACCACACTTAACACAATTACGGGACCTCGAAATTTTGTGTAAATAATCCAAAATTCGGAAGATTGATGTTCAGATAATCGAGGTTTCTCTGTACATGGAGATTAGGAATGGATATCGATTTGTTATTCGAAGGAAATCAAACTAAAAATCTTTTCATCTTTTCAGGAATTGGTAAGAACAAAAGTGAAAGTAATCGAATCAAAAAATAATTTTGATTGAATTGATGGACTTTCGCCTTTCTGTTGTGTTTTATTAAGAAATAATTAAATCAACAATTAAAAAATTGCTTTCGTGTCCGATTATTTTTTGTTTTTGTTTGAGTGTTGAATGTTTATTTGCTCGAAAAAATGTAAATATTGAAAACAAATTATAATTGAAAACAAAAATCAAATGTTTGATTAAAAACTATAAGTGTTATTAATTGTATTACAGTAACGAAACAAGAGTTATCGGCTACATATTTAGGGGTGGGTCCCGGGAGTCAAGACTCATCCCTACTCAGGCAACGTACAATTTTTTCAATATCTATAAATGGATTTATAAATACAAAACCTAAGTAATCATACAATAACCTTAAAAAACAAAAATATCATTTCGCTTTTCATCTAATATAAATGGGATATATGCTTTCCGTCTTATCAAAAAAAAACAAAAACAGCTTTTTATTGGTTCTGTGGTGATTTTTTTTATTATAATTCTGTTTTACCTTAATTTCCTGACAATTATAGGACTCAAAGGTGATGGCTCGAATTAGAATGAAAAAATATCGGATCAAATTCTACTTTCTTTCTTATGTTTTTAAGTTTTTTTTTCTTGCAGTTCTTGTAAGAATGATTTTTTTTAAAATTAGGATACCAACAATCCATAAACCATGGATCTACCCCTGGTCAAAGGTTTGTTTGCATAAAACAATGTGCACATTGATCATAGCCTCATTTTTAATCTGTGTGATATTTGCTTTGAAACTATTCATGCTTCTTAATTATATTACGGTAAGTAGATACGAGTTATAAATGCATACCATGTGGATTTGATTAATTATTTTTAGGCGAAGGGTGCAGGCTTGCTGACAAAGTGGGCGTTCAGATCAAATAATGGAAGAACTCAGCGTTGCTAAGTATAGTTTGTAATTGATAGCTGGACCGTTTGAAAAAATCCTAAAATTGGATAAATTTTAGATATTTCATACAATTTAGGTGTTATATTTTCTAGACTTAATAATATCCATCCTAACGAGCGGTGTAAATTGATGTCCACAAAAGAAATAAAAAGATAGATAAATAGAAATCAGATAGCGTTTAATTTAATTTGTTTTTGAGCTTGATTCAATGCCACTTTTTACACTGTTAAGGTTAATGTAGAACAGGGGAAATCGATGTGAAAAAGTAGTTGATATTTTAAAAGGTCGGGGTCGGTGGCAAACGGGCGTTAATGCAAGAAAAAATAGGGCTAATCTCCAAAAACTGGGGTGACTGGTGTCGAAAAAAGTTTAAAAGGAGAGATATAATGTCAAAATAATGGAGGCGTAATGTTAAGGAAAATGAAAGTAAAGTTTATAAAAGTGGTGCTTTTGTTAAAAATGTTAAAAAAAGGGGGCTAATGTTGAAAAATAGGGTAAGTAGTAAAAAAGGCTTTGGGAGTAGATGTTGGAAAGGGGACGATGTTGATGTGGAAAAGGGGAAGAATCCACAATTTATTTTGAGCCCGTAAAGTGAAAGTAAGAATTCCCCGACAATTTTGACTCTTGAAAAAAAAAAAAATTCACCCAGCAAATTTTAAAATTGATTTGATTTTGATTTTTAGATATAAAGATAAACGTTTGGGACAATGAAGAAGGGACGGATTTTCTTTGGATTCCAACCTCTTGCATTGAAAATTCCTACTCCTCCAATTTTGCCCCCCTAAAGTTGAAAAAATACCCCTAAATTAAAAAAAAATGTACGTACTCCTTCAATTCTATACACCATAATAGAACTCCACACTCGACTAAAAATTAAAATATCCTCTTTGATTTAGACGCCTTATAGTAAGGGAAGTATTCCCTCGATTTTGAGCCCGAAAAGTGGAAAAAAATATTTCCCCCCTTTTGACACCCCCAAATCCCATCGATATCGACCCTAAATGTAGAAAGAAATATTCCCCCCGATTTTGATCCCTAAATGTAAAAGGAATTCCCCTTGTTTTCGACCCGTAAAAGAGGGGAAACTCGATTTTGACTTCAAAAAATAGAAAAAAAAAATCCCCCCTCAGTTTTGATCTCTAAAAGTGGAATAAAATTTCTCCCCCACGTACTGTTATAAAAAAAAAGAAAAAAATTTCATTTGGAAAAACAAACCTAAAAGTAGAAAAGAATTACCTCTAAAAATGAACTCCAAAAAGTGCCAAAATAATCCCCACAAATTTTACCCCATAAGAGTGAACCCCCTTATTGATTTTGACTTGGAAGTAAAAAAACATTCCCTTCTATTTCGACGTCTAAAATTAAAAGAAAAATACCGCTCAATATCGACTCCTACTTGTAAAAGAATTACATCCCCCACAAATTTTGCCCCCCAAAATAAAAAAAAAAGAATTCCCTCGGATTCCAACCACCAAAAAGTGGGAAATAAAATCTTAACGTCTAAATTTTATCCACTAAAAGTGAAAATATCCCCCTCTCATTTCGCCCCCTAATGTAAAAAGAAAATCCTATCATTTCGACCCTTGTATGTGGGAAAAAATTCTCCCCTCGATTTTGACTCCTGAAAATTAAAAAAAAAATCTCCCTCCCCCAATTTTGAATTATAAAAGTATAAGAAATTTCCCTCGATTCTGTCCTCTGAAAGAGAAAAAAATCCTCTTTGACTTCGACCCCTGAATTTAAGGAAAAAAAAAACTGTTTCATTATCATCGATGTGATTTTTTTTACACTTTTAGGGGTAAAAGTATAAAAAAAACCACATCCATCAATTTTGACCCCCAAAAGTAAAAAAAAAAAAAACATTTGAAAGAACCCCTTTTTAAATTTTTTGCCTTGAAGTAGAAAAAAAAGTCTTCCCCGTCGACTAAAAGTTAAAGAAAGTTCGCTTTGATTTTAGGTCTAGAAGTGCTGGAAAAATCAAACTTTCCCCTGATTTTAACCCCTAAAAGTGAAAATAAAGAATTCCCATGGATTTCGATCTCTGAATGAAAAGATCTCCTCCTCAGTTTTTATTCCTAAAAGGGGAAAGAATTACCTCTCAATTAAGACCTCAAAATTTGGGAAAATTTCCCCCAAATTTGCCCCGTAATAGAGAAAAAAGCCCAACTCCTTCCTTTCAACTCTCAAAAGTGAAAAAATCCTTTGGATTTTGAATCCATAAGAATGAAAAAAATCCTCCTCCCGGATATGACCCCTAGAAGTGGAAATAAATTCCCCCCCTGCAATTTCCACCCCTAAAAGTGGAAGAATATTCCCTCTGATCTTGACCCCTAAAAGTGAAAAAAGGCCCTCCCCATTTCGATACCTATTTGAAAAAAAATCCCTTAGATTTCGACAAACATCATTTCTTTGAATTTGATTCCGAAAAGTGAAAAAGAATTTCCTCTGATTTCGACGCCTATAAGCGAAAAAAAAATCCTTTGGATTTCAACCTTTAAAATTGCAACAAAATCTCCCCCTCGATTTTGACCCCGAAATGTAAAAAAATAAACCCCCCCCCTCTCAAAAAAGGGGGAAAAATTCCTCTCAATTTTGTCACAAAAAAGAGACCCCCCCCCCTTTTCACTCTCCAAAGTGAAAACAATCCCTCAGATTTTGACACCTGGAAGTGGAAAGAAATCTTCTCCCCCGATTTTGACCCCTGAATGTAAAAAAGAATCCTTAACCTCTAAAAGATGAAAAAAAATCTTCCACTTGATTTTGACTTCTAAAAGTGTATTCCCCGCCTCACAGTTTTGACCCATAAAAGTGAAAAAAATCTCTGTACCCATTTTGATCCCTCAAAGTGGAAAAAAATTACCTCTCAATTTAGATCCTTAAAAGTAAGGGAAAAATTTTACCCCAAATTTTCCCCGTATAAATTGAAAAATAATCCACTCCCAATTTTGACGTATAAAAATGAAAAAAAAAATCTGACCCTCTCATTTTGATCCTTTAAAGTGAAAAAGAAATGGATTTTGATCGCTAAAATTGAGAAAAAAAATCTTCTCCGCGATTTTGACTTCTAAAAGTAGTGACTAAATCCCTCGTATTTTTACCCCTAAAAGTCGGGTTAAAAAATTACCTCTCAATTTGAACCCCTAAAAGTGGGGGTAAAAGACCCCCCCCCGTCTTTTTTCATTCTTAGAGGTAAAAAGGAGGAATTCCCCTTCGATTTTGAAACTTGAACATGGAAAATAATTGACCGTTATAAGTGTAAAATAGTGATAGTAAAAATAGTTTAGTAGTACGTTTTATTAATGAAATAATCCTCTCTAGTCATTGGTCAACTGAACTCTCCATTGAAAAACCGTGCATCAAAACATACTCCAATGAAAACACCACTATTCAACGTATCCATGTACAACCGATAGGAAATAAAAATGATATAAGATTGGTTTAAAAAAATACCTAATTGATTATGAGATGTGTGAAATATCCTGTGAGACTCGGGAAACGCTGAGTAACTTGACAGATAGACTGATAAAACAATCTGTTCAAATTCCCCTAACCTTTCCCTCGACCAGAACCATCCGTAGATCTTAGATGAAGATATTAGATAGAGACTTTTTCTCATCAACTCACCAATTTACATGTGTTCAAACCAACTTAATACATGTTTATCGGTGCCGTTTTTATCGCATGGACACACCGGACAGATGAACGGGGACCTTGCAATTTCGGGGACCCGGAATTCAAATTGAGAAATAAAATTGGTTCATATTATTAAAGTAGCAGACATTGAGAACATTCTCCAACTTTTTTTTTTTGTTGGCAGTGATATGCCCCCAAAATTCCCAGTTTGAAAACCTAATTTAAATGTATTTGGGACCCTAGTATGTTTCCTCGGCAGTGGGTGGAGGGTCATATATTCTGAAGACAATCCTATTGTTCCTGTTGTCCAAAAGTCTTGTCAGGTCGAAACTTATTAGATCCAAAATTGGAACTCAATTTACCGATGTACTGTAATTGTTAGCATATAAGAAGACTTCGACAGGGGTATTTAAAAAAATGACTGTTCACATACTTTTCCAAGAGTATCTTATTGGCTGACAAAAAATATCGATATTTTCATATCTTCACATCAGATGCCTCCAGATGAAACCAAGCATTCACCAATCCAAAAATTCTGGTTTTTTTTCAGTATCAGCGCCCATCTTAATTTACAACTGTTGTCCCACATCTACCAAGAACAACGAATCTCCATGAAACCCTCAAAAGAAGAAATCAAGCGAAGAATCACACTAGGATGGCAAGCCTTTGGCAGAGCTAGCTCAACCTTCAAAAACGAGAAGATCCCATTAATCCTAAAGAGAAGGGTGTATAACCAATGCATCCTCCCAATAGTCACTTATGGAGCTGAAACATGGAACCTAACCAAGAGACAGACTCGCAAATTGAGAACCATGCAACGTGCACATGAGAGAATAATGCTGGGCCTCACATGGAGAGACTACAAGACAGCACAGTACATCCGAGAAAAGACAAGAGTTAGGGATATCATAGAATCTATTAAAAATTTCAAATGGCGTTGGGCTGGCCATGTTACAAGAATGGCAGACAATCGATGGATATCGCGACTCACGACATGGATCCCCCGAGACCACATGCGCAACCGAGGCCGGCAAAATATTAAATGGAGAGACGAGCTAGACAAGTTCAGGAAGTACTGGCTCCGTGACGCCCATGATAGGGAAGTGTGGTAAATCCTGGGGAAGGTTTATGTCCAACGACGGACGCTAAAAGACTGATGATGATGATGATGATGATTTTTTAGAATCCATGTGACGACTCCTCCCACAAAAACATTAACACTGATAATGGATTTAATGGTACATAACTTTTCACTACTTTATATAGAGTTACTCCCCATGAAAGTATGTCGTATAACTCTGAATTACTCTTTATAGAGTTACTTCCCCTAACTGAGTTTTCATTTCTCTGATATTCAATATGACCACTCTCGAGTTTACCCTGACAGAAACTGAAAAAGATTTTTAGATTGATGGTCTTGCACAACATCAGCGATAAGTTCGATCCCTGTAAGGTGTTCCATTAATCTGTCCTTATTCTAGCTTCGAATATCTATAAGGCATGTATTATTTGATTAGTCTCATATTCAGAATATTGCTTTAGTATACGAATGTACTCAGAGAAAAAAAGTTCCTTAAATCAATGAGGAACATAAAGATTTCACGATGTGATAGAGATTCCTGTGAAATATACGACAAAAGCTTTCATATCATTCCTTTCAACAATACTAAAGAAAACATATTCTTCTCTCTGACAGAATCCTCTTTACCGGGCGTAAAATCGAGATAACTCCTGTTAGTCTTAAAATTAACTAATGCATACAGGTTATCTACCCCATGAAAGAAAACCAGTGGTAGATACGTAAAGTATGGTGATACAGCTTTGAATGAATTTAACTATTTTTATTTGTGTGTTATTTTTAATATCGAGTGGGAGATATTCTGAAACATTAAAGTTTAGTCGGAAAATCAAGTTTTTTTTATTTATTTCGTTGATGCACCGTTTAAAATCTATTTTAACATCCAAAAGTGGAAACGTTAGAAGTTTGTGTTGAAATACAAGTTTTTTTGTTGTAGTTGAAATGGTATACATCTCCAAATTACACGATGGAGATGATCCTGTACTTCATTTCAAGGCCAACAGGAGTTATCAATATTTTACGTACGTAAAATACAATCCATATCTAGTGTTAGATTTGTTTTTCTACCGTAACAAGAACGACAAGAACAGTTACAACACTCCTCATCAAATTTAGGAGAGTGAAAATTATGGTTCCCACACCGTGATTTGAAAGTAAGACCAATGGATTAGTCTTACAGAAAGAGCTAAATTGAAAAGTCAGACATATCTTCAGAATGTATCTTTCACTCTGATAAATTGATACACATATAATTTCATGTTTATCTAAATTCATTATGTATACAAGGCAAAGGTTGCTGTAATCATCTTCTGTCGAAATAGAAGTAGGAGTAGAGTTTGACCCTGCAGCAGCCAGGCTCTTTTTTATTTTTCGAACTTGTGACTGCCTTCCAAATAGATTTTAAAAAATGGCGCTGTCCTTGTCCATTGTTGAAAGTAGTGGGGCGTACTATAGTGGGATACTCTCAGGGTAGGGGCAGATCTCTCGTCAACCAGCCTCAATCTATTCTCAATTTATAAATCCGAATATTTGCTCTAAATCCTTATTCTTGTTTATTCAAAGCAAGTTTTAAAATTAACCAACTTTTTTTGTTTAAAATGATTAATCAGTAAATGTGAAATTTATTGCTTGAATTTATACATAAGCTAGTTTTACTTCCCGAAAATCTTCATGTTTCACACAGTGCTATTTGTGACTGAGAGTTCTCAAAGATCACTGTACGCCCTTCTTGAAATATTACTCAGCAAAGTGAAATATTGCAATGATGACATTTAAATGGAGTTTGGAATAAATAAAAAAATATGTGCTAATGGTAATGCGCAAAGGGAGGCTCGCAGCAGCAGAAGGAATCTAATTATTCGACAACAAAAAATCAGAGCATTGACCACACAGGACCAATATAGATATCAGGGATCTCTCCAATGTGACGCAATAAAACAGGAAGAAATAAAAGAGAAAATGAGGAGGATAAGAAAAATATTAGAAACCAAACTAAAAAGCAGGAATCTGTTAAAAAGGAATGAACACATGGGTTGTATCGGTAGTAAGATACACAAGGCCATTCTTTGGAGGGACAAAGGAAGTAATCCAATCGATAGAGCGGCAAACGAGAACACTTATGAGAATGCATAAGACCATAAACCCCTGAGGTGACACAGATAGACTCTATGAAGGAGAAAGAAGGCGATAGAGGAATCACAAGTAAAGAATACAGGATTAAAAAAAGTATGTGCAAGCAAATAGTAAAGACATTTTTAAAAGCGCTCGAAGCAGTGCAATGACCAACAAAACAGTAGCTAACGAAGAAGCAGCACAGCAAACAAGGAAAGAGAATTGGAACAGAAAAAAAACATACAGGGAATTCAAAAGACAGATACAAAATGTCTCAGACGAGAGATCATGGATAGGCTACGCAAAGGAGAATTGATGGCAGCCAAAAACAAATGCATTGGAACAAACTATATCAAGGCTAAAATCGATTAAACATGAACGAACAACAAATGCCGTCTATTTGGAGAAAGGGATGAGAGCGCAAACCACGGTTGTTAAACATTCCAATTTTGACTTAATAATATATAAAACATTGAAAATCAACAGTTTTGTTGTAGTATGTCATATTTTTAAAAATTCAAAACAGTTTTGTGTTTCTTCTTCCTGTTGATATAATAATAATGATAATAATAATAATAATAATAATAATAATAATAATAATAATAAAAACCAGGGTAGTACCGGTCATAGTGGGAGCACTAGGAACTGTCCCCAAAACGCTGAGGGTGAGACTGGAGGAGATCGGGATTAGGGGAAGGATAGAGACCGTACAAACCACAGCACTACTGGGAACTGCACGGATACTGAGGAAGGTGCTAGAGATATAAGTACTGCAACGAATTGTAGCTCTGTCATGATATGCGAAAGAGAGAGGAAACGTTAGCTGAAGACCTGTGGAGACTTATTGTCACTCAGCCTTCAGCGATAACCACTGGGCAACCGGTGTGAAACTGTAAATCGCAGAATTACTGCGACCTATGAGTACTAGGAGAGGAGGGCTGGAGACTTGAGGAGACTTGCTGTCACTCAAACTCCAGCGGTTAATACCAGGCAACTGGTGTGAGATTCCTAATAATAATAATAATAATAACAATAATAATAATAATAATAATAATAATAATAATAATAATAATAATAATAATAATATATGGGAAACCTGAAGAGAGAAACAGAATCGCTCATCATGGCAGCTCAGAACAAAAGCATCAGGACAAACTATATGAAAACAAAAATCGACAGAACAGAGACAAACAGCAAGTGCCGCCTATGCGGAAAAAGAGATGAGACCGTAAATCACATAACTAGTGAATCCAGTCAACTTGCTCAGAAGGAGTATAAGCATAGACATGATAGAGTATCAATAATGATACACAGGGAACTGAGTAAACGAATGGGATTCAACCATGCAGAAAAGTGGTACCAGCACAAACCAGAGGCAGCCCTGGAGAATGACAACCACAAACTACTCTAGGACTTCGACATCCAAACCGACCACCTTATCAAGGCAAGAAGACCGGATTTGGTAATTGTAGACAAGAAGAGGAAGACCTGCCAAATAGTTGACGTGGCTGTACCTGCAGACCATAGAGTAAAGAGGAAGGAGAGTGAAAAGCGGGAAAAATACCAGGATCTAGTGAGAGAACTGAAGATGTGGAACATAAAGGCCAGGGTAGTGCCAGTCATAGGAGGCGCACTGGGAACTGTGCCAAAGACACTGAGGGTGAGACTGGAGGAGATCGGGATTAGGGGAAAGATTGAGACTGTACAGACCACAGCACTGCAAGGAACTGCGCAGATACTGAGGAAAGTGCTAGAAATATAAAGACTGCAACGTTAAATATTAATAGTGACCCAACAGAGGAAGGGAAATGAAAGCGGAAATATGAGCTGCAGCACTGACATGATGGGCGGGGGAGGGAGGAGATGTTGGCCGAAGACCTGAGGAGACTTATTGTCACCCAGCCTCCAGCAATGACCACTGGTCAACTGGTGTGATACTGTGACCTATGAGCACTAGGAGAGGAGGGCTGGAGACTTGAGGAGACTTGCTGTCACTCAAACTCCAGGGGATACCACCAGGCAACTGGTATGAGATTGCAAATAATAATATCAGATTATATTAGGCTTTGAAGACCTTGGATCCGATTTTTTGAATGTGTGGTCAATTCTGTTTTTAAAGGTTTATATTATACTGGCCTCTACCACTGAATCCAGGACAATGTTCTGTATTTATACCACACAACACGCAAAAAGTGCTGTCTTAGACTCGTATGGAATCTTGGCTTTTTTTTCAGTTTGAATTATTGATCTCGAATGATGATTTCGTCTTCTTTAATAAGGGGACTGTCTATATTGTATAATTTATGCGTGAATTTGTATGTCTCTATCATGTATCACCCGTCCTTCCTGTACTACATGCTTGGCTTATTTATTTCTGCAAGCTTCACTTCATAACAGTGGCCATGCATTACTGGCGCTAGCTTTGTTGCTATCCGCTAAACTCCCTCGATAATAACTTCATCCTTTCGGTACCGTGGTGATCACACAGCATTTGCCTGCTTCAAATGAGGACGTGACAGGGTTTATAAGAGCAGCCTAGAAAAGTATCACTATCCAAGAATTAGTAGGATATTCTGATCATGCCTAGTAACGACTATGCACCGTAATACATTTCTTTGCATGTATGTGCTCTTCAACTCAAGTAAGAGAAGGAACGAAAGACGTAAGACTCATGTCGGGATTCTATTCTATCCGGAAATACATCAATAGTCTTCGCTTGAAGACCAAACAACATCTTCCCCCATATATATATATATATATATATATATATATATTGAGAGAGAGAGAGAGAGAGAGAGAGAGAGAGAGAGAGAGAGGGGGGGGGTCAGATTAATCATTCTTCCGACTGCTATGGGCCAGTGGCTGGTAGCCGGTGGCTGCTACCCTACTACTCTCCCTTCTTCTTCTGGGGATCAACCAAACTTATAGGCAAGGGTCCTTTTTCTATCGCTATCTCTTTTACTAAATTACCTTACCCTCTTTTTACCTGATACCGGAACTAAATGATTTTCTACCCCTTTCTCTTCTATTTTTCTCCTGCTTTCTTCCGTTTCTCACGTCACTAAACTTGCTGTCCGTCGTTCTTACCCCCACTGTTAGAATCCTTATACACTCTCCCTTTTTTTTTATCAACCCTCTTTTCACTTTTCACTACGTCTGAATCAAGTGGCTGTGAGCGGCTATCTATCTGGGTGTTCCAAGTAAACACACCTTATCTTGCCATAGTAAATCTAATTGAGATGTTTATATCATTTTTTTTACGCCTGAGAAGGATTAGTTCGTTACACCTGCATACATACATACAAGTAAGTAACGTATCTTTAAAGACTAAGTATGTAAGTACAGTACACACATACCCATGAATAAGGTATCTTTAACGAAAGTGTTATTTAAAGATAAGATGAAATATTCAAGAATAAAAATGAATTATTCAATTAAACAGTCCACATCAGCCCTCATATTGTAATAAAGAGAAACCATGCTGGGCATCATATCATAAATCGTCTCAAAACGAGAAAAAGGACAGACTCAGTTCGAAGCCTGCGACGTTGTGTATTCAATTTTCAATAGTATTTGTCAACATTTGTCAACATTTGTTTCTGTAATGAAAAATATTGATGATAAAATATTTTTCTCGTTGATATTTCAAGTTAATTCCCGTTAAAACGCCCGAAACAAAAATAAGTAATCATTTCATCAAAAATAAAACGGAAAATGCCATCCGAAATGCAATATAATTAATAGGTAAACGGAGAGATAAACCTAAATAGATATGAAGTGACTTATAAACATTGTTTAGTCTGCTCTCTTCTTTCCCCTTTCTTCCTTTGTTTCTTTCTTTCATTCATTTTTTTCTTTTTTTTCTCTATTTCTCCCTCGTATTCTATTTTCTTATCTTGAGGGTTGCTCTTTTTTAAAGGAATAATACAAAGTAGTGACGTAAAAAAATATAATCATCCCACATTTTGTGTTGATAACAGCGTTCTCTCTTTTCTTGGAAGACCACCTCTCTTTAACTACTCTCGCTTCGGGTCACTTAATTCCTCCCAAACGCTGCTGACCTATTCAAATCTGGTCGGAACATGAAATTTCTGTCGTTCTTAGAACTGTCGACTTACGTCACAGTTAAAAGGTGATGGGATGTATTGAAGATCGTTTTTTGCTGAAATTTCCTTGTCACATACATACATACATACATACATACATGTATATATATGAACGGATGAATGAATAGCTTTGCTTCGCGTACAAAGTTTTGGGAAGGGTTTTCCATAACTGTATGACCTTGGACGACAGGGTCAGCGAAACAGAATTTCAAGGTGAAATGCGACGCTTGTAGGACTAAACCCACCCTTCCAACCAAGGATTTGTATCGTATGAAACACAGAGGTAGTAGAGCCTCTAGTTCGTGGGTTTGACTAGGGTTTCCTTCTCCTGGCACATACTTGGGACAGCTATGGGATCTAAACACACACACACATGATACATATCAATCAAATTCACAGACTTGTACTGCACTGGAAATCGTCTCTGTCAGAGGTGACCTGAAAGTTATTCTTTCATTCGCTACGATTTTTTGTGGAAGATGCGACACCCTTTCCAATTTTTTCCTCCTTGAGGATATACTCGATCA
Organism: Thysanoteuthis rhombus; assembly: GCA_963457665.1. Taxonomy (NCBI): domain Eukaryota; kingdom Metazoa; phylum Mollusca; class Cephalopoda; order Oegopsida; family Thysanoteuthidae; genus Thysanoteuthis; species Thysanoteuthis major. The sequence continues at coordinate 17,423,471 of OY735202.1, forward strand.
GCTGCTGAGTACACGGGAAATTTGTCTTAATGAAGAGTTTTCCACACTCTTCGTTCATACCGGGAATCTTGTCCGCTCATATGATGTAATGAATAGCACGTCTGTTCCTTACGTAGAAGAATCACAAAAACAAAAATATATTTGTATACGCGTAATCATGCGTTCTTTTAAATCGCTTTTATACAATTATGAACTAAAGAAATTTTATTTTGTCAAGTGGTCACCGTATATGCTGGAGTATAATTCTACCCGCAAACTAAAATGTTGATTCAAGTTTAGTCCAATATACGCCGTATAAGTCGGATATCAAGCACATCAGAGTCTCAAGTTCGTAAGGTCTAAACAGACTAATATGATCCATTTGGAAAAATGTCTGATGCTTGAAAAATTGACTTATATACCGACAAATGGGATGTATTATAATTTCTTCATATTTCACAATTTTAGCACAATGTTGGACACAAAATTATACATTTTGTCTTTTCTAATAATCGCACATGTCACGTAATTACCTACCCCAACAATGTTAGAGAGACAAATGTATTATGCTGTGCCTGCCTTTACGTCTGTCAATACGATATCTCCGAAAGTTCTCAAATAATTTAAATTAAATTTTGTGGAAGGTACGGCAATGAGATGAGAAAGAAGTGATCAAATTTCTGGGTGGATTCATAAATATCGCACATTAATGAATTCGCTCTTGTTTGTCCGCACGATATCTCCAGATGCTCTCAATGAACTTATACGAAATATTGTGGAAGGATCGGACATAGGCTTAAGAAGAAATTATTGAATTTTGGGGTGCATCCACCGAAGAAGTAAGTAAATTTGGGGGCAAGGCCGCCAATTTATATCTGATTCCTATTATTCTGCACGAAAAAAGTTGAAAACGAACAGTAAATAAAAACACTAAATTTGGACTCAAATGGAATTGAGTCAATATTTGTAAATATTCCGAAAATCACGTTTACTCTCCTATTTCTCAATAATTTCTTTTTAGTGCATGCTTAGTGAGTGTACACACTAATCATAATTTATTGAAAAGAGGTGCAATCAATACACACGATAGACCCATCTACTTTCCTATCTCTCATAATGCAAGATTATCTTAAACAATTTTTAGAAATTAAATTAAATGTAAACAAATCAAAGTTGAAAGTATTTAATTTTTGATTTGGTCAAGTTAACTTTGGTCAAGTTAATGAATGCACAGGCTCATGTTATTAATCTATAATGAAATAGTTATCAACATAAGTTGAGAGAGAGAGAGAGGGGGGGAGAAGGATAGAGTGAGAGCGAGAGCGAGGAGAGATCTGATTACTTTAAACCTTCAGTACTAAGTCCTTATGCATTAAAATCGACTGACATCAGATAACCTATCGAGTAAAAAGATAATGAAAGTGAATCTTTGACGTAGTGTATATCCAAAGACTCAAATAAATATATTTTGAAAAACACAGCAAGAGAAAACTACTGGTATACTAATGATAATAGTAATTAATGATAATTGATAGAATACTACCCATCAAGAACGACAAGATTATTTACAGATGGATTGGCACTCTTGCCAATGATCATAGTATCTGTGCACTCTGCCTAAGGTCAAAGTATTACTCACTGGCATTTTCACCGATAATCTGTTCACAGAACACGCTTAGGCTTTGCGCTGGTACAGTGCCAAGGCCGATGAGGGCCAACCGAGGTTTGGTATTGCTAAGCGCATTGAATCCTACAGACCCGTCCTTGGACCTCAATAAAATTACTCGGCCCAGTCACTGGGAAGCGGTTCGCCTCAGAGCAGTGCTGTCCCATTGCACCGAGAGGGATGAATCGGGCCAGTCCTGACACTTTCTCAACATTGGTTGCAGGGACTGGAGTAAATTTTTGGATGCTCCATCCCACATTAAACTCGACCTTGTGTGACATCTTGTTCTTGAGGGAACGGAAGAAAGGAAGAGACCTAGGATTCGTCCAGTGGCCTCAAATATTACTCAGCCCAGTTTCAGGGGGAGCAGTTTGCCCCGGGGCAGTACTGTCCTATCGCACTAAAAGGGATAGGTCGGGCTTGCCGTGAGGCCTTAGCGACGTCAGTTACAAGTACTGGGGCAAATTTTGCAGCTCTTTCATAACTGGAATCCCTCATTAAAAACAATCTTGTGTCATATCTTGCATTTGTGGGAGTGCCCGTAAATACGGATCAGTGTTTGATATCTGATTGTATTGTTATTATTCGCATTTCTCTAATTATTGTCGTCGGACAATGATCAGGTCATATCAATTGCTTAGCAATATCCATAATTTTAACCCATTTCATTAACAGCGAACAGAATCGACAGATTTAAAAATGGGGTAAATTAAGATTAATTTTCAAATCGGTTAACGGCATTTGTCAAGTATTAAGTGACCCGAAAAGAAAGCAGACTATACAATGTTTATAACTAATATATACACTTGATGTATATACTTATAACTTTTTTCATTTGCCTACGAATTATGTTGCGTTTCAGATGATATTTCTTTGTTTTGATTTGGGTATAATCATTATTTTTACTTCGGACGTTTCAACGTGTATTAGCTTGAGGTCTCAATTGGAAACAAATACTTTTACTACAGAAACAGATGTAGACAAATGATGTCACAATATATATATATATATATATATATATACATATATATATATATATATATATACATATATATATATATATATATATATATATATATATATATATATATATAACGTCTCAGTTTTTGAACAGAGTCTGCTCCTTTTCTTGTTACTAAAAAGCGTAATATTCGAACGAATGAAGAAGGAGGAAGAAGAAGTAGATACGGTAAAATGGAAATGGGATTTAAACTAATCCCCCCTCTCTCTCTCTTTTTCTCTCTCTCTCTTTCAATATATATATATATATATATATATATATATATATATATATATATATATATATATATATATATATACATAATCTAGAAAGCTTTAAAGCTTTAAACACTAAACAACTTTTTCAATACATTTTATGTGTCACTTTAGTCACCTATTTCCCAGCATCTATCAATGCAATTCATGTAATCTTCAAAAGATTTTTTCCTTTGTTTTTCCCTATAGTTTGTATTAAGTATTAATTTTCTCTTGTTGGTCTCAGTTGTTTATCATGTAACCATTTTGGGGATTAAAAAAAAAGCAGCTATATTAACATGGCACCCCAGCATTGTTGACTAAACACCACCTCCTTTCTTTATGTAGCCTTTGCCATGAATATGGTTTGTCATTTTATAAAAGGTTTTTTTATGTATTCTATATTAATATTATTCTATGCTACTAATTTATCTTTTGAAACAAGGCTTTTAGGTTACTCTAAAGCTGTTTTTAACGATGAGGGGTCAGTAAGTATGACAACAGACAGGACTCACTCATCGTGTTATTTCTATCGATATATATATATATATATATATATATATATATATATATATATATATATATATATATATATATATATATGCGTGTGTGTGTGTGCGTGTGTGTGTGTGTGCGTGTGTGTGTTAAGAAATGGATATATGTGATCCGACAGAATGAATTATAAATTGCGTTATATTATATAGACAGTCATTTAGAATTATCTCCCGTCATTACACGGTTGATATATCACTCAGTCTTGACAACGTAAATGGAATTAGCAATCAAAGAAAATGTGACTGTTGCACGAATCGAACCTACCACCGATAGGGTAGCCTCTTGTGGCAATGCTCTTATCATTGAGTTAAACAGCCGCCGGTAATACAAAGGCCCAAATACCTATTTTTACACCGAATTCTCATATCGCTTATTCTCAGTCTATTCGTTTCTTTTAACGCACACACACGCACACACTCACACACACACACACACACACACACACACACACACACATATATATATATATATATATATATATGACTCAATTAACGCTCCCCCTATAGGGACGATTGAGCACTCATAGGTGGATCATCATCATCATCATCATCATCATCATCATCATCATCATCATCATCATCATCATCATCATCATTCTCTTAGCGTCCATCGTTGGACATAAACCTTCCCCAGGATTCGCCACATCTTTCTATTGTGGGTGACGCGGAGCCAGTATTTTCTGAATTTGTCCTGCTTGTCTCTCCATCTAATATTCTGCCGGCCTCGGTTGTGCATGTGGTTTTTGGAGATCCATGTCGTGATGTCCATCGGTTGTTTACCATTCTTGCAACATGGCCTGCCCATTACCATTTGAGTTTTTTAATGGATACTACGATGTCTCTGACTTTTATCTTCTCCCGTATGTACTGTGCTGTCTTGTGATCTCGCCATGTAAGATTGAGCATGATTTTCTCATGTGCACGTTGCATGGTTCTCACTTTGCAGGTCAGTCTCTTGGTTAGGTTCCATATTTTAGCTCCATAAGTGACTATCGGGAGGAAACATTACCCTTCTTTTTAGAATCATTGGGATCGACTTGTTTTTGAAGGTGGAGATTGCTCTGCTGAAGGCTTGCCATCCTAGAGTGATTTCTTCTTTTGAGGGTCTCGTAGAGATTCGTTGTCTTTGGTAGATGTAGTGGTCCACTTCCCCCATTTCTTTTTTTCTTAATTTTGATCTTAACGTTTTTATCTCCGATGTGGTTGTTGCACATGATCTTCGTCTTGCCAAAGTTCATGTATAGGCCGACATTTTTGCTCTCTCCATTTAGTTCATCTTGCATTAGTTGGAGGTCGTGTAGGTTATCTGCGAAAAGGGCAATTTCGTCTAAAAATCTGTTCAGATACTCGCAGAATTTTTTTCTTCCTCTTCTACAAGTCCAGTCTTCTGAAGATTATTTCGAGGCAGACTGTGAAGAGTTTGGTTGAGCTGGAATTACCTTGTCTTACCCCTTTTGGGAGCTGAAAGGGCCCAGAGTCTTTATGTAGCCTGATCTGCGGAAAACAATAATGCAACGCTTTCATAACTCTTGATTTGAGCATTCTGGTAGATGATGAATTATGACGTATGCATAAAAAACTCATCCTAATTCGGTCCAACTGCTCGTCCATTTCTGCGAAGAGTAGGAATAGAATACTGGACTCCTGGACTGGGGTGAAGGTTTCAATTCTGTCTGACAGTACTGAAGTGGCTATCGAGTCCGTCGCCATACTGAAGAGTTGTTATACGACGAACCAGCTGTCTGTGGATATATATATATATATATATATATATATATATATATATATATATGCAGATAGCTAAATCTTTATCACTAATGTATGGCGTCACCGAAACTGTCGATAATAAATTGATGTCCTACCATCTTTGTGCCAACTATGTTTTTTGTGAGTAAACGAATGATAATTCCTTTATCGACAATTTTTGATTAATTCATTCGAGTAGCAAGTTGTTGACAAAAATTAGTTGTTTATAGTCGACTGTATAGTGAATCATGTTAAATCTCGGTACTTATTAAACTTGTATTTAATGATCCTGCATTTTACATAAAATATATTCCCTTCTCCTTAAAATTGTCGTGACACGATCCTTTAAAACACCCACAATCACCAGTTTATCAACCTGTGCAGTAAAGTTAATTCCAGTTTATTGCAAATACTTGTTTTTAAATCGTAATTTAATTTGCAGGACATATCATCATCTATAATCCACAGAATTTCATATTGATTATGAAGATTCAATCTTTCTTAACATGTAAACATATCAGAGTTTTAACCAAGAGAAAATGTAAGAATTTACAGTAATTCAAAATGTTTATTATGATGTATGGCCTATCAATATGTAGGTGATATATCTTGCGTTCCAGTTTCATCATCTTACTATAATTCATCAAATATCAGTACGTCTGTCTGAAGTAGGAAAATTCAAGAACTGCTATGGCCAACACATATTTGTGGTCACTTGTAGGGCCCCTAAACAGGCCTTTAGCGAGATGGTTTTTGAAAACCCTGTCTCGAAAAGGAGTATTTAGTGGTGGGTTCAATTTACGATGTGGTTCTGAGCTAAATTGATCTTTTATTGCATTCACGCTTACTTAAGATATTTACTATCTTTCAGCAAATATTTTGTCAGTTTTGATTGCAAAATCCAGAAACGGCCAGAGCTATGAACACCAATTTTTTTTGGTTAATAATGGGATCCCAAAGCTGGTTTTTAGACAATTAGTTTTTGAAAATTCCTCCTCAAATAAGTTTTTTCAGTCAGGACTGCAATCTATGATAACAATCTATATTGAATCAGTCCATCATTTTGTGCCTAGCTGCGTTCATGCTTACCCGAAAATTTACTTACTTTAATTCACCAAATACAATGAAAAATCCCAGTGGTTAATCGTTTATCAGCGCTGAAATTCGATACAAGTTTAAACCCCACTGAAACTATGACAATCACTAATGTTTTTTTGGAAAGGTACGATCCACTCTTCTCACCAGCGATGGGTAAAATGGTGTATGGTAGAGTGAGTGACACCTCTTGGGGTGTGTATCACCTCTAAGTCTACTTCACATATTGCCTCGGTACAGACGACTGAAACCGTAGCCAGAGTAAGGGCACTACTTTATTTTACTTAATTAAACGCTATCTGATTTTCAGCTTTCATTTTCATTTTCTTTTGACAGCAATTTCCACGACCCGTTAGTTAAATTCACCAAATGACCGCCTGATTGTTTTCGCAGGAATAGCCATGTCCATGTTTTTTGCATACCATACATACAAAAAAACAATTTGTGGGTCTGCATTAACGCTCTTCCCGATGAGAGTGTTCTAATATCCATGTATCTATGCATCCGAACTATACTAAGAGAATTATTCCATTTATGTGTTTATGGCCTCTGAATAACCCAAATGGTGCATTGTAGTCAGTGTAATCAAGGTAAACCTGAAAAATAGTTTGGATCACTCACTTGGACCAAAGGCCTCATTTAAGCCTTCTTCAGGAACAAGCAGTCAGTAATAACAATAAGGGTAATAATTGTAAAAAAAAACAAACTAAGTACAGAAGGTGTGTAATGTGTGTGCGTGTATGGGACACACACACACACACACACACACACACACACATATATATATATATATATATATATATATATATATATATATATATATATATATATCCAACTCGCTCATACATACACAAATTTACACGTAGTCGAAAATGTATACACCTATAGATAAATACTATGCATATATACATATCGCGGTTGCGTTGTGCCTTTAAAACGATTAAGTTGGGTTTTAACCATGAATATAATGAAATAACGGATTCGCTACACAAACACGTTTATGTTTCTTCAGGCGAATGATTCGATTTATTTCAGATCCATATTCAGGGTATTTTTTAGGGTGGGTCTATTTTTCTACGGTGGAGCAACTACCTCTTATTCGATTTGCAAATCTTTTCTTTTTTTCGCTTGTTTAATTGTTGGTAATTGCTTGTTATACTTTTCTATTTCACGTAGTGGAAACAGTTTATTGTCGGGTAGTTATAAATTAGCAGGTGATATTGTGGACGCTTTCTTTATCTGTATGTTGTCAAAACATCAGCTCTTTGTAGTATTTTTCCTCTCTGAAAGTATTTCATTCTCACTTCAATGTGTTTCACAGTGCTGGAGTTCACTTTTACATGACCTTAGTTGTTATTTTAATTGTTTTATTCTTTCTAGGTTTCGTATGTTTCCATATATCTGAGATAATAAAGAAAAATAATTGGATTATTCCTAAAGTGGCGGGGGTATAAAATAATGATAATGTTAATGTTGTCAGTAATGCAGCAACCAATGTTATTTATGATAACGAGCTATACTGGTTAATTTTTGCCTACCTGTATGTGGGGTGTTGAATTATTTATTTCAATTTTTCAATAGAAATTTGAGCGCACCGGAACATTAACTCTATTTCTTTTTTTCTATTCAATAATTCTGCTTTTTGTTTGTTTGTTTTTTGTTCTAATGGCAAAGGTCGGAATTTCAAATTCCCTTTTTAGGCATAGATGACATGAGGTTTCAATATTACGGCATATGTGCTCACCATTTTACTGTGGGCGTGAAGCTGCTATGACTTTGTGTTCAATAATATATTGTAAGCAATCAATTGGTTTTGTATTTTTCTTTTGTAAATGATGATATGTGTCTCGCTAATCTTAGTTTGAAGAGTGTTTTAGATACTCCTGCACGGTATTTCACTTCTATGGGTTTCTATTGAGTTGATATTTCTACTTGTTATACGATATTCGATTTGAGACTATTGTTTTGCGAAGGGCATCCGTTCCTGTTTGTGTGGTTGCAATATGGTTTATTTATATCTCTCTATTTGTTTTTTTTTCTAATTACTTTACTGTTGTGATTTTGCTATGAACTTATCAAAATTATCCATAAAACTCGAGCTAATTTTCAGTTTGTTCTCGTTAAATGTCTAACACAGTTCATTGCTCGTGGGGATTTTTTTTCTATTAATTGTAGGAATATTTTCTTTCATGTTGGTTTTTACTCGTAGGATGAATGGCGGTGTATACCAGATGATTTTCCTAACTTTAATTTTTGTTGCTGCTATATTTTACTCAAATGAATCTTACCTTTTCATCGTATTAAAAGATAGTTTTGGTGAAACTACAGTCCTTTAAGTTTCACGTATTTATTTCTAACATTGTTGAATATTATTTCATTTGAGGAGTTGTACATTAGCCTAGTTTCTACTGATTTGGGGATCTTTTTAATGATTTTGTTTAAATGCTTAAATCTTGCGTTTATATAGGTAATTACAGAATTTTCTCTCCGATGTGGTTTATGGATGTTATTATTCAGATTAAATGTAAAATCTAAAAATGAAGAATTTTTTTCGTTGGCCTTAATTTCAAATTAAAAGTTCAATTTTTTCAATATCTTTTACGATGTATTTTTAAAAAATTGTATTTTTGCTCGTTTCTATTCTCTACAATTAGTAGGCCATTGTCCCGGTAGAGTCCTATATTTTTAGAGTTTAGTTTTTCTAGTCATGTTACACAAAATATACAAACGGAGAAGGCCCGACATCTTGGTTGAATGGAAACTACCCATAGACCCATCAAAACCGTAGACGACGGTTTTATATTCCATTTTTCTTGGTTCTGGTGGGTGGGGAATTTATACGTAAAATTAAATATATATCGCTTAAATTCACCCTTACTGACTGTCCAGTTCCGTAGCTCAGCGGTAGGATATCGGCCTCCGGGTCTGAAGCGAAGGTTTCTAATTTTACCTCTACTGGATGGGATAATGGAAAGTCTATAGCCACACTGAAGAGATGTAATACATCGAAACAGCTGTCTGTGGATGACATAATAATAAATACATATATAAATATATATAGTAGAAAGTAGTTTTACAACACAAGCATGTTTATATTGACCTTGTTTGGGCCTTTTCAGGTGAATGATTATGTATGTTTAAGATTCCTGTTTGGGGAATAAGTGGAAATTTTTGTGGTTGTTGCCATGGTGGGAGGAGTTTTTCTTTTATTTTATTGTTATTCTGTTTTTCAAGTTTGTAGTATGTGTGTGGGTAGAATTTTGAACGTGTTAGTGTAGTGAATCTACTTTTTAGTATATTTTCAACTCTACCCCAAACCAACTTAACACATATAGTTTAAATTTGAATGTATCAAAAAATAAATACATCGCATATCAAACATTGCTCCGTATAATATTACGCTATATTGGAAATACACACACACACACACACACACACATATATATATATATATATATATATATATATATATATATATATATATATATATATATATATATATATACATAATATATATATATATATATATATGTGTGTGTGTGTGTGTGTGTGTGTGTGTGTGTGTGTGTGCGTGCATTTAAATTCGATAGACCCTGTATTATCGGGATATGATTTGTCATTTTTTAATAAAAAGTACAATCCACTCTGATAGTGTATTATTAGCAGCTCTGAATTCCTAGCACGTTTAATTCACTTGCAGAAGAATCCAGGTTCGATCCCCCGTGTGGAAAACTCTTCATTAGGACAAATTTCCCTTTGCACTCAGCAGCTGACTGATTACATCCAAAGCTATGTGACCAGGGTGGAGAACATTGAAAATGAGGTTGTGTCCTCTCCTAGTTGGGAAGGATGGAGCCAGCGAAAGAAGAGTCTTCGGTTCATCCCCGTCTACCAGCACAGTACAAGTCTTTGACTTGGACTGTATAAATACAGTATAACATTTATTGATAAAAATTGAATTGAGTATCTTTTTTATAAGTAGTTTCTCAATGCATTCGTGACACAGAAGTGACTGAATGTCTTCAACCTATTCACCACGATGTTTGGTGCATTAACCTCATTTAAATGACTAAATGTGCTAAATCTGATAATCAAACATACAGCGAGAAAGATATCACATGATTCGAGCTGAAAGTCGAAATCGAAGATTTTTGCACTCAATGAACAGGATTACAATGAGTTGGAATTAAATCGTGCCAGTACTCTCCTTGAAACAATTTCGCTTGAGTTTCTCAGAGTTTTGGGTTGGGAGTGGAAGAAATAAGACAAACAGAGAAAAGAAGGAAAGAGACTAGATAAAAGTGGGATAGAACAAACAAGATTGTTGAACGCACCCAAGAATACTACCAAAAACTCTACTGGAGACATGGACTACTAAACATCTAACAAGACACACAAAACACGAGCAATCACTTCCAGGTTTTCCCAGAAGTTACATCATTGGCATCGGGAGGGGGGGGGGTTAAACAAGCCATCAAACAGAAAAAAGAAAGAAAAGACCCTGGACCAGGAAAATCACCATCGATCTACTTAAAAAAGCTGGTAAAACCAGCATAAGGAAACTAGCTATTCTATTCAACTTATGCCTCAAACGAAGTAAAGTTCTGGAAGACTGGAACACGGCAATCATAATGCTTTTACATGAAAAAGGAAACCCGAAAGACCTAAGCAGCTACAGACTTATAAGCCTACTCAACTGCATCTACAAACTTTTCACAAAAATCATCACCAACCGAATCACAAAAGCACGAGGTGAAAAACAATTACGGGAACAAGATGGCTTTCGAAGATACTTTGAAAAGCAGCAGAATGCAAAATGCCACTTGCTGTAGCATGCATAGACTTGAAGAAAGCCTTCGACTATGTGGAAATTCCCATGATCCTGAAGGCCGTCGCTCTACGAGGTGTAGACCCTTGTGTAACAGTCACAGCAGTTCCTTTATCAAACGACATAAAGACTCAAAACCCTTCTAGCTCCAAAAAGGAGTATGACAAGGTGATACCAGCTCATCCAAACTCTTCACAGCCCGCCTCAAGATGATCTTCAAAAACCTAGACTGGGAGAATGATATCTAAGCAACCTCAGATTTGCAGACAACAACGCCTTTCTCCACAGAAAACCTACACGACCTCCAACTAATGCTAAATGGGAAAAGCAAGAAAGTCGGCCTACACATGGACTTCAGAAAAACAAATGTACAACAATCCCGTTGAAAATAAGAACACAGCGATCAAAATTAAAGATGGAAAACTACAGTGAGTAGACTACTACATCTGCTTGAGACAACGAATCTCCATAAAACCACCAAAAGAAGAAGAACTCAAGCAAAGAATCACTCTAGGATGGCAAGAGTTCGGCAGAGCAAGCCCAACCTTCAAAAACAAGAAATCACTTTATTTCTGAAAAGAAGCGTATACAACCAATGCATCTTGGTGCATTCCTGAGAGTCACATATGGAGCTGGAACATGGAACTTGACCAAGAGACTTACCCGTAGACTGAGAAACATGCATTGTGCACATGGAAGAATCATGTTCAACCTCACATGAAGTGGTCACAAGACAGTACAGTATATTCGGGAAAGAACAGGAGTCTGAGACGTCAATGAATCCACGAGAAAACTTAAATGGCAATGGGCTGGTCCTTGCAAGAATGGCAGACAACTGATTGACATCACAACTCACGACATGGATACCCAGAGATCACATGCGCAACCGACGCTGGCAGAATGTAAGATGGAGAGACGAACTAGACTAATTCAAAAGGTATTGGGTCTGCGACGCCCTCAATAAAGAGGTTTGGCAGTCGCTAAAAGACTGATGATGACTATGAATAAGAGAATCAGAGAACAGAGTAAGATAGAAGAGAGAATTTAAGTAGGATGTAAAAAAGACGAAGGAATGGGGGATGGGAGGAAAAGTGACGAGAGAAACAGAGAAGGGAATAAGAGGGAGTAGAGAAACTTTGAAACACCTTTTATCCCACGCATAATAATTAGGAATTTGACGTCTAGACATGTAACTTTGTAGAAATGGAATTTCAAGTGACGTTAAACTTGATAAATTGTATCTTTACTGAGTTTTAGTTTAACATTCAGGAAATATTGAACATAAATAAGAAAATACTGCACAACGCCATGTTTTTTTTTTCTCGATATCTCATAAGTATACAACCAAAGCATTTTCCCGATAGTCACCTATGGAGCTGAAATATGGAACTTAACCCAGAAACTAACCTGCAGAATGAGAAGCATGCAACATGCACGCGTGATATCATTGCAAAATTACTTGATTATCGCCGTCACTTTTAGACGGGAGGTGTAATCTAGTTTCTTAATACTTTATCTACACTGAAAAAGGCGTTAAGTTGTATTTCTACGGACTAATTTGAAGAAATTGCTTTTCTTTGAAAAAAAATAGTTAAAAATAAGTCTGTCTCGAAGTAAATTTATGATTTATTATGATAAATATTATTTTGAGAAAAACTTATAAATTTGTGTAACAAATTAGGGTTATTTTTCCCAAATTTTATTCTTTTCTTTTTTTTAACAATTTTTTTTTTATCCAAGTAGTTTCATTCCTTCATTATAAAGTCATCAAAGTGTTTCTGCTGTATTATACATTCCATCATAAAACAACGATTCTGATTTTTATCAGATGGATTCTGCTCTACGGCAAGTGCCTTATACGTATTGTGTATGTGCTGGTACGTATGAGTGCATGTTATGTATGACCACGTATGCAGTATGCGTGCTGCGTGTATGTGTTAACGCTTTATGGTTATCTGTCAAGTATAACTTTGTCTGACACAAGGCCACCAAATTTTAGCAAATTATCTTTTGCACATTGTGTGCATGTATGCCTTTTAGGCATCTTGTGTTCGAGTTTGTGTTTGAATGCGTATTTTTGTGTTAGTGTATGTGTGTGTGTGTGTGTGTGTTAGGGATGGGGCTGCACGTCTCTGTATCTATATCCGTGTCAGTTGTACACCTTGACGCGCGTTCAAGATATTACATCAAACATGATTGGTCCGAACGAAATAGGTGGAGAGGTTCATAGAGCGAATTGCTGATTAGATTTGGGGAGGTTTGGTTAGCAATTTGACGAATGGGGATCTTATGTTCTAAAAAGTCGATAGATTCAACACACACACGCACACACACACACACACACACGTATATATATATATATATATATATATATATATATATATATATATATAAGAGAGAGAGGGAATTCGCTTTATTTTGCAACTGTTGTTTACGGGAAAGCGCAATATGATCAGATTATTAAACTAAACAACATAGGAAGTATTTTTAGGAGCACATACCTCCATAGACACCACTTTCACTAAAGTCTGAATGAAAATCAGTTTATATATAGCTTCCAAAATTAATCGAGATCTTTTGGATATCTAGTGTGGACATATAGCTATGATGTCGGTGAGGTAACTGTGAAATTCCTTCATCCACTCCAAAATTTAATCAATTCTTTCGTAGCCCATGATTCACCCTCCCACAAAATGTCTTTGCAATTCATCGAGAACTTAAGGAGATATTGTGTTGACACATAAACAGGTAGAAACCAGTATTTCGAATGCTGATTTTCAAGGCAGATAGTCCTCTCTATTTGGAAGTAAATAACACAATCTTCTTACCCCCCCATAAGCGAATAAATATCAATGACTCTACTTAAAAAATGCTCTCACCAACAACGCATGCCAAGTGCCTTTTTTATATCATGAAATATTTCGATCAACATCCTCATTTTTATTATTTTGTTCATCGTAGTGTTTAACGAATCAACAAATATAATGATGATAATTTGAATCTGTCTTGATCGGTGGCTGAAATAGTTACACATTTCCCAACGGTACCAGAGATCGGTGTTCCATTCCTGATAAACGCCAGAATTTCGTATGCTGATTTTCTAGATCGAAAGCTAATTCCCACTTGAACAATTGGTACAATACAATATTCCTACACCCATTTTGCTTCGTGTCGTACTAAGCCCAGACATACTTTAATTATCTAACTGCGTGTATTTTAAAGTTACGTCTGTAAATAAACAGCGTTTATTGGGATCGGATTCGGTAAGCAACAGCCCGCTGACTTTATTGAATATTTTGAGATGCATTTCAAAATTTTATCTGTACTTGGTTAAGACAGCACAGTATATCAGGAAGAAAACAGGAGTCCGAGACATCATGGAAACTATTAGAAAAACCTCAAATGGCAACGGGCTGGCCATGTTGCAAGAATGAAAGACAACCGATCGACATCACGACCCACGACATGGGTCCCCAGAGATCACACGAGAAAGTGAGGCTGACAGAACACAAGACGGAGAGATAGACTCGACAAATTCAGAAAATACTGGCTCTGCAACGCCCAAGATAGACAATTATGGCGAATCCTGGGGAAGGTCTATGTCCAACGCCAGACGTTAAAAGACTGATGATGATGATGATGATGATGATGATGATGATGATACAATAATATTCAGTACCAAAAAATAAATCAAATGTCTCATTTTCGCATTTGTTTCGGGAATCAACATTCGATTGTTAAAAATATTTCTGCACCAGCTGTTCTCCCCTTCACAGAAATTTCATTGAAGTACTTTGAGAACTTCAGGAGATATTGTGTTGACATATTTGTACGAGGCTGAGGGGTAACCGTAAAAACTTCTAGATTTAATCAAAACTCCCTTAGCCCGTGGCTAACCCTTCCACAACATTTGAACCACAATTCGATAATATTTTGTTCTTGAAAATCCTTAGTTTTTATGGATGGTAGCACACGGAAGTTTAGGTGTATAACTCTATAAGGAAGAAAACATCAAAGGGATCAAGAGAACAAGCTGTTTCTATGACCTTGAATGATCATTGTTCAATTCTTTTATTTCCCTTGACCCACAAAACATGAAAACATTTAAAATCTGGCGGCACACCTAAAATTTTCTCGACTCTTGATTAGAAGAGGATAACTTTTCATTGACTCTTTGAACGCGCAGAGAGATTGATATCTTCTATCTGTTATCTGGAAGTAATTAGATAAGTGATTGGTTTAGTTATGAAAAATGTCGACTGTCAAGATTGAAATGCCTCAGCAAGCATCAGAGAAGTTAACCCTAAACCTCCACATTTACTAAAATGCATCATCATCATCACCATTATCATCATCATCATCATCAGTCTTTTAAGGTCCGTCGTTTTAACATCTAGTTCGTCTCTCCATCTAATATTCTGCCAGCCTCGGTTCCGCGTGTGATCTCGGGGGATCCATGCCGTGAGTCGTGATGTCCATCGGTTGTCCGCCATTCTTGTAACATGGCCGGCCCACTGCCATTTAAGATTTTATAATGGATTTTATGATGACCCTGACTCCTATCTTTTTCTGAATGTATTGCGCTGTCTTGTGATCTCTGCATGTGAGGCCCAGCATAATTCTTTCATGTGTACGTTAAATCTGCGAAATCGCCTATTTTCTTTTCTACAAAATTAAATAAGTATGTAGTTTTAATTTGATGAAAAGTTTGTTTAATGAAAACAAGGTACAAAACTATTTTTTTACAATCATGTAATCAAAATTGAATCAAACTTCTTTCACAAAAATAATAAGTGAATAAGTAGTTTGAAAAATAAACAGATACATGATAATAATAAACAGATTCGATTATATGTTTATTTAATCAAATCAAGGATATGAAACAACCATTTTTTCACAAAAGTTTCTTTGTAAAAGTAAAATCAATCTTATGTTTTTACAAGAAATAAGTGAATTTCGCCATTAAAGCAATTTCGCCGATTCGACGTAACGCATAAGGAAGCAATACCTTCCTTGAATTTGCAGGAATATTTCTTCTTTAGGAAAACTGACAAAATTACAAAAAATACATATCACACCGAATAATATCGATTTCATCAATATTCGATCTAGTACTGTGAATTCACGAACTGCAGTAAAACAAATGTCATGTACAACAAATATATTGAGGACAAAGACACAAAATCCAAACCTGGACCTGAAATAAGTTGACCTTTGCATCTACCTCGGACAACAAATCTCCATGAAACCCTCAAATGAAGAAGAAATCAAGCGAAGAATTACTCTAGGATGGCAATCTCTCGGTAGAGCAAGCTCAATCTTTAAGAAAAAGAAAATCTGATCAGTCTCAAACAGAAGGGTCTACAACCAACGTATCCCTTCGATAGTCACCT
The DNA here is from genome assembly GCA_963457665.1 of Thysanoteuthis rhombus. Taxonomy (NCBI): domain Eukaryota; kingdom Metazoa; phylum Mollusca; class Cephalopoda; order Oegopsida; family Thysanoteuthidae; genus Thysanoteuthis; species Thysanoteuthis major. Next base: position 17,439,986 of record OY735202.1, read on the forward strand.
ACAGAGCTGAAACACGGAACGTAACCAAAAAATTGACCCTCAAAATGAGAACCATGCAACATAACATCGAGAAATCCCAAAGCAGCCCAGTATATTAGAGAAAAAGCATGAGTCCGAGACATCATAGAATCCATTAGACTATGAGCTAGTCATGTTGCAAGAATGACAGACAATTACTTGATATTACAATTCACAACATGGATCCCCAGAGATCTTATGCCAAACTGTGCCCGACAAAAAAAAAAAGTGTGACAAACTAGAGAACTTCAGAAAGTATTGGCTTGGCGACGCCCATGATAGAGAGGTCTGACGAATTTTTTTTTTTTTTCGGGGGGAGTCTTTGTCTAATGACGGACAATAAAAGGCTGATGATGAAGATGGTGATGAAACATAGATTTTGTATTAACAAGTCTGAGAGTCAGACCATGGATGCACTAGTTCTCTACCAAGCACTTTCAGACATATATATTAGGAACGAGAGGTAGTGGGGGTGTTCTGATGAAGTCGATACATTTTCGTATTTTCTCATCAAAACAGTTTAGTCCAAAAGATATTCGTATTCGATTCTTAACTGGAAGTTCCACTATTTTAAAAAACACAATATTAAGCAATTAAATCGGTACATAATTGAAATACAAAATGTAATTCAATGTGTATTACTTGATGTGGGAATACGTTTCCCTGCGGACAGAGGATATGTCACAAAGTCCCTTATTTCATGTGCGTTTCGAAAAATTCCCATCAAGGAATAATACCCTGATTCTTTCCGCTGCCGAGATGGTATAGCCAAGAGACTGAGAATCAGTCAAGAGATGGATTTGCTACGAAAATTAATCAGACGAACAAACTGAACTTGTAGAAATTCTGGGAATTCTACAATACAAATGGTTCTGCTTAGTCTGACACGGAGCCAAATGAAGATAATGGGGAGATAGAAAGATTGTGTTGCGTCAATCATCAAAGGAAAGAGAGCCTATCAGCCTGCAATTAAAATCAGTACACTATTAGAAATACTGGCTTTTATCTGGGTTTGAGCATCAACAATTGACGCCGGGGGTAAAATATGAATCTCGCTTAGGCATCATAGAAGACAGCAAGGTGAGAATAGAATACAGAGTGATCCATAGGTTTTAAACCAAGTACGGCATCTCTTATATAAAATTTTGAAAACTAAAAAGTGAGCGTACGGTGCCATACCAGACTTGAGCCATGATCGACCAGGGTCGTCTCAAAGGGCTTGGAGAGCTCAACGGCACTTATTATTCCGAGACGGCCTTGATTGAGGTCAGAGCTTCGAGTAGACCAATACAAGATATCTGACTTGAATAGTTCGAGTGAGATTTCAGCAGTATGCTTAGGTTGATTTTACTGCTGGAAAGTGAACCCCTGTCCAAATCTCAAATCTCAGGTTTATCTGAAGAATTTCCCTTTATTGAGCGGCACCCATAAATCCCTCTATTCCAATCAGTCTCTGTCGATGGGAACTTCCTTACAGTATGAGGCTGCCATCATGCTTCACTTTTGGGATGATGTTCTTGGTTTAATGAGAGGAGTTGGGCGGCGCCAGCCGTAAAAAATTTCCTCCATGACCAAAAAGTACAGTCTTAGTCCAATCTGACCGGAGTACATTCTTCCATAAGTTTGAAGAGTCTGCTACCGGCAGAATATTGGATGGAGAGATGAGCTAGACAAGTTCAGGAAGTACTGTCTCCGCGACGCCCATGATAGAGAAGTGTGGCAAATCCTGGGAAAGTCTATGTCCAACGACGGATGTTAAAAGACTGATGATGATGATGTCCGGCATGTGGGTTCCAATAGGCGACTCTTTCTTGGTAGGTTTGTTTTAGTCTCGTACTCTATCCATTTTGTAATAATTGATTTAATGGTGCTCTGTTTGATGTTCAAAGTATGGGATATTTTTTTTATTGCCCAACCCTGATCTGTACTTCTCCACAAATTTCTCCCTGGCCTGTTCGGAAAGCTCCTTAATCTTTGCGGCACCACTTGTCTCTGGGTCCTAGAACAGATGTAAATATACTGATATCATTACTGATTATGTGACACTTTCTTAAAACAAGTTTTTTTTTTTTAATCTTTCTCTTCAGAAATTTGGGCAAGATTCTTTAGGTACTTCACATAAAACCCGAAAAAGTTCATTTAAATTACTAGTTGCAATACAACTAAAGAGGAAAATCACCAAGGGCATTTGTCATGTTATGTACAATACAAGTGCACTTGACAACAGTTTATCTCAGTCTTGTCACTTTTGTTACTAAGATATGCCCTTTGATATACAATAATCAAAAGTTTGTAATGCAGCTCTTTACGCATTTGATTTTTACTGATCATTGTTGGCTAACCTTGGAAATGTGTCTGGTACAAATCAAAATTTATCTTAACTATTGGCCAGGAGGTGCAGGAGGTGGCTTCAAGGTTGACAGCATAGAGAATGGAACAAGTGATCTGAGTTCAATCTCCAGATGGTATGGTTTGTGTTTATTCTGCACTGGCACAGTTGGAAAAGACATGTATTTAAATTCTAAAAATGTCTATGCTAATATTTTACATCGTCCGATGTCCTAAGATTTTGACTAAAAGACGTTTACCGAAGCTCGAAATAGAAAGCTATTGGAATTGGACGAAATGCAGTGAGCTGTAGTCTCCCAAATACCTCTGTATACTATGTGTCTTATATGACTGTTCCTTGTCTGTCCGACAGAAATCTGTGATTCCTATTTCTTAAGCCTCCTTTATTCCTGTACCTAATCATTAAAGGTCTGTAAATATGACTAATGAATGTAGTGAATGAATAAGTAATCATGGTGATAAAAATAAAGGTGTAAGTGAACCAATTTTCACAAGGTATAATGACCTAGGGATGTAACGGACAACAAAGGAACTGTAGATTCATGAGAATGTTCTTTCTCTAACTATTCTCAGTTTAGTGATTTCAGAAATAGTAACATGGGGCCCAATTAGAGAACAGTTTTTATCAAATTTAAGGAGTAAAACTCAGTATTCTCCTTCTGTGATTTGAAATCACGACTGACTGATTAGTAATTGAGTCTATAAACAATTGTGCTAAATTAACAAGTCTCACATAGCTATCAAAATTCATGCTAGAAATACGCAATGGATTACTCCATCCTAATGAATAAATGCATTTATGCTAAAACAGTATACTTTTATAAATCATTTATTTATCATATACTAACTGAGATACCCAGTGTGGCTTAGGGGAAAAAACTGCTAATATGATGATACTGAGAAGCAAACGGTATTTTTTTTTACAGAGTTCATTAAGAAAAAAAAATGCCGGCATGCATAAGCCCTCTCAGATACTCTATTATTAATCTTTCTGAAAATTGAGAATCCGGCTGTTCATTTTTGCCGTTAGAAATTTGCATGTCAAAGCAGACTATAAGACTAAATGTGTATCTATGTTTCATTGTTACGTTCGGATTCAGATTAGTGCCGGATTAGGGTTAGAGTTTTTGATTAAAAAAACTGTTTTATTGTCAATTTAGGGTTAGATTCTTAAAGTGGTGTTAGCACTGATAGAAGGAAAGATTCAGGTCCATGGTCACTTGTGACAAAATGAAAGTGAGGGTGCAATGCAGTATTATAGCTACATAGCGAATTGTGCCCCCTCTTATAATACCTCTAAGTATATATATTTTCTTAAAGCTAACAGATTTGGGGAGATTTGAAGGTCTAATAAATTCGAACATGTGAAACAGCAAGTAAAAAAGTAAAATTTTCTAGAACGGATTGGAACCCTGTCAACTGATTGTATTTCATCATCATCAGTCTTTTAGTGTCCTGCGTTGGACATAGACCTTCCCCAGGATTCGCCACAATTCTCTATCGTGGGCTTCGCAGAGCCCGTATTTTTCTAAATTTGTTCAGTTCATTTCTCCATCTTGTATTCTGTCGGCTTCGGTTTCGCATGTGATCTCTGGGGATCCACGTTGTGAGTCATGATGTACATCGGTTGTCTGTCATTCTTGCAACATGACCTGCCCATTACCAATCAAGTTTTCTAATAGATCCCATGATGTCTCTGACCCCCGTTTTCTTCCCTATGTACTGCGCTGTCTTGTGATCTCTCCATGAGAGGTTGAGCATGATTCTCTCATGTGCGTTTTGCATGCTTCTTTGTTTGCAAGTCTGTCTCTTGGTTGGGTATTGGGAGGATGCATTGGTTTTATACTCTCCTCTTAAGGATTATAGAGATCGACTTGTTTTTGAAGGTTGAGCTTGCTCTACCGACGGCTTGCTATCCTAGGGTGATTCTTCGCTTGATCTCTCCCTCTTTTGAGGATGTCATGGTAGATATAGTGATCTAACTTGCATCTTCCATCTTGACAGTTATGTTTTTATTCTCAACATGATTGTTGCACATGATTTTTGTTTTACTGGAGTTCATGTGTAGGCCGACTTTTTTGCTTTCTTCGTTTAGTTTATCTAACATAAGTTGGAGGTCGTGTAGGTTCTCTGCGAAAGTGACGATGCCGTCTGCAAATCTCAGGTTGCTCAGATATTCGCCATCTATTTTGATTCCTCTATTCTCCCAGTCCAGTTTTCGGAAGATCATCTCCAAGTAAGCAGTAAAGAGTTTGGGTGAGTTGGTATCACTATGTCTTATTCCTTTTGGTGCTGGAAGGGTTCAGAGTCCTTATGTAGCCCGAGAAAGAAGTTGCTGTGATTGTATATATGTTGTGGTACTTTGACTTATACAGGGTCAACACTTTGTAGAGTGATGACCTTCATGATTATGGGGTCGAATGCCTTCTTGAAGTCTCTAAATGCTACAGCGAGTAGCATTTTATATTCTGCTGCTTTCTCTTTCAGCTGATTTATTGAATGGAGATGCTCCATGATCGAGTAGTTTCTTCTAAATCCAGCCTGCTTACGTGGTTGGTACTCATCTAGTGTTTTAGTGATCCGGTTGGTGATGATTTTTGTGAAAGGCTTATAGATGGGCTTCAGTAGGCTTATACTTGTTGTTGTTGAGGTCATTGGGGTTTCCTTTTTGTGCAGAAGCATCATGATTGCATTGCTCCAGTCTTTCGGGACTTTACTCTGTTTCAAGTTGAAAGCTAGTTTTTTGTTGACGACCTTACCAGCTCTTTTGAGTGGATCGATGGTGATATTATCTGGTCCAGGAGCTTTTCCCTTTTTTTGTTTGTTTGATGGCTTGTTTAACCTCCCTCAGTGTAACTTCTGGGAAATCTTGGTCGTTGTTTTGCTGCCCGTGTCTTGAAGAGTTAAGTTCTTGGTAGAATTCTTTGGTGCATTCGACAATTCTATCTCTGTCAGTTGTTATGTCTCCGTTTTCTTCGAGTACACTCGTTAACTGTTTCGGTCCTCTACTGAGAGCTTTGTTTATTGCTTTGAAGCCCTGACGTTTCCGAGAGTGGTTTTGATGATTGCTGTCGTACGCCTTTTTCTGTCTTCTCTTAGTTTCTTTCTGATTGTTTTGTTTACTTCGGTCTCCTCTATTTTTCCCTTTTTAGTGGTGGTTTGAGGTTTCTGCGTTTTTCAATGAGTTTCTTGGTTTCGTCAGAGATTTTACTAAGGGTCTGTGTGCTTCTTGGTTTGAACATAGAGGCAGCTTCTATTAGAGAGGCTGTTATTTTGTGGTGGAGTTTGTTGATGTTGGTGTCATTCTCATCAGTAAGTTAAATCTGTTCTTCAATTCTAGTTTGAAGGGTTGAGTGAGTTCCTTTGGTACGTTCAGTGGTTGCTGTTTGGTGTGGAACAATTTTCTACGTTCTTTATTGGTGTTTACTTGCATTTTACATCTTACCATTCTATGGTTGCTTCCTATGTTTTCTTAGTTTAGAATTTAACTGTCTCTGATGGTGTCGCTTGTATCCGTTAGGATATAGTCTATTTCGTTTTGGTTTCATGGTTGGGGCTCTTCCAAGTCCATTTTCTATTGGGGTTCTTTTTGAAGAATGTATCCATGATCTGGAAGTTGTTTGTGATTGCAAAAGATCTCCACCTCTCTCGTTCCGTCTTTTGAATCCAGATTCTCCAACGCATCGTTCGTTTCCTTGTCCTACCTGTGTGTTAAAGTCTCCCATGATGAAATTGAAGTGATTTTTGGTATTTTGTAAAAGGAAGATCAAATCATCATAGAAGTTGTTTATCTCTTCTTTGGATGATTGCAAAGTGGGAGCGTACACTTGGATGACAATTAGCTTGTATCTCTTTGAGAGTTGTATGGTGACGCTGGCTATGCGATCTGGTGTAGCTTTGAAGCCTACAACGTGGTCTTTGAGGTTCTTATTGATGAGGATGCCTACTCCACTTTGTTTTACTATCTCTCTTCCATAGCTGTAGAGAAGTTGTTTGCTCTTAAGTTCAAGTTGTTCTTCTCCTGGTCTTCTCATTTCGCTAAAACCGATGATGTCCCAATTGATGCTTTTGATTTCTCTTCTAGATGGGTCAGGTGAGAATTTGTAGAGAGTGTTTTGACATTGTATGTACTGATGTATGAAGTTGTTCACTTGTTGAGGGCTTAAGGGTTTAGGTTTTGATTAGGTGGTCGCTACTGGAGCACATCATTCCCACCCAAGGCAAGTGATTCAGCTAGGTCTTTTAGGACCGCTGACCCAGCAGGAACGGGTGTTTTCTTGGTGTGGTGTTTGGGTGGTCGCTGTTGGAGCACATCAACCCCACCCAATGTGAGCGATGTGGCAGGGGCTTTAGGAACCAAGGACCCAGCAGGGACAGCCGGCACAACTATCCTTGTGCGAACCATTGGGAGTGTTGGGCCATGCCCTGCCACACTGGCCCACGACGTGTTGGTGGGGGGTCTGGTGGATAGGTCATTCGTACTTGGTGGCCTTAGAGCTCCACCGGCTCTAAGCACCCATTTTATCTGCTCTTGATGGGCAAGCAGATAGGCCTGGGTGTACGCAGCGTTGTAGAAGATAAAAAAGAATTGTTTTTTTCAGTTATTCATGAAATCTAACCAGATAAGCCAGTTCAATTAACATTCTCTCATCCTATTTACATATAATATTGGGGCCCAGCTTTGTGTTAGTGGAATATTAACAAGTCTGACAGAGTATCTAGTTCTTGTTCAGCTTGAGCATACCTCTCCCTTATATATCAAATTTTTAACTTAGAGACCCCCATACAGTGACATTTCAAACAAAGCTAGATTTGTGGTTTGCTTATCTAGTCTTGATCTCTTGCTATGGTGAGGCCCACAGGTTACTTTTAGCAGTAGAAAAACATCTCTTTTTTTCTTTTTACCTCGCTGAAGAGTAATACACTCGAATCCCGCTGGGAATAATAAGAATTCATCGTTGGGTGCTGGGCTGTCTTGGAATCTAATCGTTGGTTTTTTGTGTTTTTATGGCCCATCGAACGTGGGAGGTTGTCTTTCCTTTAGGTTTTTTTTCTCTTTCTTTCTCTCTATTTCATTTATTTATTTATTTCACAATGACGTATAGTTGCTCTCTCTGATTTCTTGAGCACTAAAATAAGTTTTCATCATGTGAGCGCGAACGCAAACACCTAAAAAATCGACAGTTTATTCTAGATAAGATTCGACCGTAATAAGTGCGTTCTAGGTAAGTTGTGATCTGCTGATTTCGGATATACCTTTGTTTTTCCTCTCTGATACCTCATTGGGTAAGCACACATTCTAAGCCAGACCCACGCATGCTAGCGCATCACTGTGGTCAAATTGGCATAAGCACCGAAGAAACAGAAATTCACATCCCTGTTCACTTATAACGAATGGAAATGAGGGTTGCAATATAGCATTATAGCTACATTGTAAATGAAACACACTCTTATGAAATCTCTTGATATTGCCTCTCTCAAAACAACTTTCCAGATGGCCTGAATGTCTTATAAATTGGGAGCACGTGAAATTCGGAGAATAAAATTCAAATGTATTTCTTTATATGATATAGACATAGCAAGAGTTGAGTGGAGAAAAAACACTCTATTGATCAATTGAGTTTGAATTCTATTTTCTGAGGTTATTCCGAGGCTCGAACTACTTAGCTATTGAATGGCCATGACTGTGTAACCGTGAATTAAGGAATTGAAAAATAAAATATGTGAGTATGTACTTGTTTTCCGAGTGCGCGAACGCAGACCCCACGGACAACATCAAACTTGTTTTTGCAAAATTCAATCTTCAATTCGGTTCAAATTGTGATCTGCTTATTCTAAATAAGCCTAGTGAGAGATTCAAGTTTAGCATTATAACTACATTGTTAACAGAATTCCCTTTCATAACTCGAAAAAAAAATTCATCAGTAATTTCTGTTGCTACGACTATTTCGTGAGGCTTCAAGTTCTCGCCACGACTCTAAAATGACTTATTACAACACCCAAAGGATAAAAAAAAAAAAAAAAAAGCATTGACTTGTTCACATGTGATTATGTTCAAATGATAAAAAAAAAAGTCTCCAGATTATGCTGATTCAAAATATATGTATAGCTTGTATCCATCAATTTACTCGAATGGTTTTGGAGAAAATCACGAATGAAAAAAACATAGCAAAAAAAAAAAAAAAAATGTTCGAAAGATTAGTTTTCCCAGAGCGCGAACGCAGACCCCATAGATATTGATGGACTTGCTTTTGTAAAATTCAGTCTTAAAGTGTGCGTTTTGAGCTAAATGTGAGCAGCTGATATACCAAAAGTGAGGGTCCAGTCTAGTATTATAACTATTTTGCAAATAGAGCTTCTTCTAAAACCAGAAAAATATAATCTTATCAAAACAGAAGAATTCCCCGAGATCAAATAGTTTGAAAGAATATAAAATTTGAGAGAATTTTTCATTCTGTTTGAGTTTGAACTTGGTTTACAGATTCTATTTTAGAGGTTCTTACCACTCGGCTATTGAAAGGCCACAGCATCGAACCTAAGAGTCACTGCTCAAAAAGGAATTTTAAAAATGATATAGATCACCCACTCTTATGTGAATAGATTCAAATAAATGATAAAAAAAGAATCATGCCGGTTAAAAATATACGCAGAGTTTAATTTCATAGGTATAAATATAATAGCTTCCCTGCAAATCCTAGATGAAGAGAACATTTCTTTTTTTTTGTTGGTAAAATTCAACCTAAAGATGTATGCTACAGGTAATCATAGACCTGCCGATCTCAGATATGCCTTTGTTTCTGTTCTGTGATGCGTAGTTCTCGACATCTTGGCGTACAAATACACACACACATACACGTACATTAATACTTCATAATATAGCACTTCGTTCAAAACAGAAGTTTTAGTAATCATCTTCAGTCCGAATAGAAGTAGGGGAAGAGTTTGACCCTACTGCAGCCAGAGTCGTTTCTTTTTTCCTCCTCCAAGGCACGAAATGCAATATGCTAAAACAAACTTTACCTCAAAATATCAAAATTTGGTATTGAGTCCCCAAATTCATTCCCTATAGTGCTATGAATATTTAGTTTGTTTGTACACAAAAGAACTACAATAGAGATGAGGGATTAGTAAGGGGCAGTGTAAATTCCGTAGGCAATGATAATAAAAACCGATACGATGCCAGGTCAGATTGCAGTCAGCGCTAAAATAAAGTCGCAATCATTACGTATATAGAATAATTAGGCTATTGCCTAATGGCGGAAAAGGGATGTGTTTAAGATAACAAATATTTGTCTCTTATCATGATATCCCACCGTGTCAATGTACTTAACCCAACTTTTCTCCACAGATGACATAGATCGAACATTATATTGTGAAAATGTCAGATCAAAATTCAGCTAATAACTGTGTCGGGCTACGGATTTATTAATCTACCGTCGCAAATTCTGAGATGAAGCATTGCCGTTATTCAGTGGATTATTGGAACTGGTATCTTTGTTGCTTTTAACACGGTGTTTCGGTTGATATGTTTTCCAGCTCTTCCCGGCTTTGTCTGTCATCAAAGGAAAAAAATGGATAAATCGTTTTTTTTTGTTTTTGTTTTTTTTTCATAATCCTTATGAATATTTTGTCTCATTTTCAATGTTGCTACCCACTCCCAATTTGGGAGGATTCAAAGGTCCGAGGATCAAAGTTCCGTGTTTAAAGCAAAAATCATTTACCACAAAGCCTTACATTTGAATTACTCTACTATAAAAGTTAAAATATAAAATTTCAATAGTACTGTACAATCTAATTATAAAATTAGAATACAATTAAGTGACTTATTGCAAACATGGAGTCTACACTCTCATATTTTGAAATTGTTCCATTTAGGGGCTGGTGATATTCATGAATGATATGAAAGTAGAGTACTCGATGGCACTCAAAGATTAACAGATGCAACAAGTTTTTTTCATCTTTCAATGAAGCAATTTGGGATAGATTCTTAATGAACTTTACATAAAATCTGAAAAAAGTTCATTTAAATTACTAGTTGCAATACAACTAAAGAGGAAAATCACCAAGGGCATTTGTAATGTTATGTACAATATAAGTGCACTTGACAACAGTTTATCTCAGTCTTGTCACTTTTGTTACTAAGATATGCCCTTTGATATACAATAATCAAAAGTTTGTAATGCAGCTCTTTACGCACGCTTTGATTTTTATTGATCATTGTTGGCTAACCTTGGAAATGTGTCTGGAACAAACTAAAATTTATCTGAACTATTGGTCAGGAGGTAGCTTAAAGGTTAACGGCATAGAGAATGGAACAAGTGATCTGAGTTCAATCTCCAGATGGTAGTTTGTGTTTATTCTGCACTGGCACAGCTGGAAAAGACACGTATTTAAATTCTAAAAATGTCTATGCAAAAATGCTAAATGCTAATATTGTACATCGTCCGATGTCCTAAGATTTTGACTAAAAGACGTTTACCGAAGCTCGAAATAGAAAGCTTTTGGAATTGGATGAGATGCAGTGAGCTGTAGTCTCCCAAATACCTCTGTATACTATGTGTCTTATAGACCGGCTAATATGGCTGTTCCTTGTCTGTCCGAAAGAAATCTGAGATTCCTATTTCTTAAGCCTCCTGTACCTAATCATTAAAGATCTGTACATATGACTAATGAATGTAGTGAATGAATAAGTGATCATGGTGATAAAAATTAAGGTGTAAGTGGACCAATTTTTACAAGGTATAATGACCTAGGGATGTAACGGATAACAAAGGAACCGTAAATTCATGAAGATGTTCTCTCTCAAACTATTCTCAGTTTACTGATTTCAGAAATAGTAACATGGGGCCCAATTAGAGAACAGTTTTTATCAAATCTAAGGAGTAAAACTCAGTATTCTTCTTCTGTGATTTGAAATCACAACTGACTGATTTGTAATAATGTTTATTAACAATTGTGCTAAATTAACAAGTCTCACATAGCTATCAAAATTCATGATCGAAATACGCAAAGGCTTACTTCATTCTAATGAATAAATGCATTTACGCTAAAACAGTATACTTTTATGATTTATTTATTTATTTATTATATACTAACTGAGATACACGGTGTAGCCAAGGAGAAAAACTGCTAATATGATAATACTGGGAAGCAAACAATACTTCCTTTTTACTGAGATCATTAAACAAACGTCAGTCAGGCATACATTATCCCTCTAAGATTCTCTATGATTGATCTTTCTGAAAACTGAGAATCCGTCTGTTCATTTTTGCCGTTAGTAATTTGCATATCACAGCAGACTATCGGATTTAAAGTGTATCTATGTTTCATTGTTATGTTTGGATTTGGATTAGTGCTATATTAGGGTTGGAGTTTTTGATTGGAGAAAAAAATGTTTTATTGTCAGTTTAAGGTTAGATTCTTAAAATGGTATTAGCACTGATAGAAAGAGAGATTCAGATCCATGATCAACTATGACAAATTGAAAGTAAGGGTGCAATGCAGTATTATAGCTACATAGCGAATAGTGCCCCCTCTTATAAAACCTTTAAGGATATCTTTTCTTAAAACTGACAGGTTTTTGGAAAATTTGAAGGTCTAATAAATTGAAACATGTGAAACAGCAAGTAAAAAAGTAAATTTTCTAGAACGGATCTGAACCTGGTTAATTGATTGTATTTACTGCGTTTTTCAAACACTAACGTATAGTTGCTCTCACTGATTTCTTTAGCGCTAAAATGATTTTTGCTATGCACGGGCGAACGCAGATGCCAAAAAAAAATCGACAGTTTATTTTAGATAAGATTCGACCGTAATATGTGCGTTCTAGGTAAATTGTGATCTGCTGATTTCGGATATACCTTTGTTTTTTCCTCTCTGATACGTCATTGGGTGAGCACACGTTCCAAGGCAGACCTACACAGGCTAACGCACCACTGTGGTCAAATTGGCATAAGTACCGAGAGAAACAGATATTCACATCCCCGTTCACTTATAACAAATAGAAACGAGGGTTGCAATATAGCATTATAGCTACTTTGTAAATGAAACACCCTCTTATAAAATCTCTTGATATTGCCTCTCTCAAAGCAAATTTCCAGAAAGTCTGAATGTCCTACGAATTGGGAGCACGTGAAATTCGGAGAATAAAATTCAAATGTATCTCTTTATATGATATAGACATAGCAAGAGTTGAGTGGAGAAAAACACTCTATTGATCTATTGAGTTTGAATTCTATTTTCTGAGGTTATTCCGAGACTCAAATCTCTGGGTTATTAAACAGCCATGACTATGTAACCGTGAATTATAGCACGATAAGGAAATAAAAAATAACAAATGTGAGTGTGCACTTGTTTCCTGGATGCGCGAACGCAGACCCCACGGACAACACTGAACTTGTTTTTGCATAATTCAACATTCAATTCGATTTAAAATTCAGCTAATAACTGTGTCAGGCTACGGATTTGTTGATCAACTATTGCAAATTCTTAGATTAAGCGTTGTCGTTATTCAGTCGGTTATTGGAACTGGTATCTTCATCTTTGCTGCTTTTAACACGGCGTTTTGGCTGATATGTTTTTCGGCCTTCCTCAGGTTTATGTCTGTATCCAGTGATATCAAAGAAATAAATAAATAAATCGTATTTGACAATAATCCTTATGAATATATTGTTTCATTTTCAGTGTTGGAAGAATTCACAGGTCCAATGATCAAAGTTTCGTGTTTACAGCAGAAATTATTTACCACAAAGCTTTAGGCTTAATATTACTCTACTATAAAAGTTAAAATATAAAATGTCAATAATACTGTACAATTTGATGATAAAATTCGAATACAATAAAGTAAGTTGGTGGTAGCATTAAGCCCACACTCTCATATCAAATAGTACCACTTATGGGGTGGTGATATTCATGAATGATATGAAGGTATAGTAATCTATCATCCCCTGCTCTGCCCCGACCCCCGTCCTCAACCCTCCACTATCCCGCAAGGGACCTCACCTATGTGATAGAGAAGGATGTAAGACAGGTTGCACTTGAAGGCGATCGTAGAATTTTTGAAAAAATGAAGCAAGGTGAGGACGGAAGTCCACAGAAAACTTGACTTGATGATATTCTTTCATCTGGAAATTCGAGACTGAAACTGGAAGGGATCATCATCATCAGTCTTTTAGCGTCCGTCGTTGGACATAGACCTTCCCCAGGATTCGCCACAATTCTCTATCATGGGCGTCGCAGAGTCAGTACTTTCGAAATTTATTTAGTTCATCACTTCATCTTGTATTACTGTCGGCTTCGGTTTTGCATGTGATCCCAGGAATCCATGTTGTGAGTCGTGATGTCAATCGGTTGTCCGTCATTCTTGCAACGTGGCCTGCCCATTGCCATTCAAGTTTTTCAATAGATTCTATGATGTCTCGGACTTCCGTTTTCTTCCTGATATATTTTGCTGTCTTGTGTTCTCTCCATGTAAGATTGAGCATGATTCTCTCATGAACGCGTTGATTCATCATAAAAGGAAGGTAAAGATAGCAGTTTTCAGAGCACCTAAGAAGAGACTCCGCAAACGGGGTCGTATCGATGGACCTGTCCCTCCCTACAGAGGATGCCAGGGAAACAGCTCACTACTTTTAGATGAGAAATATCCTATCTATATTGTTACTGTCTCTATCTCTCGGTTCAAATGAGAAATTATGTGACAGTGCTGTGCGATATAGAAATCAAATGAGACTCGCCATCGCAGTCAATAATTGAATAACCGTAGCGTGAAAATTTCATGTGAAAAATTCCATCGAAGAATATATGGTCAGAATAAATTCTACTTATGACATCACTTGCGTTTTCCACAGGAAAACATCTAAAATAGAGTAAGAGTTGAGAAAAATCTGGAAACATCTGGATGTTATTATTAGACCCGTCAAAATAAGGCCTAAAAAAGTCAGAAAAAACATTTGCTTTCAAAAATCAAAAATATTCTTTAGAAGAGATCTAGTAAAGTACTGATAACAATTTCCGATTCTGAAGACAAAACGGTATGGACAAGTACGCTGGGACGGACAAGCAAACAAACTAATGTAGAAACAAATATACATAAAAAAAGGATAGAACCCTTTGTCATCTTTGGTAGCTACTGTTGTTCAATATCATTTTTGATAAACCTGGCTTCGCCTCTTCTTAATGAACATAGTTGACGTCGCCTACGAGCGATTATTCCTTCAAGCATAGACACTAATTCCAGGCACATGACTCCCTCACACAGTGATGACCACACCTGGATCGCCTTCCTGCATTCGTACACATGGTCCGTCACCAGTCTTGCCATCAACCAAACCCCTTGTGGCAAACGAGTGATCCTATCTCCCGATTATAGTACACTTACCCAAAGCATGGTTGCTTTTTGTCAGAACGGAATTTTTTCATTCTTTTCATGAAAATTTCCTTCTCGACATTGCTATCATCACTCTTAACCACTGCTCTTTTTAATACTGTTCCCGTGTTTTTAGTTGGATTAAGACACTTTAGGTTGTACAGAATATGTGTGGCACCCCAAGATTTTAGGACCTTAGGCGATCGTCTATTTAGCCCAGTGCGTTGCACCAGCCTTGGATTCATGATATGATTAGAATAATAAAATCTTATCCACCACTTGGCGCCATTTAGTCTTATCAGTCTTATCGGTGTACAGGCCAAAACGCCACATTGATAAGAGAAAAAAAACAATCATTTGACGGCTACAACTTGTTATAATTTGAAAGTAAAAATGTTGAGCAATAACAAAAGAAACAGGTCTGGTTAGTTACTCGAAAGAAACTGTCACATGACCCAAATCTTTTGGCAGCATGCTGTGTTCAGGGGTGATCAATTAAAAACTTGATAAAAGGGGTGATCAATGGAAAAATTACATCTCTCCCATTTTGATGGGCTGGGGTCTCTAAAAAAAGTCTGAATTTTCTTGAAACAAGCGTTTATTCTATCGAACACAAACTAAGGAACCAATTTAGCACAAAATTACATTGCAACCACTAAAAATCTATTTATTCAAATCTTTAGTCCTCTAACTCCATTGGTGCGACCTGTTCGCGTACTACATACATGTATACATAGCCAGCCAATCAGTCAGCTAGCCAGCCAGCTGAACCAATTTGAAAACTGAAGAAACCTATGTTGGCAGTTTTGGTTGATAGTTTCTAACATACCATTAAAATTAATAGGGATCAATTTTGCATAAATTTACATTGCGAATTGACCTCCACCAGAAACGTATTTGGGGAGAATAAATGTATGAATTCCCAGTCCTCTAACTCCATTTGTCTGACCTGTACAAGTGATACACAGCCAGCCAACCAGAGAAACATAAAAATTTGAAACATTCGTGTTGACATTTTTTATGACAGTTTTGGCTGACAATTTCTAGAGACTCTTCACGCCTTCACTTGGCTGACCATGTGCCGTTATCTCAACTATTGACAGACTATCGAACAATCGTCTTACCTTGGAAGATTTCGTTCATCTGGGTTAGTAGTGGTTAACGATCTTTATCGTATATTCGTTATCTAATCAGGATGGGAGTTGAAAGTTCGAGTTTACGTTATAAAATACAAGGAACTTCAGCTTCAAAAGTAAATTGTTTACTTACCTACATCGAGAATACATCAACCCATTCTTGGTAGTTAGCTCTCACTGAGGAAAGAGATGATGATACACCAATCGTTTATTTTGGCATTTTTGTCAGTCACGTTATTTTGCTTCGCTTCATTGGTCGAAGGTAAGTGAATCAGTCTGTTATAAACTGTGTTTATTTTCTGTTTCAGTTTCTAAAATAGTTCTTTCTTGACTTATTATTTGTTTTCAGATGAGAAAAATAAAAGGGAACGTATTTTGATGTTACGATTGAAATCATGAATTGGTACTGAGTATTGATTGAACTGACCGTTTGCTGGCTTTGAATTCAACTATTATACTATGCATGAATGGTTTTAAATGATATATTTACATTGTGCATAATGTACCATATTATTGTGATTGAAGAATCGAATAGGTTGTCTATCGGCTGTCAACGTAGAATGACTAGCAGTGAGAAGTGAATTGAAAGTTGTTCAAGACAAACAAAAGTGGCTCTATATGAGAGTTGGCAGGAGATGAGCCGCATAAGATTGGGAATACTGTATTAAACTACTTCTTTTCTTATATATTTTTTCTTCAGTTCTCTGTATTTATATGCTTTTACTTTCATCTCATTATAACTGCATAGCCTCTGTCAATGTTGACAGTGGGTGAAAAAGCTTTTTTACTTGATGAAGTTGAAATTGTTTCGTCCAAGCACTCAAACAGTTCTCCATTGACCGTCGCGGCATGCTAGTGACGATACATTTCTGTAAAGTTATCTTGCACAGTAAGAAGTAGGTTCATGTCTTTCCCGAAGGTATTAGAACAAAATGAACATAAGCATCCTCAGCTGGAATTAAAACTCAGTTCGCTGAATTTGTGTTCCGAGTTAATAACTATTAACCCACATCATACCCTCAACAGTGAAGGTAGTATTTTATTTTTTAATCCCATGGTAGCGTTTTTTGGTTTGTTTTTGTTTTTTTAATTCATCCAAGCTAACAAGCATACTCGGAATCCCCCCCCAAAAAAGAGACATAAAAACGAACATGCGACCAAGAATTCCACCAAAAACTCTACATTTCATGACACGGACTACTAAACACCGAACAGGATACGCAAGACGCGAACAATCAGTTCGAGGACTTCCCAGAAGTTTCATCATGGGAGGTAAAACAAGCCATCAAACAGACAAAAAAAAGGAAAAGCCCCTGGACCAGATAACATCACCATCGATCTACTCAAAAAAGCTGGTAAAATCACCACAATAAACTAGCTATTCTATTTAACTTATATCTGAAATAAAGCAAAGTCCCAGAAGACTGGAACACGGTAATCATAATGATTTCACATAAAAAAGAAACCCAAAAGACCTCAACAGCTACAAATCTATAAGCCTACTAAACTGCATACACAAACTTTTTACAAAAATCATCTCCAACCGGATCGCTAAAACAATAGATGAAAACCAACCACAGGAACAAGCTGGCTTTAGAGAAACTCAACCACGGACCATCCTCATTCAATGAATCAGCTGAAAGGAAAAGCAGCAGAATACAAAATGCCGCTTGCTGTAGCATTTATAGACCACAAAAAGGCTTTCGACTCTGTGGAAATTCCCATGGTCATGAAATACATCACTCTACAAAGTTTAGATTGTATACGTCTAAGTACTGCAACATATATACAGTCACATCAGCTCCATCATCAGACTACGTAAAGATTCTGGCCCCTTCAGCTCCAAAAAGGAGTAAGACAAAGTGATACCAACTCACCCAAACTCTTTACAGCTTGCTTCGAGATGATCTTCAGAAGACTAGACTGGGAGACAGGGAGACAGCAATTAACTGAACGACCTCAAATTTGCAGACGACATCGGCCTTTTCCAAGAGAACCTGCACGACTTCCAAGTAATGCGAGATAAACTGAACGAAAAAAGCAAGACGAACTAGATAAATTCAGAAAGTACTGGCTTTGCGACGCCAACGATAGAGAGATGTGGCGAATTCTTGGGGAGGTCTACGTTCAACGACGAACGATGAGATTGAAGATGAGACACCTTGCGTTGCCTGGCAGAAAACTGCAAATATGGCAACACTTGACTGCAAATGATATTTTACAGATATTTTTTAAAATGCCGACCAGGCATACGTGGCCCCCAAAATCTCAAAGAACAATTCATTCGATACCTTTAGGCGTTAGTATGTCGCATGTCAAAGCAGATTATTCGATTCAAAGTGTGCCCATGTTTTATGTGCCCCCCCCCCAAAAAAAAAATCGACAGATTATTTTTAGTAAAATTGTAATCAGCAGATTTCAGATGCACCTTCGTTTTCCTCTCTAAAACCTCATCGGTTGGGCCAGCTCTCATTCTGAGGCAGACCCGCGCCGACTAGAGTATCATCTAGGGTAAACTAGCACAAGCACCGAGAGGAACTAAAATTCACATCCATAATCACTTACAACGAATGGAAATTAAGATTGTAGTAAAGCAGTATAGCTATATTGTAGATGGATCCCCGTGCAAAAAACTTGAAATATTCCCTATATCAAACTAAATTTTCAGATGGTCTGAAGGTGTTTTAAATCGAAAGCGCATAAAATTTAGATGATGAAATCAAAATTCTGTACTTTATATAACATGATAATAATTTATCATAAACTTACAAGTGAATTTTCAGCCACCTAGCTCCAATTGTGCGACCTGTACAAATGGTATACTGCCAGCAAACTCGTGTAGCATTAAAAATTAAGAAACTTATGTTGACACTTAGGATGACAGTTTTGGTAGACGGCTTGTAGAGACACTTCACACCTCCACTTGGCTGACCCTATGCCGTTATCTCAGCGACTGACAGGTTATCGAACAATCTTCTTGCCTTCGCTCTTTTGGGTTAGTAGTGGTCAACCCATAAAGATCTTCGTCATATGTTGGTTATCTAGAGCTGATGATGCACCAATCGTTTATTTTGTCATTTTTTTTTTCAAGTATATGAAAACATTCCAAATTACGTAGCCCTGAGAGGAGAAAAATACTTCCTCTGAGTTTGAACTTGGTGTGCCAATTCTATTTTCTGATGTTTTAACTATTCGGCTCCTAAATAGCCATGACTTACATACTGTACATTGCAGCGCAAAGATTTTTATTTAAATCATGTGAGTATACACTTGTTTTCTGCGAGTGCGAACCTTGTTTTTGTAAAATTCAACCTCAAAATGTGTTACAGGTGAATTTTGATCTGCTGATTTCGGATAAGCATAAAGTGAGAGTCCAGTTTAGCCTTATAATTGCATTGTGAATAGAACATCCTTTAAAACTTCATCAAAACTGACATAATTCCGTGAGGTTCGAAGGTCGAATTGTTTGGAAGCAGATAAGGATGAAAGAAACAAAATTTTCCTGTCTGAGTTTGAAGGCAGTTCGCTGCTGCTATTTTCCAATGCTTTAACCAATCTGCTTTTATAGAAAAATAGTTTTTGAGAAAATTCCAGATGAAAAAAAACACCAAGACTTGTTTTTGTAAAATTCAACCTTAAAATGCGTACTGTGGACAAATAGTGAGCTGCTGGTTTCGGATATGCATAAAATTAGAGTACAATTTAGCATTATAACTAGATTGTAAATGGATTCCCCACTAAAACCTGAAAGAATATATGGTCGAAACTGACTAATTCCTATGAGATTTGAAGATCAAATAGTCTGAAAGTATTTAATATTGGAAGAAAAAAAATCTTTTTTCTGTCGGATCTTCGCTGTCATTTCTATTTTTCGAGGTTCTAACCACTCGGCTATTGATCAGTCATGACTTTGAACCTAAGAATTACTTATAATTAATATTGACCGCCCCCCTCATAGGTGAGTAGGTTCAAATAAATTATGAAAAAAAAACCAAAATATCCAGGCTGATGCTGTGTCAAAATATACATATAGTTTAATTTCATAAATCCAACTTAGATAGTTTTTGAGGAAATCTTTAGCGAGAAACCACACACACACACACACACACACACACACACACACACACACACATACACACACACACACACACACACACACATATTATCCGACTGACTTGTTTTCAGAGAGTGTGAATAAAAATCGTCTGTTTTTTTTTCGAAATTCGACCAAAAGATGAGTGCTTTAGGTAATTCAAAACCTACTGATTTCAGATATGTTTTTGATTCTGTTTTGTGAGGCTTTAGTACTTTATAGTATAGATATGGAGCTACTGAGGAATATCTATTCAGTCATGTCCGTCTATCGTGTCCAACTGTCCACAGGTTACTCTATGGATTCCAATTAAACTTCCTGAAAATTTGGGAAATGAAGAAATAAAGAAGTGGTTGAAAGGACGAAGCGGATCCTGAAATTTCTCTTTGATTGAGAGACATTTTTTCCGTCGTTTTCCAATACATTTATGCATGAACTCATGTCTGTCCATAAGACATCTCAGAAGGATCTCCATGAATTCCAATGGTGGAAGGGTGGACAATAGGCTACGAAAAGAATGATTTAATTTGGGGATTTGCGTACAATTACTTCCCCTCCACCGTGGTTACATATCCAAACTGCATAACATCACTCAAAGCTCATGTCAGTCCGCACGATATCTCCAAACGTCCTCAATGAATTTGAATGGAATTTTGTGGTCAAGGAAGAAGTAATTAAATTTCTCGGGGGATCAATACGCAATTACCTCTGACATTTTTTGCAATAACAGACGAGTTATTTCTGGTAGACTGTTTAGTGAATTCGTAACGGCTCGAACAATGGTGATCGGTGACCCGAGTTAAAATTCCGGTCGGGCTGTTTATGTTCTGTTCACGCTATTGCCCTTGAGAAAGATATAAGATGAAAACTAGGGGAAATCGGGTTCAGTAGCAGACAACTCTGGATGCAAAACTAACGAGTGTCCTCCTTAAAGCGGTTTGATGCTCAATTTGAAGTCCTTCCAGCAACTCTTGCTCCTACAGCCTAGCAGATGCCAGACGTAAAGCTCTCTACGTTACTCTGGACTACATCAGCAATGACGAGAGGCGGTCTTCTGACGGCTGGGCATTCCAAGATCTTCATACGTCAGGATAGAAGCATTACCGATTATCATATTATAATGCAGTTGTCTTTCAAATTATTTTGCTATGGAGATGCCAAAGAAAAGTAAATGATCATCAAGAAAGACAAGTGATACTGACAGGATAGTGTTATATAATGTGTGATGAGAAAAAGTTTATTTTTGCACTTGTGTGATTTTTGAGGTCATTGATTGCTACTGTCTGTACAACTTTTTTTTCACTTTATTTCATACTGTGTTTTTTTTTAGGAAAAGATACAGTGCACTGTTCTTTCGACCGAGATCGTTGTCAATGGAGAGAAAGAAAAGGGAGACACTGTTGGCTAGTCTCACAAGCTGATCAGAACTTGGCTGGAATGACAAGTATGTAAAACTCCATTTCTTTATTCTGTGCGTATTATTGCATTGTAAATTGAACCCCCATTAAAAACCGAAAAAAAGAAAAAAGATCTTATTAAAACTGACATATTTCCGTGAGGTTCGAAAGTCAGGCAGTTTGAAAGCAGATAATGATGAAAGAAAAAAAATCTCCTGTCCGAGTTCAAAGTTGGTCCGCCATTACTATTTTTCTGATGCATCAACCAATCAAAAATTCTGTTTCGTTATTCTGTCTTTTCCATTGAAACTTCATCATAAGTTGCTCCGAGTACAGGATGACCAAATTTTCTCAGAGGGGTGTTGCCAATTTTGAATCCTGGAAAGCTTGACCAAATCATGTTTAAAGAGGAACACAAGGCAAGATTTTAAGATATGCAAATACTAAAAGTTACCTCGAGAATTCTGAAAACTGTATTAGAAGATTGGGAAAATAAATCATATCGCTAATTGCTACGTATCACGAATTATTTAAAATTCCTCCTTTTTAGGGTCGTCTACTTCGTGTCCACGTTCGGGGGAAATACAAACAATCACTTCAACTATCTCGGATAGTGTAATGGATATTACGTCTGCCAAGCTCGCTGAATATTCCGAGTTCGTACCTGAGCAAAGAGCGCGGAAAATGTCCCAGGGTGCATAATAATTGAGTACACTCTGCGTAATCAGGGTGGGGGTATCCTTTTGGTGGACTTATATCCTGACAAGGGGGTGGTAATAAAAACCTGTGAGAATTTAGTCCTCGTTTCAACCAGACTCGCAACTTTTAAGGATCAGTGAGCTGACGCGTGCAAAGAAAACCGGGACATCGTCACCGGCCGTTTATACTGCAACGGAAATCGTGTTTTGAGAGATGTACTCCTCAGCCTTATTTGATCCAATCAGAAATTCATCAGGCCTCGTTCGCTTTTGTAATTTTCCCAGCATTACCTTTCTCTCGGGGAATTTCGTGCTTAAATCATCCGTTGCCACGTGAACCCTTTAAATGAGTCGCTCATTCCGGAGACCTCTTTCGAATAGACCGCTTCCCCGTCAGTATTATCCTCTACCATGATTATTCATGCTTAATTCATTTGAGCCATGTGGGCTTTTCCAAAAGACCATTTTATTCCTGCCCTCACGTTTCGGTAAATGACGGAAATAGGCGATAAGATACCACAATTATTTTGAACCCAATCAGAAGTGTTGTTAAGGATCCTGGAACATTTTTTTCCTGAGCCTAATGAACTGCACTTGAATAGGAAAAAAAGGGGGGAGGAGAAGAATTTCCAGTAACTTACCATGGTCCCTGGATTCAGCAGGTTTTCTCTCAACATTTACACCGTCATCGACCAACCACGTACCTTCACTAACACGAAACCCTCAACAGACATCAATGCAGTTACACTACTGCAACTAATTCATTACACACGTGGAAAGTCTCCAACATACCGTGCCACATAATTTCAACATGATTGCAACGCTCAACGAACTTTCCAGTAAATTTTATTAAGAACTCATCTAAACTAAAATGATTTTATCCGCTATCGAACTCTTCATCAATTCAGCACACACTAGTATAAATGATAATATTTTGTAATTGCTATAGTAACCACTTGGTTCGCATATGTATATTTCAAGCTGCCATGTCAGATTAATGTTACTAACCAATTCTCTACTAAATTCACAAAGGAGCGCCAGAACAGCAAGTAACAGACTATCGTATATCGTACAGTCATCTACAAACCTAATGACCTGAGTCCACACCGGAACTAAGATTACAACTTATATATTCGTTAGCCTCTGATGAGAAACTTATATCGGTCTTCTTCTCTTTTTCTTTTGTGCATAGGCTACTTGTATTTCAACAGTTCGTGCTCGTATGCTGAGATTTTAACAAAACCGATGTCAGGTATCTTCACAGAGGGCGAAGAAGAGTTCCACTTTTGGTACTATATGCACGGCGAAGGAGAAGGCGAATTAAAGATTGTAGACCATGATGCTTTCGGATCGATATTTGGCAACAAACCCCACGAGTCATTTCATTGTAAAGGAGATCGGGGAAATCAATGGTATCATGGCCATGTGAAAATTCCCTCTGGAGCCACGGTAAGAGCTTCTGAGCTATCCCTATCCCCTTAAAAAAAAAAGCACCCAAATATTTTCTTAGATGTTTCACATTTCCTGATAGTACTAAAAATCAGTGTTGGAACCCAAGTGATAGCCAGAATTTCGAATGCTGATTTTCAAGGCAAACAGATGGTCCATACTTGGAATACTTGCGCAACACAATCGTGTTACCTTGCATTTTCAATAGACATAGCATTAGGTCTGGTTAATCACTCAATAGAAATCATCACATGACCGATGTTTTTTTTTGTTTTTTTTTGGAGGGGGGGGGGCAGCTTGCCGTGACTGGGATGATTGAAAAGGGGGTAATCATTAAGAAAAGTTACTTTTCTCGCCCCTTTTGGGATGATGATCACTGAAAATTTAAAAAAAAAAAAAAAAAAATTGAATGCTGCCAGACACAAACTAAGAATCAATTTAGCATAAACATGCATTATAAATTAAACCCCCTCCTTGTAAAAACCTATTAAGGAATTAGTGAATTTTCAAAAACCAAAACTTTTTTACGAAACATAATGAGTAAATGTATGAATTTTCAGCCCTTTAGCTCCATTGCACATTCATAATCGTTACCACTCGATACGACTTCTCGGAGTCTGGTCTTAGCTTGGCAAGATGCTCAGTTAATCGGTGATAGAGCATAGGCTGATCTTGTTGCTGCACACAGTATTTCCAGACGATCACCCATTTGGTTCATGACCTGACTGAACATAGCTTAACTTTGTTGACCTTACGAGAACCGATGTATCCAATGCAATTTGACTTGATATATACTCATTGCCAGCCTGCCACTTTTACCAAGCAACCTATGTTGATAGTTTTTGCTGACGTTTTTATAAAAACAAAAATGCACATGCTTGATTGGTAGGATAGTTGCTTATCTGGTACTGACGCCTATAGTCGGTGTCCAAGCACAGCTATAAACGCCAAGATTCCCACTGCTGACTGGCAGGCTCTCCCCACCAAGCAGATTGATGCATTTTTTAAAGTATTCCCTGTGGTCTTGCGTCCAACAAAGTTGACGAGTCATGTGGTGAGAAATATCTAAATACTGAGGGCGGCTGACGAGGTATCTCCCGAGGAATGTTTCTGTTTCGGATGACGAGACATATCTTGCGAGGAATGCCTTTGTTTTTTGGTGAGATTAACGAGATATTTCGCGAGAAATTTCATTGTTCCCAGGTCGGTTGACGAGATATCTCGTGGGAAATTTCGTAGGTGAGTCAATACGATTAGTAGATGGTGATCAGAGCAAGGAAAGCAATGATTGTCTCGGAGCTGCTGACAAAATAGTTTGCTGATATGAAGTTACACAAAAATATCTCGGGCCCTAGGTGGGTCAATATATGTCATTAAACTCTGTATAAATAAATAAGATATATGATGGTATTTTTTTTTTTCAGTTAATGGGAATCATAGCGAAAACAAAAGGATCGTTTTTAATAGCCATCGACAATATTACTGCAGGTAGGTTATATTTTTACCAAGAAAAACTGTTGCATGCTCTCTCTCTCTCTCTCTCTCTCTCTCTCTCTCTCACTCACACACACACACATTCACGCACATACGCACACACGCGCACACACACACACGTATATATATATATATATATATATATATATATATATATATATATATATATATATATATATATATACATATATATATACGTGCACTCACAACACACCCATACACAAACAGATATACACTTATATACGACTGGCTTATGTTGACAATGTACTTTGCTGCATATAAGACACACCATTATATAGGACGCACTGTGTTAGATTTTGGATAATATACCACACACACACACACTCTCACTCACACACACACACCCACACACACACATATATATATATATATATATATATAACGAATTCCGTGTAAAACTTGAAAAAACACCGAAGAAAATGATGTATCAACAGTTATTTGGAAATAATTGATTGAAATGACAGAATATTTTTGAAAATAGTTGCTTTTAGTTGCTTTTTTTTAATATGTTTAGTGCTTAAAACATTCTCTCTCTCTCACACACACATATATATATATATGTGTGTGTGTGTGTGTGCATGAGTACTGATGTTGTTTGGGTCGTTAATCTAAGGTGATTTGTAGATACCAGGCTTGACCCTAAGTCTGATTTTCACCTTAAAGGGCGGAAGGTGATTTTGAGGGTCAGATTTGGGGACAATGTAGGAATCTGGAGTAATACTTTTCCCATAGACATAATTAAGCTATGGGTAAATAGTGAGGCAGATGGAGCTTGCCTTTAATCAATCTAAGGTGTTAGGTTAGCATTCAAGCTCTATAAGAACCCACAATTGCTACTAAAAAAATGATTGGTCGAAGTACTCATGGGTCGTGCGATAGGGAAGCAACTTGGCCGAGTGTTGACATTAACGTTAAGTCACTACAGACAATGGAATAACACCAAAGAGTCTCTTCGAATGCGCATACCTGGGCGAAGTGTATGGAGATTATGGATTTCCCAGTCGTCAGATTCCCCCTCTCATCTTCGCTGATGTAGTCCAAAGGAAAAAGGAGAACGAGCATCAACTTGGCTGCAGGAGCTGTCGGAAGCACGTCAAATCGGGCGTCGAACCGCTTTAAAGGGGCTCCACTACCTGGTTTTGAATCTTCACCAATAGTAGTGTAGGGGCGAGAAGAGGTGGATTCACGCCTTTCACAAGGGAAATGAACATAAATAGAATTTGAGCCCGGGTCGTCGCTAAATGAACATAAGTAGCCAAAATTCGAACTCGGATCACTAAATCAGTTCCTCGTTCTGATAACTGTTACACACACATACACACACACACACTCTCTCTTTCTCTCTCTCTCTCTCTCTCTCTCTCTCTCTCTCTATATATATATATATATATATATATATATATATATATATACACGTTAATTTAACAAAGGAAAGAGGATTTCCCGACAAGATATGATTTAATGACAATATTGGAGACAAATTTTTTTTTATATATACATACTTAATTTCCAAGGCGTATTTCGATGTTCGTCATCTTTTTCGCACCGGGACAACAATGCAATTCAAAATCAGAATACCCCGATACGAAAAAGATTAATATGCATAGCAAATAAAGTTTAGAAGAACGTATGATAATTTTCCAATATTGTTATCAAATCATATATATATATATATCACCATCATCATGTCATCAGCCAAGATAAGTTCACTCCTCAACAAAACTTTCACCAACTCCGTTCATGTCGTGTTTTGCTAACCTCACGACATTCTATGTTTGGTCTTCTTTGGTTTGCTATCCCTTGGGTGTAAATCCATTAACCCTTTCAACTATACTTCCTTCATATATAATCCGTTCGACCTTATCATAATCGGTAAGTTTTCGATTGAAATTTGAGGTCAAAATGAATTCGATTATTAATCTAATTAATCGCCAGTACCATAGAAATGAATGAATAAATAAATACGGGTATTTTTTTAGGTAAACACCGGTAAAGAATACTTTTCTCGGTTAATTAGGACGAAAGACGCTATTTTTTTCAGTAAATTCGATTTGGTTGCTGGGCGTAGAGCTTTTTGAAGGATAAACGTATGATACAAGATATCAGAAGTGAACGGAGGGACTAATTCCTAACATGTTTTCCATGAGCAGAATTTCACTGAAAAAAAAAAATGAAGTATGATGAATTGGTCAGATTGGTAGCTTTCTTATTGAAAAATAGGCTTGAATTTTTGGCGCGCTGCTATTTAAAAAAACCAAAAAAAACTCTTGAGTAATCCATAATAAACAGCTTCTCATACCAATTTTCGATTCGCAAATGTTCATTTGCCATGAATTTTCGAACTAAGTTCAGAAATGATGATGTGGCATAACAGCCAAATTCCAATTGTCCTGTTTACTCTGTTCATATCGACAAAAAGTAAGATTTTATATGATCTACATCATGTTCCGAAATACGAAACTTACATTGTATTCACATGGAACGGAGATACACGTTCTCGCAAAAGCACAACTAGCTAGCAGCTAGATTAAGCTCAGACTAAGAAATGAATATATATATATATATATATATATAATCATAACAGTGCTTTTGTGTGCATGTTTACACTCTAGTACCTATTTACTCTTCGTGAGACAGGAGAAAACAATAGACATTGGAATTTAAATCTTCATATTTTTCTAAACACCGTTGACAATGTGTACATTTACTCTGCTGTAACGACCTGTACGTGTATTTTTCCCAAAACCAAAATAGTATCAACGTTTTGGACAATCGTTGTCCATCGCCAGGACTAGGCACTGGTCTTTTGCTGATGTATCTATCAATTAGTGAAGTTCACATTTCGTTCTGCGCTTTCGGGTATATTCAGCTGTATTCAGAAAGTATGAAGATACTCATTTACGTAAACACATACATACACACACACATACAAAATTGCGCACTTGCACACGCCCGTCTGTGTGTGTGAATACAGTGTTTCTAAAATAATTTGAATACTGTCACAGATTAATGAATAACTGTAATAAATATCTCGGAATTTTTGAGATGAGGTATTATTATTATTTCCATTAATATTCGGACCATCCTCATCTTTGTTGTTTTTCATACAACGTTTCGGCCGTTGCACTCTACGGCCTTCGTCAAGTAACATCTGGGAGATTTTTGGTTCGTTACTTCCCAAAAATCTCCCAGATGTTACTTGACGAAGGCCGTAGAGTGCAACGGCCGAAACGTTGTATGAAAAACAACAAAGATGAGGATGGTCCGAATATTAATGGAAATAACTGTAATAAATGTTTTATAACATCTTTATGGCTGACCCTTTCTGCTTTTAGATTCTGATGGTCAGCCGGTTCCCCCAGAACAAACCTGTCCACCTAGACGGACTACTCTCAGAAGAACAAAGAAAAGTACAACAGCAACGGTTCAACCTACAACAAGTACTAAATCACTTGTAACCAAGAACCCTTCGACGAAAATGAGCACTGCTATAAATGCTGAATCCTCCCGTCCATTGATCACAAAATCTAATCTGCACGTACAATCAACCACACTGTCAGTAGACATAAATACAAATAAAGCAATAACGTCAGCCCAGCAGAAAGGAAGATATGTGACAGGTCTCAATCTTCCTAACAGCGGACCCAATGACACAACCGCCAAAGGAAATTCGCGAAAGACATCAGTTATCATTGGAAGCTGCATCGGAGTCGTTGTTGTTCTGGTGGGCGCAGTTTTGGCTGGGTTTTTTACCTTCAGGCGAGTTCGCTTCACGTCGATGTATTCCTTCAAGAGAGAAAAATTGTGAAATGGAAAACAAATCACTCATTAGAATATTTAGAAATATATGCACCAACAGCTCCATTACTGTCGTTGTTAGGTGCCTGAAAATCACGACCCCAACTGCAAAGACGTTTAGTGACGATGATTTGATCATTGACACAATCATGTGAATTGGGGGTCGTGTTCCTTTGGAATTTTGCGACTGACTTATGTTGAGTCTGGAAAATCCCTTTATTCGCAATTCCACCCTCAATTTTTAATTTATTTTCATTGCATGGAGTATTATTCAGCATTATTTATATTTTAAAGACCACTAAAAGCAACTAATTGCAACTTATAGATTAAAATGAAAGTAAAAAGTAGTCATAAAAATGAAAATGAAAATAATGATCCACCTACAATATTTTATGTAGGATATTTATATCTTTTCCCTCAACTATAACGAAACGATCTTAATGAGTGATAAGGTGTATGTGCGTATGTCTATATAACACATAAGATACGAGGTACTAACCAAAAGTTCGGGGAACTGAAACGCGAAATAACTTCTCCAAAAGAAGGAAAAATGATTTTTTTTTCAATTCCTGATGCATGAAATTTCCAGCGAGACATGGGAAATGCAAGGTTGCTTGACAGGATAAATTGATTAATATGTTCAAAGTCGTCTAACTTACTGTGATTTATTAATTTGACAATTTGTAAAAAAACAAAAAACAAAAAAAAAACTAAATTATATTTTTTTCATATCCTTTTTATTTTTGATTTATGAATTCATAATTTAGTCGTTTTTATTTTTTCCAAATTGTCAAATAAATGCATTGCACGTTGACGGAAAAATCTTTCCACTTATTAAGAAATATACATACATTTCGTGCTTAACACACTCTTCAGCAATCGGCAATGTGTTATGTTCTTGTAACAAAAAGCCAATTTTCATTGGTCTTACATATTTTTCTATTATCCCATCAGGTTTAACTGTTTTTAAAAACTAACGATTCTAACCAATAATTACTATGTATATATGTATGCATGTATGAGGACGATCCTTTCTCTATTATACGAAAAAAGAAAA
The DNA here is from genome assembly GCA_963457665.1 of Thysanoteuthis rhombus. Lineage (NCBI taxonomy): Eukaryota > Metazoa > Mollusca > Cephalopoda > Oegopsida > Thysanoteuthidae > Thysanoteuthis > Thysanoteuthis major. Next base: position 17,469,863 of record OY735202.1, read on the forward strand.
TGCACACTATTCCCTAAATTAACTATCTTTTCTTTTATTTTAGTGTTATCTTCAGATTATTTTTTGTTTATTTTCCACGGATTTTAAATATTATACAATCTCTGAACGATTTACTAAAAGTTTCCAAAAATAGAATTTATAAATTTAAGTAGAAATTGGCTCTCACAATCCTCAATTAATACTTCATGAATACATATTATAATATATGCATCAATCAAACAAAGTTTTATGATTAACTTGTTATTGTTTATTTGAATGATATCCGTCGACAAGATGTGGAAATCATTTGGATTTACCTACACCATGCCAACCACAACAACCTTAGAAATCAATTCGAATAAGCTATGAACAATAATTAATAAAAAAGATTACTATCAAAAATATTTTCCAAATCATCATTAAATTCACATGTGTACATATGTGTGGGTATATATCATTAGTTTGGACACGTGTGTGTGCTTGTGCTTATGTGTATGTTTGTGTGTGCTTGAGTGTGTGGGTAATGTTACTTTTCACTCTGGAGGAGATTGAAAAGACCGGTGCAATTTCTTTTTTTTATCGCCTGGGAGAATTTTTCTATTCAGTTTTGCCTTTTTTCAAGTTGGGATTATGTTTATGAAAATTG